>CM038669.1:335300795-335703835 GCA_021605145.1 Aegilops bicornis | reverse complement strand
AGGGCTTGAAGAGTCGCTTCCTCAAAGACACCCTGCCTCCCCGGGGTAACCTCTGAGGCTCGCTTGCTTTGCGATGTCATCGGCTCCTTCTTGATTGGTGCCACCAAGACGGGCACGCGGTTTAGCTCCAACCCCCTGTAACTCGCTTTCTCCATCTCCGCTGGACCTCCGGCAAGGTAGGGCCTCCATGCGTGTTCATCCCTTGGCTTGTAAGAAATCCTTGTTGGAGAAATTGACGAGGAGCTGCGAATCGCCTCTTGACGGGTATAAGGCGCTTCACCCCTGTGGCAGCGTAGCCTTCTGCACTCCGCTTATCAGCCCCTCGTCGTGATTCTCGCTATATTGTTGGAGACCTTCTCGGCCATGGCGTCGAAACAGACGCTTCTGTATCAAGCATAGTAGAGCTTTGTCCCGAGAGGGGGGATAAGTGAGTATCGCCTGGGCCCCAGCCCCCAAAGGCCTGCTCCTGGAGAACGCCCACCGGCTAAGTACATGACCCAACCTTTTCCAGGCCTGGTCATTCCCCCGGGAGAGGGGACTGGATCTCGCCGCCTGGAGGCCCGGTGCTTCATCCATTCGGCCACGAAATCTGGCCAGCCGCTGCCCCTTGATGACTCGGGTCGCATCAACTCGGAGCTAGAATGCGTTTGCAGTCTCATCGTTCCACTCGACTCGACTCCTTCCCGCCGAGTTAGCTCCTCGAAAGCACCCTCTCCAGGGGTATGCCGAGACAACCTTTGATTGGATGTGGCCCCGAAGTAGTGCCGCCAAGTAGCTTGCGCTGGGCCACTAGCAGTGCTGTGGAGGAGCTTCGCATCGGCATGGGGTAGCGCGTGGCCTCGCGATCCCGTGAGCACGGTAATTCAGACTAACGGCACACCGGGTGCTCGACGAGGTTAGGGGCATCGGTGCGTCGTGGCGCCTCCGGGAGCCGTGGTGCCTCCCTCGAGGCGCCGGGCGCCCGGAAGCCGGGTGCTTGATTCTGGAGGCCTCTCCCGCCTTGGTAAGGCTTTCCCCGCCGCTGCGATTTTACCGGATCTTCCTCCATCATGCGGTGTGTTGGGCTTCTAAGCTAGTTCCTTCTCGATTCGGTTCTTGCCTTTAGCTTGGTGGCCGCCGCCAGGGTCTTTGGCTCGACGCTTCCTCCCTAACCGGGCCATACTAGGAGCAAAGCGCTTAGCGGAGTAGGGAGTGGCGGCGAGGTAGAGTACCAAGGGCTCTCTCGAGGGCGCTGGGCCACCATCACCGGAGGGCTGGTCAGTACCTCTTGAGGTCTTGAAACGCTTTGGTCGACCTCTCTTCTAGTCCACTCGAACGGCCCCCTTTTTCTTCATCAACCGGAAGAAAGGCAGCGTCATTCCCCCCAATCGGGAGATGAAACGCCCAAAGGCCGCATTAGCATGCCTCGTGAGCTTCGCAGATCTCCCTCGAGGGTCTTCGTGGGCCTATATCTTCCACCGCCTTTGACCTTTTTCTCGGGTTGGCCTCGATGGCCTCGTGGGACATGAGAGGAAAACCAAGGAGCTTTGGGCCCGAGGGAACTCCAAACACACACTTCTCCGGTTGAGTCAGCAGTGCTCAACTGAGTTGAGGGCTCGGGCGAAGGTTTCTTTTTCCGTGTCTTGTATCAAGGTCTTGGCTCTTCATGAGACTTCACCATGATGTCGCCGACGAGAGCGCCTCCACATTCTTCCCCGAGCCGTCAGCTCCAAGGTGATGTGCAGGCAAAGTCACTGGAAGGTTATGTTTCTCGCGCAGCCGCTGCGAACTCCAAATGGCATGCAGGTATAGCAAGATACTCCACACGGGTTAGGAAGGCCGCCTTTTCCACGCCTTCCACCGCCATCTTGATTTGGTGATACCCGAAAAGGGGCGCGGCCCAAGAAGCACACAACAGGTCACACTTCGGCGGTGGAATCGACGATCTCGTCGATGCGTAGGGAGCGGAAATGGATCCCGTGGGCATGCTTTGTTGAGGTTAGTAAAGTCGGCCACTACACATGTGCTCCTTTCTCCCTTTTCGCACCACCACGGGTTGGCCAACCAACTGCATCGGACCACGCCGGATAACCCCCGACTTCTAGCTTATGCGGGTCTTCTTGGACGATGAAGGCCTCCCTTTTCGGTGGACTGCCTCCTCGCTTCTCGCTTTCATCGACGACGCTAAAGGGCACACGCTGAGGTGGTGCTCGATCACGCCTGCGGAACTTCCCTGCCTGATCAGGCTCCCAGCGTAACACCTTCTTGTTCGCACGTAGGAACTTGACAAGGGCTTCCTCCTGCTCGGCTCGAGGCTGGCGCCTATGGTGAAGGTGGCGGTTGTGGACCCGGGCCCTCATCGACGTGGTATTCCGCTTGGTCTCCGCCTTTGTCTTTGGAGTGAACAATCGCCTTTTCTTGTCGTCAGTGCAGCCCCTTTGGGCTTGGGGGGTTTCCCAGATCAAGGGCGCTCGGCTGTGCGCCGCCGCCTTGAGGTGGGTGAGCTCGAAGGCCGCAGTAGCACCCTCGTGATCCCCAGCATCGGTGAGGACGTCCGCTGCACCCGGTGCATCTTTCATGAGGTTGTACCCCGGTGGGTTATGCCATGAATTTGGCCACGCCTGGATAGCCAAGGATGGCGCAGGGGAGGCCGACAATGGGGGCGGCGTCGTTTCCACCAATTCCTGCGCGGAAGTTGTCGGTAAGGTGCCGAAGGTCATCGGAAGCCGGATTTGCCCCAAGGAGTTGGATGACCCTCCTCCCACGCCCAAAAAGGCCGGCCGGGCAGCAGCCGCCCTCGGGTATGCGGAAGAGGTTGAAGGCCTCGACCGAGAGCACATTGAGGCCGGGCGCCGCCGCCGATGAGGGTCCCGTGACGGCGACCGCGCATGGTAGGTGTGCAGAGCAGCGGAGCGCACCGAGCCGCCGAGTTGGCGGGTGGTCTTGAGGGTCGGTCAGATCGCCGACGACCATTCGGCCCGGCTTGAGGGAGCCGGCTGGAGGTGGCGCCGACCCGGCTGGATTAATGTCTGTGACTTGGCGAAATGGAAGGCGGCGTCATGAGCCGGGCCAGAGGAGGGCTGCTGACCAGCGCAAAGGAGAAGCTGCATGCGAGGGGCGGGCGATCAGGAGCCGCTGCCCCCATGAGGTCAGCCGGGAGCGCAGTGGACGAGCAGAGTCGGTGTCGCCCTTCACCGGGCCGATGGCGGTATTGACGGCAGTGTGACGGGAACGACGAGGGTGCCTCGCCGACGGAGCGGTTCTGGGCGACATGGGAGGCGAGAGCGACATCAAGGCGCTTGGCGCGTACCGACGAAAGGCTTGACATGGTTATGTGGTCGGGGAAGAACGAGGCGACGAAGCAGTAGATTCCGGCAAGACTCCTTACCGGCGCGCTAAATGTCGGATTGGTTCCGCAGGCACTTTAAGGTTCAAAACTCTGGTGCAAGCGCGAGGATCCAACCCTCCACCGCTCTCGCATTCTCTCAATCGCAAGAACCTAACTACTAGCAAGAACAACACAAGAGACGCAAGATTTATACTTCAGTTCTGGCCACCGCTGTGGTGTGTAATACCCTACTCTAGTTTGTGGTGTGGTGGATTGCCTTCCGGGCTGATGAAGAATAAGACATGGAAGAACAGCCTTGGGCGAGGGTCCTGTTTGGTGGGTGTGATGAATCGCCAAGTGGTGTCCTGCTGTTTCTAGCTTGAGGATCTGCCCTATCTCTCTCTCTCGATTCCAAAATGCCAGCCCGGGGAAGATCCCCTACTATGATGGCTCGCTTCTACTTATATAGATCGAAGGCCCCGGCCTCTTCCCAAATATTGAGCGGAAGGGCGCCAACAATAATGGCCATTTTGAAGGGACTGCCGGGTACACTTATCCCGACTAAAGTTGGTCCTCGCCTACCAAAGGCTCGGTGATGACGCCTCGCTTGGGCTCCATGATGACTGCATTCCGTACCAAGGCCTCGGGTCTTGGTCTTTGTTGCACCGGAAACGGATGCCTTTGCTTGATGCTCTCGGCCACGCTTGCTCTCTATTGCACCAAAGAGGAAAGGAGGACGCTATGGGGTCGGGCGCCTCGATCGGGCGCCTCTTGGTCGTCAAGTGGCGGTTACGCGGCCATGGCACCTCGCGAGGTACCGCTTGAACTCTCCGCCTCCTCGTGAGCCAAGCCTGACGAGGCCGCTACCGAGGAAGTTCTTATCGCCCCGCCTCATGAGGCTTTCTGGCCTCCTCGCGAGGGTCTTGAGTTTGTGTTGGTGAAGATGGGCTGTCCTAGGGCCTCCCTTTGCGCCCACGCCGCAGTCAGCAGTGCAGTGCAAGTCTTTGGGACCCCTGCTCCCATAACGCCGACAGCTGGGGCTCCACTTTGGCGGCACGCCACAACCCTCCCGATCAACAGAGACTCCCTGGCCTGACCGTGAGGGAGGTTCATTTCTCCTCTGCTTTTGCGTGCTGCACTTCCTCCCAATGAACAGGATCCTGTTTCGACCGTGCGTACGCCGCCGAACACACAAGGCCAAGCTTCTCCGCTCGCGTGGTATGCCAGTGCCCTCATTTCCATCGGCTATTCCGGCCCAACCCTCCCCGGCGAACACGACGACTCATTCCGCTCCGACCCAGCCGGGTTGGCTCCCTATGAACACGAGACGCATTTGAAGCTTCCTTTCTCGACTCCAGCCATGTACACGAGCCCTGGTTGTACGTGATGTGACAGCGAGTAGGCTGCTCGAGACCCCGTCCGATGTACGCACGCGGTCGTGATTTTCTTTTCTTGCACACCGCCGCTGTAATCGACGCGTGTACATGCTACGCGGCGCGCCACTCACTACTTACCACACGCACGCCTACATCGACCAAGATGAACGCATAATGTCACGAATCAGAATGACAACGCTTATGCACGCTTCCACCAGGTGGGTCTCGATCGTCGTGCACTTCCCTTATGCGGTATGGCGGTAGCTTGTGGGTCCTGCCAGCAATGTGGGGGCGAATCATTTCTTTTGCCCGATGCACTTCCTCATGCATGAAGATGTAGCTGGTGGGTCCTAGCGCCAGTCAGGAAACATTTTTTTTCACTTCACGAACACAGGTGGCCCGGTCCGTGGGTCCCCGCTCGTCCGTGGAGGAATAATTATTTTGCACGCATTAAGGAGGCACTTCCTTGTCTACGGACTCAGGACCCAGCTCGTCGTACTCTCCACGTGATAGTAATTCTTCCGATGGAAGTCGCTCTCGACCACGCTGACCACGCCTCGCCGAGAGCACCCGTGGCGGTGGACTCGACGGCGAGGCCTAGGAAGGGGACGACACGGAGCTGGGAAGACGCTAGAGTGGAAGCCCGCATGAGAGAGGAGTACGTAGGTTTGACCGGTTTGGCTGTGGTGTGAGGCCGTCGTCGCCGCAGGCTGGCCAGAAGTGGGGAATAGCAGGGCGGTGAGGCCTCCGCAGGCTAATGTACCGACCACCGGAGGCAGGAGCATGCGACACCCACCAAGCCAGCCGCATTTGGGCGGGCTACTGGAGCAAGAAGACTGTGACAGACGTTGAAGAAGCACTCACGCCGCTGGATGGACATCAGACGGCCATCGGGAGCTAGAATCGTTCATATTGACTAAGTTGACAAAGCACTTCCTCCCCGTTAACTTAGTAGGCCCACAAGTCAGCATCCCGCCAAGGTGGGTCCAAACTAGCAGGGGTCGTATTCATTTTTTGTGCGTAATAAGGAGGCACTTCCGTGGGTCCGAAATGATGTGCCAGGGGGAACATTTTTTTTGCGAATATAGTGGCCCGTCTCGTGGGTCCCAAAGAATTGTGGGCAAACGTTTTTTCACTCAAATATGGTGGCCCTTCCGGTGGGTCCTCTGCCGTCAGTGGAGAATTAATTATTTTCAGTAATAAGGAGGCACTTCTCATACTGCCGTGGACCCAAATTGCCACACTTTCTCCACATACAAGACTTCTTCCGATGGAAGTCGCCTGACCACGCTGACCACACCGCGCCGAGAGCACCAGTGGCGGTGGACTTACGGTGAAGCCTAGGAAGGGACGACGCTGGAGCCGGGAAGAAGCGGCAGGGATGCTCCTCGCCAGAGAGGAGTATGAGGGTTCATCGTTCTGCTATGTGAGGCTTCCATTACCGCTAATAACAAGGTGTGGGTGAGTAGAGGATGGCCTCGCCAGCCGTGGGAGTAGTAGGGGCGTGAGGCCTCCGCCAAGATCGCAGCCCGGCCACGGAGGCGTGGAGCATGAGGCACGCACCGGCGCCGGGTTTGGGTGGCCGGAGCAAGAAGACCAGAGGTTGAAGAAGCACTATGGCTCGTGGATGGACATCAGATTTCACCGGAGCTAGAATCATGCATATTGATCTGAAAGTTGATTAAAGCCCTCTCGTCCCCATCAACTTAGCAGGCCCACAAGTCAGCCTCGCCACTATACCGGGTCCCATTTAGCAGGGGGCTATTCTTTTTTGGTGCGTAATAAGGAGGCACTTCCTTGTGTGCTAAGATATAGTTGCCGGGTCCGAGCCGGAACAAGCGGTAACATTTTTTTCACTTAAATACAGTAGCCCTTTCTTTGGGTCCCAGAGCGTCAGTGGAGGAATCATTATTTTGCGGTAATAAGGAGGCATTTTGCATGCGCCATGGACTCACCGTCAGCCTCCTCCACGCATGACATACCACTTCGGGGATGCATGTTTGCCGTCAAGGGACCATGTCGACTAGGCTACCGAGAGCACCAGTGGCGGTGGACGACGGCGCAGGCCTAGGAACGGAATGGATACGGAGGCAGGAAGACTCGGCGCTTGTTTCCCCACGTGGAGGGGAGTACGACCAGATGAGGGTTTATCGTTCATCCGCCGTCAAGAATAGCAAAGCAGTGTGGGTGAGTAGAGGGATGGCTAGGGCCAATGATGGGAGTACTTGGCATGGTATAAGTGAGGGCTGCTGGCAAAGACAATGGGTCATGGGAGGAGGGAGCAGGCAGTCCTGTCAGCGCTTGTTTGAGCGGGCTGGATCAGGAAGAGCATAGATTGATGAAGCACGACGGACGTTGGATGGACATCCAAAGTCACTTCTGTGTGTCAACCTTTTTTTAGGAAAGCTCTCAAATCTGGTGGAAAACAACATACAACCCATTTGCCATTATTTCTAATAATTTACAAAAGTACATTTTTTGCTAATTCTTAAGGTTTTTGGAGCCCATATTCTTTGTTAGCATTACAGCCCATATTGTGGCCACTTGCTAAAAAATTATAATGTAAATTTTGCATATTTCAAAAGCGGTCCGAACTGTTTTTAATCCCAAAATTTCGAGTCACATTCAAATTGATTTTAAAAATAAATGTATATCAATATAAAATCCAACAAATTCTCCAATGCATAAAAAATTAATGAAATTTAAAATCAAATGAAAAAAGAAATTTGAAACTAATTGCTTGTTTGATGTGTTTTAAAAATGTACACCCATTTCTCATTACCGAGTAGGCCATTTTCTCAGCTAACCTGAATGAAGCTCTCTCTTGAAAGATTTGCAGCCCAACAGGCTCGACAAAGCTGATTTACTTGGCAAATCACAAAAAACTGGGCTAGCCATTTTCGTAAAGAAAAAAAACTATCTGGGTTGGTCTGGTGGTAAACATAAAAGAGAAGGTTGTCTAGACAGCCAGAGTGCCCCAAGACAAATGCAGCTTGACACCCCTGCCTGCCTCAAAAAACAAATTAGATAAATTCCACTCCAATTATGGCGATTCATAAAATGTTATCACAATTTCCAAACTTTGAAAAATGCCAATGCAATTTTTGCAAACTTTGGAAAACGCCATCACAATTTGCAAACTTTGAAAAACGCCATACCTGTGATTTCGTAAATGCCACCGAAATGGCATGAAATGGCATTTTTCAAAGTTTGGAAATTGCAGTAGCATTTGTCGAAAACACCAGATTTGGAGTGGCATTTATCAAATTAACCCAAACAAAAAATAAATGGGCGAGCTGGTCGGGTCCTCGTGTCACCATTGCTCACAGTAATTTTCGCTTATTGACTACGCTGACAATGGCATGGGACCCAGATGTCGAAATCCATTAGGGAGGAGCCATTTTTTATTGGCTTGAAATAAGGAGGCACTTGCTTATGCATTGCCATGACCTTGGCGGGTTCCTCACGTCATCCTCTCCATGCACAATCATCTCTTGATTGTATACGCCACAACTTGGTAGGCCCACAAGTCAGCCTCTAAACCCGTGGAGGACAAATACAACCCATTTTAAAAAATAATGTACCCCATTCCATAACGCTCAAACGGAAAGTTCAACATTCAGAGCAAAGTAACATGTCTCATCCACGCATAGAGTAATCGAACTTCCATGTTGACAACCATCATAGGCATGTTAACTATTCACTCCCACTAATACTCTAGTAGCGCATAAGTACTAACTTACTCTTAGCTAACTAGACGATGCCGCCGCCATCTCGCGGTAGACACGCCAACGCCGGCACCGCATCCTCCGCCAGACGGACTTGCTGTGAGGTGCACACGGCACGTTGCTCGCGTTGTTGGCTCCTTTCCATGCCGGGCGTGGTCCATCAAGCTTCAGTCAAGCTGGAAACCCACTTGACGAAGCCGGTAGTAAAAATCGGGCGCCGCTAACGCTGCGGCGTTCGACAGCCTCTAGGGCTATTTTTCTCGGGCGCCGCCTCCATGTAGTCGTGGCCCGCTATGGCGGGCGCTTACTCGGCGACTCAGAAGGCCGCATTGCCGTTGTTCCATGTTCTACCGGCGGGCAATCGGCGACACGCTGCTCCTTCCGCCAAGCGGTCGCGCCCAACAACTCCTCGCTCCTCCGCCAGCGGTCGCGGCCCAACAAGTCTCGACCGCGATGCGACATTGCCATCTAAAGACCGATAGAATGCCTCCTCCTCCGCTCGCTTTCCGTGAAAAAGCCTAACACTAGTACCGGGCGGTGACCGCCCGCCTCGCCTATCACGGACGGGCGGGGCATGGGCGACGGGCGAGAGTGAGGATAAGTGGCGAGCAACGCCGGGCCGGTGGGGGGATTTTGAGGATAGGGCTAGTTGGGTAACGGTGCCACCAGAGAAGGCCGGAAATAGTACTTTATAGGCGAAAAGGTAGCGCGACGGTCATCGGAATTAATGCATAATTAAGGTGCATGGCTTAGTGCGCCATCTTGCCGTGGAAAACTAGAGAAACTAAAATTATGACGGTGTCGCCCCGCCCCGGTCTGTGTTGGGTCGCACGCAGCATGACGGTCAAACGAAAGTGCACTAGAATCATCTCCTCCTTGTTAATAATGATTCCATGGATTTAAAAGGCCCGCAACAATTAAAGCACATCTTTTTTCGTGATCGCTTAGCTGCCTTAATTATGGCTGGATGCATGCAGCACTCAAAATCGCCGCAGCCAAGACGCTGGCAAAGACGCAATCCAGTCGCAGCCGAGGGCATTAGTTGATGAACTTTAGCTGGAGATAAGGCATTTAAGTAACAATTTCGCTGGCAGCTTCTTTAGATTCGCATGGCATTTTCTTCGTAGCAGCTTGTCAGCTTTTTCAGAGGTAGGCATTTTTATTCAAAAACTGCCGCTCGGATCTTTGCGTCGCAACTAAAACTGCCAGGAGCGCATTTATAGGCTAGCTAGTGATCGATCAGTAACTTGTAAACATTGAGCAAATAGAAATAAGGAACTGTTAATGCATCTCAATGATTCACAGATCATATACAAATATGTAGCTCCAAAAGCAAAGATCAGCCACTTCGGATCTTGCGTCGCAACTAAAACCAACTAGTACGATTCCCATACATAAGATCAACATGTTAATGCATCTCAATGATTCACAGATCATATACAAATATGTGGCCTAAAAAAGCAAAAGATCTAGAAAAAACATCTGCTCGCTTACTAACATGGATGCTTCTCTTGGCACATTCAAGACCTGCATCGAAAAGACAAATTTGTTTGTGAAGTCTACAATTCCTCTTGCAAACGTAAGTGGTTTCACCACCAACAGTTGGAACAATGAGAATGAACCACACATGATGGAGGAACATCCACCTAATATGATTTGGTCTTCTCGATCACACGCGCAGACTATTTTCGAATAAAACTTTAACTTAGGCAAAATGATGCCCATTGTATAATCAAACCAAAGCAATGAAGCACCTAGTGTTGGCCAATAAATAGTACAAGATTACTTTTATGCAATTCATGAAGTGACTATCCAATCTTTATGTGTCTATTTTCAAATGGCAATCGCATGCAAGTGACTATACTATTCTCTTGTGCGCTTCAACCAAAAATTGCGGTCACTTTGTGTGTTTGCCAACAGCAACGGGCGTATTAATTCTCTGTCTGCAGAAATATCAAGCAGCTAGTAAACATATACCCCACCTTGTATTTTCAGTTTAAACATGTCTCTCCCGCTTAGCATCTGTCATGTTTTGCACTGGACAATTTGATACAGTCATGTTTTGCCCCGGACAATTTCATACTGAATTGATTTGTCGTTCGTGAAAGCGTAAATATAGCGCCTATTCTTCATCGCATCAAGGATATCCATGTTCGCAGTGAATCGAAGAGGTGAAATAGATACAACCGAAATTGAGCATCCAATCATTGAATCCTGTCCTGCACCTCCAATGTAGGTCCACCCTACTTAAAAAATTCACATGCAAAACCACTAGTATTACTATCTAATGACAAAGATAAAAAAGAGTAGCAAGATAGTAGCAAACCATGTACCTTCGTAATGAACAGCTCATAGTGCCACCAATTGATATAAAGGTTTGGAAGAAAACATACTACTAATGTTGAACCAGTTGGACTTTTTGTATAGTTCCACTAAAATCGAAAGCATCCCTGCTTGCATAGATATTGAAAGTGTGATTACTATAAAAGTGGCACTAGTTGAAGCATAGACTCACAAATATAAGCATTCCAATTTCTTAATGGGAAAAGGTAGCAAGATTGTTTCTAACCACCTGCTTGAAGGAATAAATAAGGCAACAACGGATGATGTCGTAAAGGCATATATAGTTCTTTCTCAAAGAATGATCGATTCCTCGACCTTTCCTCTTCTTTTTAAGCATATTTTGTGCAGTTCAACTAAAATAAAATGCCATCACCGCCTTTGACAATTCAAAGGACACTGCATAAAAAGGAAATGACTTAACATTACATCATGATGTTAGGTATGTAGTCGACAGGCATTAGAGACAAACTTACAAACCTCCTCTGATAACATAATGAACATTAATTTTAACAAAGGTGTGACTAGCTTTACCGGGATAATTTGAGTGAACTCTACACCCTCTATTCCTTAATATAAGATGTTTTCATGGTTCAATTTAAAGTACCCAAACGCCTAGTACATAGAAAACAGGTAGTAGTTTTCTTGAGCACATATCTAGGAAAGCTTGCCACACTTTATTTATGTCCATACGCTAATGCTACACCATTTCAAATTTCAATACTACAAATATACACTAATCCAAAGGGCTAGTGGAACAAAGAGAGAAGTTATTTTATTACGAGTACAAGACAATGGTTTTAATTTAATGTATTTCAATAAACTCTAGCATCGGAAGATTTCTATAAGAATTAACAATACAAAATGTAAAGGTAACACGCTTCAAAGATTGGTATACTAGCTATGCATGAGCATTAAACCAAATACAAAATTTCAAGGTAACTAGCATTATTAAATAATGACAAGATAGAAAGTTGCAAACCCTGTACCTCCAAGGTAAATATCATTTCGAACTCGGGGGAGGGGGGCCTTAAAAATTTCTATCCCAATCTTGATAATCGATCAAACATAAAAACTTGATCAAACGACTCAAGAGAACAGCCGGAGGAGGAGGTGCCCACTCTTGACCTTTCCTCTTGTCTTCATAATTTATTGTGCAGTTTACCCAAAATAAAATGACATCAAAGGTTTTGGCATTTTGGTGACACTGCATAAAAATTAACTTATCTCATGAAAGTGAGGTATGTAATCTATAAGCATTAACAAAGGCAAAAATCAAGGTAGTAACAAGTTTCATCGTTGGTATGTCTGGTTGTGCAACAACATTAGAATGCCTTAGCTCAAAAAATCTTTAATACATCCACAATCAACAAATTTAACCCTGAAATAATCAAGTGACATTAAATGGCATTGCTTAAATTTATCTATGGCATTAGACAGAAAAGTGCATTAGTTAAATGTGGCATCACTTTAGCAAGAGTATTGCTTGACTTGACCGATGGCGCTATACTAATAGCAAAAAGTGACAATAAGAGCATGGGAGGCCCATTCGACAATGTGCACCAGTACGATGTGCCTCCACGGACTCATAGAGTGGTGAGGGAGGTATGGTTGCCCAGAGCAACAAATATCCAGCAGCATATGTGGATTACGGCCCCATTTTTGTTCTGCTTAGCCACCTTTTTCCTATGTGAGGACAAAAACTGATCGACCTGGTCATTCTCTATTATGCTGTCATGCCTTTCTACCCTTCTTCAACCAAGAGACACGAGACTTGTTGGGGATATTACTATTAGATGTGAAACCGCCGTAGATTGGCCGGTTATCCCCATAATGAGTTAGTATATTTTAAGCCCATGAAGACAAAGATGATGTCGCTTATGAAGGCTCAGGCCCAAAGGCGGATTAAGGCATGTAGTTATAAACCCGACATTGATATGTAAGCTTGTGTTGTAAGGCGTAATAGTAGAGACCGGCCGGACACGCTTATGAGCCGCCTCGAATCAGAACCGCAAGGCCAACCCATGTATATTGGGGGACGACCTTTAGCGGTTTAGGGACAAAAAACAACAACTCGAGAGCCGTGCATAGAGGATTCGGCCCTAGTCATCGTAAACCCTAGCAATTCCACAACAACCGGATTAGGCTTTACCTTCACCGCAAGGGGCCGTAACCAAGATAAACTTCTTTGCGCCCTTTGTCCACTTTAACCGCTTTAAGCTAACCCGCTATGCGATGGCTCCACGACTAAGTCCTTCTCATAGGACATCTCGCCGCGTGATAAAACCACTTACAGCTTGGCGCCCACCGTGGGGCTATCGCATCGATGGTTTCGGAAGTTCTTAGAGGGCAGCTTCAAGGATCAAGGATACGCCAGGGCCGGATGACCAAGAGTCGCTATGCGGCAAGCTCTACATCGACGATGCAGGCCGGGCCCCGAGGCCGCTCAATAGAGTACGGGTACCGGGTCCCCTTCAGTGGCATCCACGTTTTCATTGGCAAGATCGGCGAACCGGGCCCTGAGCCAGACATCTGCACCGACATCGTCGAGACGGCTCAGCGCACGAGACCTACTCGGGTTCAGCCTGCCATAAAGCCGTGCTCTTCGTGGAAGTCATCCATGGAGCGGAATCGAGGATAGATCGCATCCGTGGTGAGGCCGTTGTTTATTCCGATGGTGAGTCATCGACCGGAGAGACCGAAATATTGTACCAGGGCTTGCAAGATGGCCGGATTGGGGGTTGTTTCGATGGCGACAGATTCCGGACCCTTTGATCCGGCCAAACCGGCTGCGACATCTTCATGGCCGGTATGCAGCCAACGCCCACTTCTTCACCGCAGCGCCGGGCGATGGTTTCCGGATCATTAGCAGCAACGGCGGTCGGGGCAGGAGGCTCCGTGCGACCGCCGGCTCAGGTTTTATCTGATTTATTTGACGCTTTGGCAACACTGATGGCGGAAGTTAACCAGGCGAATCAAGATGAGAATAATGCGGAAATCGCAAAGGTGAAAGATCGATAACCTGTGCCAAGGCCGACTCCGGCAGCCGAGGATACCAGGATGGCTGCGAACGGGCCGCATTGGATGCACAAAGCTACCGCTTATGTTGATCGTGAGCGCCAAACGATGTCATGAGGAGAAGGTACCGGTCTCACTCGCCGCCGTTTAAGAGGCCAGAACCTCTTTAATACCCTGTGACCAGTGGACCAGTAATCCGCCAGTTGGTAAACCGGGCGAGGCACCCGGACGGAGGCGCCGGTTCAGCAAAGGTCCAATGTATCCGCCTCATCGTAACAACGCTCCGGCCACAAAGACGTCCCCAACACTATCGGGTCACTACTCCAACCCGATGGATAACATTGTCGCTGCCACTTCATGAATGGCGGCTCTACCGATCGAAGGAGAGTCCCTCAAGAGCGGTCGAGACGCCGACAGTTAGGGAGCTACTTCGCATAATTTTGACTCAGCCAGAAAGTTTATTCATATAGCCGCCGAAGGATCCATTCTACTCCCCGCCTAAGCCGGAGTTAAAGCAGGCATATGGATGAACCGGCCGTGTCAAGAAGTGCGCTGAACCGTAATCCGCCCGTGGCTACAACCCGCGGGTGGCGTGGTGATGCTCAGGATGTGATGGATCGTGCTAGGGCACGCCGAGAGGCCGAAGTTTGCAGCACAAAGATGAAGCCCGCCAACTTACTCCGGTTCGTCCAACCACGCTTTCTGGGAACCAGGGTTACTTCCAAAGACTTTGGGGTACCGTGTCTCGCCCCAAATAAGAATGTGCGATCGTCCAAGGATTTCAAGGGCCCACGTAAGGTGTTGAATTATATCGCCGATTTATCCCCAAGTCATGGGTTGAAAGATATGAGATGGCAATGGAGATGCTGGATGTGGACGATGCGGCGTAAAGCTAAATACTTTACCATGATGTTGGAAGGAACAGCTCGCACATGGCTGAAAAACTTGCCAGCTAACTCCATTGGGTGATGGGCCGAGTTAAGGGCCCGATTTATCCGTAATTTCAAGGATACGCGCAAGCAGCCCATGTCTATTATGGACTTAGCTGCTCGTGTCTGTGGAGGAAGGAGAATCAACAACCCATTGGGTGCACCGGGTTTCGGAGATTCTCGTGATTCATCGGACCGCATCAACGCCGATACAAAGCAGTTTTAACGTTGAAGGCAATTGCCGGTTTGCACCTCTGAAATTGAAGTTGGGACGGCTCAAACATCACCGCAATGACATGGGGAACACTTATGGCAGCTCGTGAAGTATGCCGACTGATAGTACC
The DNA here is from genome assembly GCA_021605145.1 of Aegilops bicornis. NCBI lineage: Eukaryota > Viridiplantae > Streptophyta > Magnoliopsida > Poales > Poaceae > Aegilops > Aegilops bicornis. Next base: position 335,688,793 of record CM038669.1, on the reverse strand, counting down.
AAGGATCCCGAGTCCGACGACGACAAGACAGGAAGGAAAGAAGAGCGGCAAAGACCAAAGGGTAGCAAGATAACCCCGCGAGTCATGGAAACAACGGTAAGCATAAAGCGGATAACAGTTTCGATTTTGTATAATACCAACGCTACAGGACAAAGGCCAGCGGGCGAAGGGAAAATTGCCCCAAGATGGTGGAGGACCGTCCCAACCGAGCGCCTGCCTTACCCGTTAAACCAGCCTTGCCCAAAGCATGGGTCATGGACAAACCGCCACGCACCTCCTGGAAGGATTGTTATATTATGCAGGAGTTCAAAAATTCAGATTTGTTTGGTATGATCTTGGACCGGGCGGCGGTTCAGGCCCCGGATCTCATGGGTCGGGTTACAGTGGAGGCAATTCCGGTTCAGGTTTTCACAGTAATCAGAGCGGACATGGCCATCAAGGCAATCAGGGCAACCAAGGTGGTTAAAATAATCAGGGCAATCAGCAGCAGTCGGGTTACCAGAGCAACCCGAAGCAGCTGAATAGTGGGAAGTATCATGTCTTCAACACTAGCCTCGCAAGCGCCGATCGTAAGCTTCATAAAAGGGCGCGTGAATTCCATTGAATCGGGCGGTGCCCTGCTACTTATGCTGGTCCGAGCAGCCGATCGTGGTGGAGTAGAGAGGATCATCCACCCCCGGTTGATAATCCGGTCATCTCGCATTGGTGGTGGCGCCAAAGTTGGAGGATATAAGTTCACCAAGGTACTATGGATGGAGGGAGTAGTATCAATATCCTTTATTATGAAACTTTCCGCCGCATGGGGTTAATGTGATAAAAATCTTAAAGCGCCCAACACGGTCTTCCATGCTATGGTGCCCGGTAAATCAACATATCTAGTTGGTAAGATAGCTCGAGGTTGCTTTGGTGATGAGCATGATTCAAGATCGGAAACATTGACCTTTGAGGTGGTGAAAATCAAGAGTCCGTGATTATGCCCCTGCTTTGGACGGGCCGGGCTTATGCTAAGTTCATGGCAAGGCCCTGTTATGTCTATCTCGCAGCTCAAGATGTTGGGTCATAAGGGGACTATCACGGTTCACTAAGCCGTAAGATCGCTTTGGAATTTGAGGAAGGTGATGCAGATATGTCGAGTCGGTTTGTGCAATAGAGGAGTTGATGTTCAGAAGGACAATGTTGACCCGACCGATATGACTTCTTTGAAAAGCCAACTACAGAGCATGATCCGCCTTGAAGTTTAAATCGGCCGATGAGACTAAGTTGGTTGATTTTGTTCCAACGATTCATCCAAGCAGTTTAGCATCGCCGCTTAACTTGGATCCGAATAGGAAAGCGCACTCATCGAAGTTCATCCGTGAGAATCGGGACATCTTTGCATGGAAGCCTTCGACATGCCGTGTACCAAGAGAACTTGCCGAGCACACTCTTAATGTTGATCCCAAGTATAAACCGTCAAGGAGTTTCTTCGCCGGTTCAATGAAGAAAGACGCAAGGCAATTGGTGAGGAGGTAGCCAGGCTCTTGGCGGCTGGGTTCATCGTTGAAGTATTTCATCCTGAATGGTTGGCTAATCCGGTGCTAGTGCTTAAGAAGAACGACACTTGGCATATGTGTGTGGACTACACAGATTCGAACAAGGCTTGTCCGGCAGATCCTTTTGCTCTCCCTCGTATTGATCAAATCATTGATGCTACAGAGGGTTGTGAGCGTTGATCTTTTGGATGCATATTCTGGTTACCATCACATCAAAATGGCAGTTAAGGACTAGGAGAAGACAGCTTTTATAACTCCTTTTGGAGCCTTCTTCTATGTATCTATGCCTTTTGGGCTCAAGAGTGCCCAGGCGACTTATCAGCGATGTGTGCAGAATTGTCTTCATAATCAGATCGGTCGTAATGTTCATGCTTATGTGGATGATACTGTGGTGAAATCTAGAAAGGAGGAGACATTGATAGATGACTTGAAAGAGACCTTTGATAACCTTCGGTTTTATAAAATGATGCTTAATCCTGCCAAGTGTGTCTTTGGTGTACCGGCAGGAAAGCTCTTGGGCTTTCTGGTGTCTAACAGGGGCATTGAAGCTAATCCGGAAAAAAATCAAAGCTATAACTTCTTTGGCTAAACCGGCGTATCAATGATGTCCAACGACTGGCAGGCCGGATTGCAGCCTTAAGCCGGTTTATCAGTCGCCTTGGGGAGAAGGCTATCCTTTGTATCAAATGTTGAAGAAGACAGATAACTTCGTCTGGAGTGACGCCGCCAATGAAGAGTTTGAGGACTTCAAGCGGCAGCTAGCTGAACCGCCTATCCTTGGTGCTCTTGTTGATAAGGAGCCTTTGTTGTTATATGTGGCTACTAATGCCCGGGCTGTCAGCATGGCCATTGTGGTGGAGCGCAAGGAGGTCGGAAAGGAGTATCCGTTCAACGGCCGGGTTTATTATATCGTTGAAGTACTTATTGAGTCCAAGCAGAGGTACCCGCATTGGCGTAAGCTGGTGTATGGAGTTTTCATGGCAAGTCAAATCTTAAGCAATATTTCCAAGGTCATCCCATCACCGTGGTCAGCTTCTACTCCTTTGGGGGATATAATCCAAAACACGTACAACTCGTCAAGTTGCCAAGTGGGCTATTGAGCTTGGGCCTCACGGGCTAAAATATGTGCCTCGGACGGCGATCAAATCTCAGGCACTTGTGGACTTCATCAATGACTGGACAGAGTTACAAGCGCCAGAAGAGAAGCCGGATCATACTTATTGGACTATTCATTTTGATGGGTCCAGTAATTGAGGGCTCGGGGCTAGAGTCATATTAACTTCCCCACAAGGTGATAAGTTTTGTTATGTTCTCCGCTTAATGTTCCCTTGCACTAACAATGCAGCTGAATATGAGGCTTTACTCCATGGTCTTCGGATGGCTAAGGAGATGAATTTAAGCCGGTTAAGTGCTTTGGTGACTCGGACCGGTGGCTCAACAAGTGTCCGATTCCAAGGACCCACTCATGGCAGCATATCATCGAGAGGTGGATATTGTTGCATGTCACTTCAAAGGTTATCAAGTCGATCATGTGGACCGGCGGAAGAATGAAGCGGCAGACGCCTTAAGCCGTTTGGGTTCCTAACGTAAACCGGTCCCACCCAATGTCTTCCTAGATGTGTGCTGCATAACCCGTCTGGCCAAGCTCCCTACAGAGGAGGATTTGGCTGTTCCGATCCGCAGGCTCGCTGGTGGCGGCTCTTCATGTTATCCCGGATTGGACGGTTCCATATTTGACGTATATGAACCGGGGAGAGTTACCGGAGGATGAAACTTCGGCCAGGCAGATAATCTGGCGGTCCAAGTCCATGAGTATTATCAATGGAGAGCTACATCATTGCAGTTTGACAGGGCGTTTCAGCGTTGTGTGTCTCCTGAAGAAGGCCGTGAAATTTTGCATGAAATCCACGAAGGAGATTGTGGCCACCACACCGGTTCAAAGTCTCTGGTAGCCAAGGCTTTTCGTCACGGTTTCTATTGGCTGACGGCTCATGTTGATGCCGAGGATTTGGTCAAAAGGTGTGATGGATGTCAAAAATTCTCACGACGTGCTCATGTACCGGCTCAGGAATTGAGGATGATTCCAATCACTTGGCCGCTTATGCATTTGGGGGCTAGATATAGTTGGGGCCCTTTAGGAGATCCAAGGACAAGAAGACCCAAATTTGGTGGTGGTTGATAAGTTCACTATGGGTGGAGGCAGAGCTACCAAGAAGTGTGATGCAGCCACGGCGGTTCCATTCCTCAAAAAGGTGATTGTCGGATGTGGGGTTCCAAGAAACCCTTAAGGTTCGAATAGTGGGGTGCTCAAGTCTTTCCTCCTACCGATCGACGCCTAGCTCGCTAAGATCTTGCGGACGAACTCATTTAACTCACAACATGTAAAGAGACACGGGTTTATACTAGTTCGGGCCAGCGTTGTTGTGTAATACCCTACCCAAAGGTGGTGGTGGTGGATTGCCTCTTGGGCTGATGATGAACAGTACAAGGGAAGAACAGCCTCCTGAGGTTGAGGTGTTCTTGTGCGAGTGAACTTGTGGTGTGAGGAGTTGATGAGCTGCTCGATCCCCCACTACTGTGGTGGCTAGTCCTATTTATAGAGGCCCTGGTCCTCTTCCCAAAAGTTGAGTGGGAAGGAGCCAACAATCAAGGGCAAATTTGAAGGGGGACAGCTAGTACAAGTTATCCCGACAAAAGCGGTTCGCCGCGAAAATCCCCTCGGATGACGCTGCCTTGGCTCCACGATGACCTCCGCCTCGCCGTCCTCCTGGTCTTTGGTCTTGTTGCACCAATATGGCAACCTTTGCTCGATGCATCGGTACTCTTCGCTCAAGGCTTGCCTCCTTAGCACCAAAGAGGAAATGGGGACGCTATGCGACCGGGCGCTCGGCCTGCACCCGGCCTCGGGCGCCGTTTCGTTATGGCTCACGCCACAAGTGCCTCGTGAGGTTTGCCCGCATTGATATCTCTCGCTTCCTCGTGAGCCTGCTCGGCTTGGCCACCTGCAGAGGAAGTCTTATACATCCGCCTCGCGAGGCTTGGACCTCGCCAAGGTCTTGGATGCCTTGTTGACGAAGATGGGTCAGACGTGCTCGCCGCTTCAGCCCACACCGTGGGCCGCAGTAGGCAAGTCTGGGGACCCCTGCTCCTGTAACGCCGATGAGGATCTTCCGGTTTGGCTTTCCACACAACATTATAACTGATAATGGTATCAATCTATCCAAAGGTTCTATGAAGGAGTTCTGTCAACGTGAGCACATCCGGCTTGACGTATCATCAGTGGCTCACCCCCAGTCTAATGGTCAAGCGGAGAGAGCCAATCAAGAGAACTTGAGAGGCATCAAGCCCCGGCTTATGATTCCTTTGCAACGGACGCCGAGTTGTTGGGTGGAGGAGTTACCCTCTGTGTTATGGAGCATTAATACCACGCCCAACAGATCCACAGGTCACACGCCTTTTTTCATGGTTTACGGAGCGTAGGCGGTTCTCCCTAGTGACATCCGTCATGACTCGCCTTGTGTGGCGGCATACGTCGAAGCTGACAATGAGAAGGCACGACGGGAAGCACTTGATCTGTTAGATGAGGAGCGTGACATTGCAGCAGCCCGCTCGGGTGATTTATCATCAAGATCTCGCATCAAGCTATCACAGCCGCCGGGTTAGAACAAGAACTTTTCAAGAAGGCAATTTGGTGCTTCGACTCATCCAGATCGATCGATATGCACAAGTTATCCCCGCCTTGGGAAGGACCCTTTGTGGTCAGCAAGAATCTGCATAACGGGTCAAACTATCTTATAGATGTTTGAGAGCACAAAGACTCACATAAATCGGAGGAGGAGACCCACCGGCCGTGGAATATCGCCATCTTCGGCCTTACTATACTTGGAGCCACAGGCTCGCTTATGTACATAGTTATGACAATGTATATATTATGATCAATATAATAAACCGGAGCCTCGCCTAAAGTGGGGTATTTGTTGTTTTTCTTACATCGTGTGGTTACATGGGGGCTTCTATTTCATAAAGTGGCATCCGGTTTACCCCTTGATTCAGCCTATAAAATCTTTATATAAAAATCAATTGGGGGCTTGGTTGTACTTGAACCATAGCTACACCTCTTGATCGGTGCAAGGCCACCAGAAAAATCACTTGGGGGCTTGGTTGTATTCAAACCATAGTCACACCTCTTGATCGGTTCAAAGCCAAATTACTTCGGAGCCAAAGAGAGTGTTGCAAAAGAACAACTCAAACATAGGCACCCACTGAGCACAGCTCAAAATATTGCTTGGGGATTCTTTGCTATCGCAATGAACAAAGAATATACACTTTTAATACGCTATCAAGCCACGCTTGAAGCCCGTGTATACACCTAAAACCCCGGTTAGCCTCGCCTTTTAAGTAAGTCACCCATCCAGGTAAACCCGGTATGACCCACCGAACTTTGACAAGTCAATCTCATAAGACCCTGAACTTGTCAAAGTTAAAACGACGATTGGTTAAAGATTGAGGTCCATCTTAAAAGGCTTTGTAAAATGGTTTAACTCAGTGGCCTGGCAGCCCATGAAAAGCCTCGATTTGGGGCCTGGCAGCCCGTGAAAAGCCTCGACTACAAGTTTTCATATGCTTTTATTTGCCAAGTTTTTTCTCCTTTGATGAGATTTATGATGTTTTTTGATAAACCGACACGATATGAACCTGGCTCGGCTTTCAACTACAAGTTGTCAGCACATGATCACTTATAATCCGGTGTTTCTTAACTCGGTCTGGTTTTGACTACAAGTCGCCAGTATTATGTATGGTTAATCCGATGTTTATCATAACCTGGTACGGTTTTATCATAAACCGGCACGATATGAAAGGAGTTATTATTACTCAAAATTAGGGTTATCACCCTCACTACAAAAGTTGGTCAGCCAACATTGTGATTCAAGGTCACAGGTATCAATTATTTTTCATATTTGAATATCTTTTACAGCCTTGTTTATAGACCCCGCCATGTATCTGGCATTATGACCCGTCTGCGATAAACCGCCAGACACTTCCAAAAAATTTGTTCAAGGGAACACCTACGGATTATGAACGCTACACGCCTTAAGCATGGCGACTTAACAAGTATCAAGCAAAATAAATATGCACGAAGGCATAATGCATCAAGTGTTTGAACTAGCCTATTACAAGGCGTTTCAAAGGCCCAAAAGAATAATTGTTTTTTCAGCAACATTGCGGTTCGCAGAAGGCTAACCCGCCTCCGGATCATGATTCGTCACCAAAGTTGACTTGACGGTCATGATCATCTTGCAATCGGGTTCATCCTCCTCATCTCTACCCAGCGGCTGGAAGTCAATAGTTGCCCAGTTGATCCCAGTTAGGGCTTGGAACACAGCTTCATCGCTTATAAGGGTGGACGGTTCAATGTCAGGGGCATAGGTGTGCTTACGAATTGGCGTAATAAGATTTTTGGCCCCCTGAGTTGGTGCGGCAACCCGTTTGTTGTTGACGTCATAACTCGCCTGATAATATGAAAGATCAGCTTCTTCAGCCAATTGGCAAGCCAGTGGACGTACTTCCCGATTTATAGCTCGAAGGTCATCATTGCCAAATTCTGATCCATCTTCTTTTAAGCTCAGATAACCTTTACCCACGTCCACCGGATCAAGATCGGGCACCCACGCTTTTGCCTAGGTTAGCGCGGTCAGAGCACCAGCCCTCGCAACAGATCTTTTTAGCTCTTCTACCCGGGCAGGCAGCATTGACAACCTCTCTAAAGTCTCCTTGATTAAGGTTGGGGGTGGCTTGTTGTGAGAAGCGGCGCAAATGATCCGTTGCGCACCGGTATATAATTGCTCTAGCAGAGTATAGGCAGCCTTCAACTTCTTCTCAGACGCCGAGCTGATGGCTAATGCGAAGTTCCTCGTGATCATTACAAAACATCAAGAACCGCAATGAATGGGATGATATGATGAAAACTTAAAACCAGGATATTTACCGAACACAAAGCAGCAATATGGAATGTACTTGCCGCTTTACACCACCAAATTTCGTCTACCACCGGTTTAAGAGCCGCTTCAAGGCCCTCGGCTCTTTTTTGCAATGCGGATTTTTCTGTGTCCCAATCCGCCCGTTCCTTGTTGAAACTCTCCTTCAGCTTTTCCATGGCGGCTAGGGCACTGGTCAGCTCATCTTTTGCCTTAGATGTTTGTGCTTGCTGGGACTTGATGTTTTCTTGCAGATCAGAGATTTGAGTTTCCTTCTTGCTCAAATTTCAGCCTATAAATACGTATATATTATGAGTTGATAGTATATATTTGAAGTATCAAGTACATAACAAGTTATGCACATGATACTTGGGGGCTAATGCCTATTTGCTCGTTATCAGAAATTTCTACAAGTCCCAAGCACAATACAAGTATTATTCTTGGCACTTGGGGGCTAATGTATGATGGTTCAAAGTAACATTATGGGTTTTCTTCTAAAAAGTCCCGGTTTACCTTGAAAAGATAAACCGGCCCTTGGAGACTACACCAGCGAAAGATACAATATTACAATTCTAAAGTACCGGTTCATCTTAAAGAGATAACCCGGTCCCTGGAGGCTAAGCATGCAAATTTAAGATATTACAAAGTCTCGGTTTAGGTTAACATCATAAACCGGCCCTTGGGGGCTACTGGAGTTGGCATTTGAAATTGGACATAAGAGAAACAGTTGTGTGGTTACGTCATATCGCTCCATCATCATATTTACTAAGCCGGCTTCATAGTCGCAGCTAGTGTACAGACGGTTCAAGAAGCCAGAGTGAATGTCTTGGGCGTTGAGATGGGCGTAGCTGGACAAATCGGTGTTCCATTTGCCTTTGCTCATAGCAGAAAGCTCATCCTTGGCGCTATGAAAGCTCATCCTTGGCGCTTATGCTTGAATAAAGCGACCGGGTTGTTAGGAGCGTGTGGTCGACGCCAAAGAATCATAATGCCGTCTTCTTTATCATCAGCAGCCTTCACTGGAGCGGACGGTTTATCAGCAGCCTTAGCTGGACTGGCCGGTTTATCATCCGTGCGAGCCGGGCTAGTCGGTTTGTTAGTGTGACCTGTGGTGTCAACTTCTACCCGTTCAACAACGAAGTCATAATCTTGTGGTGATGGATCATCAAGCAGAGCGTCAGCATTGGTCTCTACTGGATCTGGGGTTTTCTCTGGTTCAATAACCACATTTTCGTCCGACGGATTGTTTAACCGAGCCTTCTTGCTGGGTCTTGGCTTGGCATAGAGAAAAACAAATATAAAGGTCAATACATTGTGTAAAACATAAGGTATTGAAAGTAAATTTAAAGGTATGACTCGCCCAGGAACTATCTTGAGGGGTGGAAGCTGTGTGGCCAATGACTTGCCAGAGGATGAGTGTGGCGTGCCCTGATAATTTGAATCGCATGCATTAAGAGGCTGACGAAACAACCCGCCTTTGGGACAAGAAGTGTCAGAATGTAAGAGACCTTCGATTCACGCTTCCATACCGAGTATTCGTAAACCGCCGAGGTGACTACCTGGCCGTTGTGTCGGGTTGTGCGGCGAGCTTCGTGTTGTTGTGTATTCAAAAGAAAGTTTGGGTCCAAGTGAGCAAGGGGGTGACAAAATTTTACTTTCCGGTTTGCTCGACGGATTTTCGGTGTTCGCAGAGGATCTAAACCGGAGGAAAGGATCATTACCTCTATATCGTCAGCTTGGCTGCCTTCAACATCGTCCTGATAATGGTCATTGTCAATGAGGTGTATAAAAAATGAATCAAGAGAGTCAAGTTCTACCTCTGAGTCCGATTATCCAAGTTAGCATCGACATTTGGTTCGGAAGATGCGGGTTTTCTTCTTGGCAGATTTTTTGGTAACTTTGGTATTTGGGTGAGTTGGTTTTGCCGATTTATCCAAAGGGTTTTTTCTTCCGTAGCGATCATCACCCTAGCAAAGATGAACAAAATTTTGAGAGAGTATTTCAAGGATTAAGCTGAAAACAAAAGGCATATGATTCTTACAACCGGGCGGTTTGATGGAGGTGCAGAAGGACTTAATCCGTCTGCTACGCATAGCCTCCGGTTCATTCAGTATTTTCTTGACAGCCTCAGTAACTTCAGCTTCTTTTAGCTGAATATCAATATGCCTTTGAGGATCTTTCAAGCTTCCTGTATATTCACACATTAAACTGGGGCGCCGGCTTAAAGGCAGAACGCTACAAGATATCCAGCAGCGAGCAAAATCAACACTTGTTAAACTGTTTGCCATAAAGGCTCTGAGCTTTGACAGTTGTGGAGCATAGTTGGACCTTTACTTTGCAGTTAATCTCTGAGGAAAGGGATGTGTATTGCTCAGACGGTGAGGGCGATAACCCGAAAAAGGATTTTCATCAGTTGGAGATGTGTCCTTGCAAAAAAACCAAGTCCGGTTCCACTCCTTGGGGTGACTGTGAAGTTTGGCGTGAGGGAAGCTGACATCCTTCCTCTTTTGTATCTCCATTCCGCCAAGCTCAAGATTCGTCCGCTCAGGAAATCATGCGATGGTTTAAATAGAAGAAATCCCTAAACAGTTCAACTGTGGGTTCCTCCTGAAGATAAACCTCGCAAAATAATTGGAAGTGGCATACATTGGACACAGAGTTCGGGCCAATGTACTGAGGGTGGAGTTGAAAGCTGGCAAGCACATCTTAGAAAATTTTGGAACCGGGAGGACTAAAGCCTCAACCCAGATGGTCAACGAACACGACTATTTATCCGCCCTGTCGAGGATTTTCCAGGCCCGGGCCCTCCAGTGGATGACATCTTTCTTTTCTAAAGCGCCGGTTGCAACGCATTTGTTTAGTTGCTCTTTAGTAACCCGGGAAGGAACCCAGTTGCACTCATAAACTTGTTTGGCCATTTCAATGGAAAGCTAAAACATGGGTTTTTCCGGTTTAAGATTCATACTGGACAAGTATAAAGCGGAGCAAGGTAAGCAGAAGCAAAGGTATATGCATGTTATACCGGAGTTTGATATTGTTAAACCGGAGTCAGACATTGGAGATGGTTTAAAGATAAAGCGGCTTGGCGGTTCAACAGGGGACTAATGGCACCTACCGGATCATCATTTTTCTATGAGATTAAACCTCCATACTCTGATATAAAAGATACGGGTCTAAGATGCCTAAGTGAAGGAAAAACAAGTTTTACAGCTTGGCATGGTAATTTTAGATCCGCAGTGCGTTGGTAAATCAAATTATATTCAGACTTAAAGCACAGGTGTTTCAGCAAGTTTAATAGATCCAGATTTGAGTTTTTTCTACACGAGGCAAATGATCTAAGGAGGAAAAAGGGGATTGTAGCTATAACTGTGTAAGAAAGTAGCAGATCTGAAGTCATCATGTACACTATAAAGAAGAACAGGGAAGAACAGTTTCAAGCCTCAGGAACACCGAAACCCTAATGATAGATCTAAAGCAAGGGAAAGGAAAACTTACTGACGTTGACAGGACAGCGGAGGAGCGCCACGTTTCTCTAGTGCGTTCAGGTCGATGCAGCGGCCGGAGTTGAGGACGATGGCGAAGCTTGTCGACGGCGGCCGTGCGTGAGGGTTAGGTCAGCTCGAGGAGGAAGAAGAAGCGAAGAGGCAAGGGGAAATGGAAAAGACCCCCTGGTCCTGTTTATAAAGGCAAAGTGATAAGTGACAGGCGCGAAAATTGAGGAGCCCAAAAGTTGGATATGTGACGGAGCTGTCGCCTCGATTGTCGGAGGCTCATTAATGAAGGTGAGCTATATGCAATTTTTAATAACAGATGATGCCATGGCGGTTTATCATGATCCTGGAAGATGACTTCATGGCGGTTTACAAGATTTATGCGAAGGTGCTGAAGAAGAAATTTTCTGAAGTATTGAAGATTGACATGAACCAGTTCAAATCAATCTGGGGCCTAATGTTGGGGATATTACTACTAGGCGTAAACCGGCTAGGATAGGCCGGGTTATCCCCATAATGAGTTAGTATATTTGAAGCCAATGAAGACAAAGATGATGGAGCTTTATGAAGGCCCAGGGCCCAAAGGCGGATTAAGGCCTGTAGTTATAAACTGACATTGATATGTAAGCTTGTGTTGTAAGGCAGAAATAGTAGAGACCTGGTCGACACGCTTATGAGCCGGCCTCGAATCTCAGAACCGCAAGCGCCAACCCATGTATATAAGGGGACGACCATGCGTTTTAGGGACAAAAACAACAACTCAAGAGCCAGGCATAGCAGATTCGCTCCCTGGTCATCGAAACCCTAGCAATTCCACAACAACTGGATTAGGCTTTTACCTTCACCGCGAGGGGCTGAACTAGTATAAACTATCTGCGTCCTTTGTCTGCTTTAACCCCTTTAAGCTAACCTGCCAGATGGCTCCACGACTAAGTCCATCTGCTAGGACATCTACCGTGACAAAACCACGACAAGACTCATTCCTTAGCTACTGATTTTCCCCTTTTCAACCTAGATGCGGGTTCGATGCCTACTCTCTTCGACAGTACAGTCTCCCTTCCTTTCCTTATTCAACCTGCATATGGATTAGTCTACATGAAGTAGGGTTTCCTTTAATAGTGCAAATTAAGGTTTTCGTAGCGTGACCAGCAGAGGAGAGCGTAGCAAATTGGGAAGATGGTGGAGTGGAAAAAGATCCACATGCAGCGACGTGGCAGATGGGGCAATAGAACAAAGGTATGGTTCGGAAAGAGGTAGCATACCTGAGGGTCGGCGGGAAGTGGCTTCGCTCGTGGTCGTCGTCCTCTGCACGCACTATACGACAACAAGCTTGGGGACGGAGGCCATCCCGCGCTTGCGCTAGGTCTGAGAGGACGGCCTTGTCGACAAAGGCGTGACTCGGCCGCCGACGATTTAGTGCGTCAATGTTGCATCGCCCTTGTCTTCCCCGGCAGATCTGTGACCACCGGTGAGGAGGGAGAGACATGCCGTATTTTTTAGATATGGAGAGAGGGTGATAGTGTGAGAAGCAAGTGGGCAGCCCTTAGCAAGAAAGCTCTGAAGCTCCATCCTATATATCTTTTTTATACTACTAGTACTAGAGGTGGAGTAGTGGTAGAGTAGTTTATATTTTCTCGCAAAGCATCAGCTTAGTCATGCTTCAAAACTGAACGGCATGCCATTAAAAAAAATAAAGGTCGATAATTCAATGCGGCACCTCGGGCCAACGCTGCCAGATCGCATTTTGCACGAGAAATTACACACCATGTTTCGCTGACATGTGGTCCTGCTCCAACATGTCGTTGAGACGACGGTGAGTCCTTCGCATAATTTATTTAAAGGACGGTAGGCCGGGCGCCTTTCAGGTACCGTGGCAACTGGCAACCGCCCATCGACTCTTCGCCTTTGCCTCTCGATTTGGAACTCTTGTCGCACGCTCTTCCACCTCCTCCATTTGCCTTCACCCTTCCTTCTGCCATTGTTCGATCGTCTTCTCCATGGAGGGGACAAGCCGGAAACGATCCCGTTATTCTTGCCCCGATCTGAAAGATGACGTGGTAGGGGAACTCATTGATCGGTGTGACGTCATCACCTCGGCTAGCATGGCAGGTTCGTTCAAGACCATTCTCGACTCAACTAATAACATCATTACAAGGAACCCAAGGGTCCAGGAGTGGTTTGATCTCCTTATCTTCTTCGCTTATAAGCCTGTTCGCATGCGCCATGATCGACGGAGGCCTTGCCTTGTGCAAGTTGATGCCGCTTGATAACGATACGCAGGATGTCAAGATGCCATCGCTTCAAGGTAAGGCCTGGCTGGCGCAAATGGAGATTGGGTTGTTTATATTGGGTACAATTATGCGAGTGGGAACTTGTGAATGTGTACACTCGCTGGATTCCACTTACAAAAATCTCTCGAAAGTGCCCCGAGGTTAAGCATACAGATGATCTACGACGCTCCAATACGATCATGGTGATCGCTGCCTATGGAAGATAGCAATTTCTCTAGTTCCCAACCGCCTTGGAATTACGAGAACTATCAAGTTGTTGCTATCTTTGACAAGCTTGTTGCCGTCGTTACTGATTGCACGGTTCGTTGATGTCTACTACGCAACCTTCTTCTTGTAGACGTTGTTGGGCCTCCAAGTGCAGAGGTTTGTAGGACAGTAGCAAATTTCCTCAAGTGGATGACCTAAGGTTTATCAATCTGTGGGAGGCATAGGATGAAGATGGTCTCTCTCAAGCAACCCTGCAACCAAATAACAAAGAGTCTCTTGTGTCCCCAACACACCCAATACAATGGTAAATTGTATAGATGCACTAGTTCGGTGAAGAGATGGTGATACAAGTGCAATATGGATAGTAGATATAGGTTTTTGTAATCTGAAAATATAAAAACAGCAAGGTAACTAATGGTAAAAAAGAGCGTAAACGGTATTGCAATGCTAGGAAACAAGGCCTAGGGTTCATACTTTCACTAGTGCAAGTTCTCTCAACAATAATAACATAATTGGATCATATAAATATCCCTCAACATGCAACAAAGAGTCACTCCAAAGTTATTCTTTCCAATCAATCCGTTGGGCTTTTCCTATAAGTGTCACAAACAGCCCTAGAGTTCGTACTAGAATAACACCTTAAGACACAAATCAACCAAAACCCTAATGTTACCTAGATACTCCAATGTCACCTCAAGTATCCGTGGGTATGATTATACGATATGCGTCACACAATCTCAGATTCATCTATTCAACCAACACATAGAACCTCAAAGAGTGCCCCAAAGTTTCTACCGGAGAATCAAGACAAAAACGTGTGCCAACCCCTATGCATAGGTTCATGGGAGGAACCCGCAAGTTGATCACCAAAACATACATCAAGTGAATCACGTGATATCCCATTGTCACCACGGATACGCATGGCAAGACATACATCAAGTGTTCTCAAATCATTAAAGACTCAATCCGATAAGATTACTTCAAAGGGGAAACTCAATCCATTACAAGAGAGTAGAGGGGGAGAAGCAACATAAGATCCAACTATAATAGCAAAGCTCGCGATACATCAAGATCATGCCAAATTAAGAACACGAGAGAGAGAGAGAGAGAGAGAGAGATCAAACACATAGCTACTGGTACATACCCTCAGCCCCGAGGGTGAATTACCCCCTCCTCGTCATGGAGAGCGCCGGGATGATGAAGATGGCCACCGGTGAGGGTTCGCCCGCAGGTGCCGAACAGGGTCCCGATTGGTTTTTTTGGTGGCTACAGAGGCTTGCGGCGGCGGAACTCCCGATCTATTCTGTTCCCCGATCGTTTTAGGGTATATGGATATATATAGGTGAAAGAAGTATGTCAGGGGAGCCACGAGGGGCCCACGAGGGTGGAGGGCGCGCCCTAGGGGGGTGGGCGCGCCTGCCTCGTGCCTTCCTCTTGCTTCTTTGATGTGGATTCCAAGTCCCCATGATTGCTTTCTATCCAAAAATAACTTCTCCGTATAGGTTTCATTCCGCTTCGATTCGCTTGATATTCCTTTTCTTTGGAACACTGAAACAAGGGAAAAAACAGGAACTGGCACTGGGCTCTGGGTTAATAGGTTAGTCCCAAAAATAATACAAAAGTGTCTAATAAAGCCCATAAACATCCAAGATGGATAATATAATAGCATGAATACTTCATAAATTATAGATACGTTGGTGACGTATCATTCGTCCACGGATATTGCTCAAAAATCAGTTTATGTACACGGATGAGTACTGTGTTGCAATTGAATACGAGGATCTTGTCTTTGCTGCCACCACTCGTGGCACTGTTTTTGCATGGGATCCTCGTAGTTTCGGTATGTTTGTCTTCCACCGTAATTATAACTGTTTCAGCCACATGCATGCGGGTTAGCAAGTTTCCCTTTACTAATTAACCTACTTCTTGTGTTTCCAAGGTCCTGTGAACATTCCACCACATATACTTGAAATTTTTTATAACCAAGGGGGAGATGACGATGGTTTTGATCACGAGCATGAGGACGAGCAGAACTTATATACTCAGTGGCGCCTGGCAACTAATTACAATGGGTCACCTCTTCTTGTCTGTATACAGTGCACTGTGGTTGTTACTACTGAGGTAGCAGGTGTTGTCTCCCATTGTCGCCCTCTCCGGACCTATTCCAACACCCGTTGCAGGGTATTAGGGATGGATACTTGTGTGCTAGCGCCAACACCTTCTCCCTCGTACAGTATTGGTGGTCTTGAAGCAAACTCGCTCTTCCTTAGACCAAACTATCCAATGATCGTTAAAGGCGATCCAAATTGTTGACACAAAGATTACTACCATTTATGAGAAGCAATCAGATCTATACCTTAGACATTGTGGTGGTTCCCTACCATGCTCCTGATATATGCCGCTTCAGCCTGGATGATCAGTCCTGCGTTGCTCTCGATATTGACAATAGCTGACCCTTCCCAGAGCACCTATGGTTCAAAGCAAGCGTTTCCAACGCCAAGGATTGGTTGAGTTGAAGTTCCTTTCATTGCTTGTTATTTGTTGTGTGATGAAAACTTCAGTATTTACTAGAATGTTTTGTTGGAAATAATCTATAATCCAACATGTATCATCGTTGTCGTTGTTTGTTGATGACTTGTTGTATGTAATGAATGGTACATTTGCAAATGCATGTCATACACTCAATTTATGAATGGTTTTCGAGTCACTTCTTCGAGTGTGATTACCGTAGTAGTATAGCCAGCATCCGGTTAGTATATGAAGTTACCACATCACACAGAGCCAACCTAAAATTGGAGTACCAGATCTGAGATGCCACATGTACCAGATGAATGACTCCAAGTTCTACCACCGTGACGCTAGGTGCGAGCCGAGGAACACTGTTGGAGAGACCCCCTTCATAATTTTCCTACATTGGTCGTTTGATTCATAGGATAGAATGCTATAGGATTTTTTTCCTATGTAATCATGTTTTAGTTGGAAATCTAGCATCCACTCCAACTTTTGTTTCACTTCCTTTGATCCTACGAAGAGAGTACTTGATGTGCCACTGCAAGAGCCGCCTATATTAATTAACCATGCTCTAAAAGGTGGACCAGCTTTGGTCGTAGTAGTAATCTTGATTAGGTTAGTAGGTGACCTTGCACTTGGCTCTTCTCCTCTTCCCAAATTTGAACAATAATGATGGTATTGTACTATTTCCGCAATCGACACCAAATGAACTGCTGCACGCCCACCGCTAGGCAAAAGTTTCTCCTCAGGTTATGCGAGCCATCAGCGCATGCGTTGGCGAGGGAGAAGGCGTAGTAAGCAAGCTTCTCGTCGTTCTACGAGTTGACGAGACACATCAAAGTTACGTATTTATTAGTACTCTCTTCAAAAAGGCCCGGCCATGGCCATGGCTACCATCCCATGCTCTGTTATTGAGTACGTGCATTATTCACCTGCCATCGAGGAGAAAAAATATTGCGTAGTACTAGGTGCCATCGAAGTGCACGACTCACTTACGCATTGCATATCTCCATTTTGTTGCATGACATGCCACCTTTATGCTAGATGCCCCGCGTGTCATGGAGGCATATAGTATGATTTTGTAAAATGGAGGCATATAGATGTCCCGCGTGTCGGCAATAGGATGAACAAAGCTCATGTCTTAAACGAAAGATTGGAAGAACATAGATTTCCGACGACCGAGAAGGAGCTACAAACCTCGGGGTGGAGCGTCTGCACTCATAATATTTTATATTATTCAGTGATATAAATCCAACCAAATCTCTCCACGTTCCTATACCATTCTATACTATGAGAATAACTTTGAACGTAAGCCATTGATTCACTCTATCCAATGGTCATAGTTAGAAAATCCAAACAAAACCAAGCATTGGATCAACTCTTTTTTCGAGATCAACTCTTTCAGCACTTAGATTGTTGCCGCCTGCCCACCTAGCCCACCTATATCACTACAAAAAAAGACACATCTGTGACATTTTGGGCCGAACGAAAAAAAATTTGTCATACATATGACACTTCTATGACGATAATTGTGACAAAACCCGGTATCATCATAGATGTGGTGGGCTCCTACTTATGACAAAAAATCATGACAGAAATGGGCTTTTCATCCTTGGTGGGCCGGAGATGCAGCTGCATGACATTCTTTGGGCCGTCGATGACGGGAAAACCCATGGTAGAAGCGAGGGCGAGGAAAATATCGGGGAGTTCCCACGGTGGGAGGTCGGGGCCGAGCGATACGCTGCTTTCTTGTACACGCACGCTGCTGCAGTGTTCGAGGCGTTGGTTCTAATCGAACCCGAAGCGAGGCGTTGGGCTCTAATCGAACCCGAAAGCGACAGACCGCAGTTACGCTGCTATGTAACCCGAGCGATCGATCGATGGTCGTTAATCGAACCCGATCGAAGCGATTCTTCGCCATCGCCGCTAATCAAGCCGATCGATTGGATGAACAAAGGAGCGCTATGGGGTTGGATGAACAGTGAGGCAGTGAGCGGTGGCGTTGCCTCTGGATGAACAGAACCCCGTGGTGTGGTGGAGGGCTGGATGAACAGTAGACTGTGGAGGGGTTCCCGTGGAGGGGTGGATGAACAGGACCCCGTGGTGTGGAGGGCTGGATGAACAGTAGACGGTGGAGGGGTGCCCGTGGATGGGTGGTTGAACAGGACCCCGTGGTGTGGAGGGCTGGATGAACAGTAGACGGTGGAGGGGTTGTTGAACAGTAGCCGGTGGAGTAGCGTGTGGTGGAGGCTGGATGAACATGAGCCCGTGGAGGCTGGAGGAGGTCGACGGTGGAGATGAACAGTATCCCGTGGAGTCCCGTTTTGGGGTAGCCACACCCCTCCCGATGAACAGGACACCCGTTTCGACCGTAGCGCTCAAACACAAGTCCGTTTCATACGTTTTGCGGTACGCCACACCCCTGCCGATCAACAGGACCCCCGTTTTGACCGTAGGAGGTCCGTTTCGTCCGTTTTTCGGTACGCCACACCCCTCCCGATCATTAGGACCCCTGTTTTGACCGTAGGAGGCCCGTTTCCTCCGTTTGGCGGTACGTCAGACCCCTGCCGATGAACAGGACCCCATTTCGAACGTGGCCGGTCGAACACAAGGCCGTTTCCTCCGTTCTGCGGTACGCCAGGCCTCGTTTCCATCGCCTGTTCCGTCCAAGCCCTCCCAATGAACACGACGCATTTCGTTGCCTCCCCATGAACAAGACGCATTCCGTTGCCTCCCCATGAACACGACGACGATGCTGTTTCTTCGTTCCGACCCAGCCATGTACACGAGCCCTGGCTGTCACGATGCGCGAGTAGGCGTTCGAGACCCCGCCTTATGTACACATACGTGGTCAGATTTTCTTTCTTGCACTCGTCACCAGACGACGTGTACATGCTACGTGCGCGCCTCTACTACGACACGTCCGCGCCTCTACTATGACACGTGCGCGCCTCTACATCGACTAATATTTACGTACACATTCGCGACCAGAATGACAATGCTACGTACGCTTCGACCAGGTGGGTCCCGACTGTCAGGCACTTCCTTGCGTGCGAAGATGTAGCTGGTGGGTCCCAGTAGTCAGGGGGTGAATCACTTTTTTGCACGGACACACTTCCTTGCGTGCGAAGATGTACCTGGTGGGTCCATGCAGTCAGGGGCGCGAATCGTTTTTTTTTGCCCGGACGCACTTCCTTGCGTCGAAAGTGTAGCTGCTGGGTCCCAGTAGTCAGGGGGGAATCGTTTTTTTTTTGACCGGACACACTTCCTTGCGTGCAAGGTGTAGCTGGTGGGTCCCAGCAGTCGGGGTGAATCTTTTTTTTCAGACGCACTTCCTTGTGTGCGAAGATGTAGCTGGTGGGTCCCAGCTGTCAGGGGGGCGAATCATTTTTTCTCGGACGCACTTCCTTGCGGGCGAATATGTAGCTTGTGGGTCCCAGCAGTCAGGGGGCGAATCATTTTTTTCGCGAAATACAGTGGCCCGTCCGGTGGGTCCCCGCTGTCAGGTGGAGGAATAATTATTTTGCGCGTAATAAGGAGGCACTTCCTTGCGGCTGCCGTGGACCCAGTTGTCAGCCTCTCCACGACATACCCACGTCGATGGAAGTCGTTCCTTGACCATGTTGACCACACCGCTACCGAGAGCACCAGGCGATGGACGACGGCGAGGCCTAGGAAGGGGACGACGCGGAGCCGGGAAGACGCGCAAAGGATGCACACGCGAGAGGAGTACGAGGGTTCATCGGTTCGGCCGCGCCGCCATCGCCGCAGTAATAACAGGGGTGGGTGAGTGGAGGGATGGCATGGCCAGCGTGGGAGCAAGTAGGGGGCGGTGAGTCCTCCGTGGCAGACAGCCGCCACGGAGGCAAGAGCAAAGCGGCACGACCGGCGCTGCTTTGGGCGGCCGGAGCAAGAAGACCAGAGGTTGAAGAAGCACGATACCGCTGCATGGACATCGCACGGTCACCGCAGCCTAGAATCGTTTATATTGACTAAGTTGACAAAGCCCTTGGTACGCCAACTTAGTAGGCCCACGTGTCAGCCTTCAAACGGTGCGCCAGATGTTAGGGGAGGAATCATTTTTGGGCGGTGAAGCTAGAATATCCGAGATTGAAGAATAAGACGGCATCCGCTGGATGGACATCCAACGCCATCGCCGCTACAACCGTGTGTTGACTATAAGTTGATGACAAAGCCTTGCATACGCTGGCCAACTCTGTTTTTTAGGGACGCACAACTTAGTAAGGCCAGAAGTGTGTGGCAGAGAACTTATAGCCCATTTGAGATTTGTAAGAATGTGCAGCCCATTTTTGAATTCTAATGGAATTTACTACAACCCATTTTCCGTTTGTTAAAAGTACAGCCCATTTCAACCAAGCGTTCAAAACAGAATTCAATAAAATTTCCCACATTTTGATGGGATCCGAAATATTTTTATCCCGAAATTTCTAGTCAGATTAAATACAATTTCAATATAAATTTATATTACGTAAAAATCCAACGAAACATTGCGCTCGCAAAAATTTATGAAATTAAAATTTTCAATATCCAAAAAAAATATTTTATAAAGTAATCACGTGTTTGGTGCATTTTTTTATAGTTGATGCCTAGTTTTTTTAATTACATCCCATTTATTATTTCCTAAAGCCCTTTTTCTTGTTAAGCCTAATGCATCCCTCCTAGGAAAGATTTGCAGCCCAATGGGGCGGAGAATAACAACTTGACCTTGCATGGGTATTCTTAAAAAAAATTATAGCTGGGCTAGCCATTTTCAGCTTGAAAAAAGGGTTAATTTGACAAATGCCACTCCAAATTTGGCGATTCCGAGAAATGCCACTGCAATTTCCAAACTTTGAAAAATGACATTTCATACCATTTCTAGTGGCATTTTTCAAGTCTCGCAGGGGGTTTTTCAAAGTTTGCAAAAATTGCAGTGGCATTTTTCAAGTCTGCAAATTGCAGTGGAATTTTTATGAATCACCATAATTGGAGTGGCATTTATCTAATTAACCCAAAAAATTAATATCTGGGCTGGATATCTGGCCTGGGCTAGACGGGCCACAGCCCGCCCAGTTAATACCTGCAGCGATGTTTTCGTTGTTGTTCAGAGGAGAAAAATTAATATCTGGGCTAAACATCGAAAAACTCAAAGGTGCTCACACCTCAAAAACACAAATACTGCTCGAGCTGCTTGGTCCCAAATTGCCGGCTACTTCTTGTGCAATTCTCTCATTTATTGACTACTACATAGGTTGACAATGGTGTGGGAACGTGATGTCAGGAAACCAGGAGGAAGCAAAATAAAGTTATATATATATATATATATATATATATATATATATATATATATATATATATATATATATATATATAATAAGGAGGCACTTGCGTGACGTGAGGCTATGGACCTGGTGGGTCCCCATTGTCATCCTCTCCAAGTAAAGTCATCTCCTCGCTGCCCGCTTCCGCCTAAAAACAATACCGCCCGCCCGCTTCCTGGTGCAGGCGATTGCTCCGCCTTCATCAAACAACACAAGTGTCATCCGTCCGTCCATCTGCCGCCCACATTAATGATACGCGGTTGCCGAGGCGGCTACTTCAGCGCCACACGTCCGTCCCTCCGCCCGCACACCATTGCTATATAAACTGCTGCGCCGGCCATAGCCGCAGTCATCCACATCTGTTCGCTTTCTCCTGTCCACACCACTACTGCCCACCATGGCTTCCTTGCGCCCAGCCGCTTTTTCGACGGGCGGACGGCGGACTGATTAGGAGATGGCAGCCATTGCTGCCGACCGTGCCGTCAGCAGCCGGAGGACGACGACGCCCCAATGGAGAACATGGTAGTCGGCGATCCGCGCCAATCCCTCCTCCAGCCATCCTCGCCGATGCATTGCACCATGACCATCGGCGAGGCCCGTGCCCAATATATGGATAGTGTGAGGCAGATGCGTGAGGAGCAGTTCCGGGAGGCGCAGGCCGACACCGCCTACAACCACCATCTCCTCCAGGAGCACCTGCAGGCAGAGGAGCAGATCGCCGCAGAGCAGGCGGAGCAGGAGGCGCTGCTCGACTGCACCGCCGCTTCGCAAGGGCCGCCGAAGGCCGGGCGGTACCGCATGCGGGTGGCGGAGGCTGCGGTTGCCTACAAAGAGGCTAGCAAAGAGGGTGATGAAGCGGGCGAGGCGCTGTTTGGCGAGACCGAGGACGGGGTAGAGGACAATGACGGCTCCGACGAGTCCCCGCTCCGCTAGCGTCGATGAGGCCCTGCTCTGCCGAGGCCCCGCCCCGCCAACAACGAGGCAGAGGACACCGCCGGCTCCGCCGAGGCCCCGCCCCGCCAACAAGGAGGCAGAGGACATCACCGGCTCAGCCGAGGCCCCACCCTGCCGGCAACGAGATAGAGGACATCGCCGGCTCTGCCGAGGCTCCGCCCCGCTGCCAACGAGGCCGCGCCACACAGAAAACAAGGAAGAGTAGAACATGGTAGGTCGCCGCCGCTCGGGTCCATGTAAGGCCCCGCTGCTACCCTCCGGTTGCTGGCACTGAGCTGTACATCATGGAGCAGTTCTATGATTACAGGCTGATTGAAGAGCACTCCGTGGTTGAGCAAGCTCATGAGATACAGTCTGCTAGAGAACTTGAGCACTTCAGTTGTATGCTACCGGACAATGTGTGAAGTAAAAAGTAACAGAAGGAGTACAAAGAGTTTGAGCAGCTTCTTAGCATTTCTGTACATTGCAATCAAACACACAGGCCTGGCAATTCATAGAGAACATTCAAAACAATCGATGATTATGCATCTCAGCGACTCACATGTCAGAGGCAATATTTACTTCACAACTAAAGAATAAAGGAAAAATTGATCGACGCTGCTGATAGCAAAGGGCGTCCCATTCAAAAATATCAAACGCATATCTTGCTAAAATCAATGAGCAAAATTTGACAAGGTTGTCCCATTCCAAAATATCAAATGCCTACGATTGTGGAATGGGCAGGGTTTGCCATCAGTTCGAACATTGACATGGCACCTCGTGCTAAAAAAACCAAATTGTTCTTTTGTGCAGTTCCACCAAAATCAACCAAATTCGCAGTAGCTTGTATGATTTCGCCCTTATATGTTGCAACGCCTTTGAACTTATCGGCACCTCCTTTCTTGTGGTGGAAATGAATGATTCGATGTATTCATGAACATTTTGTGCAGTTCCCATTGAAATCAAGTCGAGCACCCTTGTTTGCACAAATACAAAAAGTGATTAGTATACAAAGAAATGTACTATGAATTGACAGTTTCAACAGTACATACATGGTCCATGTAGAGCACACTTTTAGAAAAATGGAACTCACCAGAAAGAATCCTAGAACAACATTTTACTCGTGCATCACAGCAAAAAAATGGAGATTTTTCAGTCCTTCTGAGCTGAAGTTAGTTTGGTCTTGTGGGGAGTAGTGTAACCATCGTTCAACTGCTCCTTCTGATGAGAAGATAGACAGGCCTTCTTCATCCTGGCATAATCGGAACTAGTCACTTCACGTACTCCATATTCTTCTTCAGAGGAAGATGATTCTGTTGTGCAAAGACAAGAGCACTACTAAATGCTAGCATCCCTGTTTGCTCGAAAAAAAGGAAAGGAAATATTGAAAACAACACAGATGAAGCACTTCTCAAGGACAATACCACTTTTTCATGACAAGATTCTAAACAAGAGCACAACACCAATAGAGATGACAAAGCTCAATCATATGGATGAAATCAGTGGGCGAGTACACACCTTTGTCGAGGTTTATTGTGTAGAGCATACAGATGAAGCACTTCTCCTAACCATCTGTTGCTATCTACGGTGGTGGCCATGCTTACTATATACTCCTCGATTAGTTTATTGTTTCCAACATCTTCTTGTGCAGTTCCACTAAAATATATGGTATCTTCAAAGAAGATCCCTGTTTGCACAAGTAGAGATAATTACATATTACATTAAGAGTGGCATCAAATCAAGGCAAAACAATTGCTCGCTCCAAATGCATAGCAATAAATTAAGATGCAAAACTATATCATTACTTGTGTCATCACAGCCCAAAGGTTTCATTACAGCACCGGGAGATGATTTTTGTTTTTCTTCCACTTGTTCTTCCCCTTCATCACTTGGTTCAATAAGAGACAAGCTTCGCCTTCAATGTAAGATTTGGCATGTCAATTAGGGAGCACAAGTATAGTACTAAACTTCATTTTCTGGTGAAAGTGGCAAAATACAGGCTAGCAGTTGTGAAATATCCTTATCTTACCTCAATGGGATATTATGGTGCACATACAGATTGGAAGTCTTGTCTCCATTTGTGCAATTCACTAAAATCAAGCAACATTATCGTACAAGTAGCACAACATATGAAAGAACACTGCAAAATCATGTGAAAGAAGGCTAGTACTGACCTCTCATGATGCGGAATTCAAACAACTCACAAGAAGAAGATCTGAACCAAATTTGCCTTAACGGATAGGAAGTAAGATCTCCTCTTGTGCAGTTCCACTAAGATCAAGCAATCAAGCTAACGTTGTCGGTGTGATATTTTGGTTGAACTGCACAAAACACTCTTAAAATGTAGTGTTTTGTGCAAAGGCAACAAAAGCTCACAATGGCAACGAGGTGAAGTAGATAACCCTGCTTACACAGAGGTGCAAAGGAAATAATTAGTGGTCAATAACGGTGGATGACATGTAAGCCAACAAAAAGAAGCATCTACCTTATCTAAATGGGAAAGAAAGCAAGACAGTAGCATTTCTCAAACGGTGGCATTGATTAATGTTAACATAGAGCTTATATTAACAATAAAATTCGTTAAACATGTAATTTGCTTTTAACTGTGGCATTGTATCAATTTTCCAGCGGCATTATTAGAGGGTGTTTGTTTACTGGGACATTTTGGTGTAGGGACTAAAAAAACTCCGTGTCAGTCCCATCTAAACCAAACAGGAGGGACTTTTAGGGACTAAAAGTGGGCATTTGGGACTAAAGAAAGAAGACCCCGAGGGAGTCTTTTTGGGACTTTTTCCAACAAGTTGCCTCGCCACGCATCGCACCTTGTCTCTATTAGTTCATTACTAGGGGTAACATGGTCTTTTAGCATGTCATTTAATAACCTCTAGTCCATGTTTAGTCCTCGAACCAAGCAGGTAGGCACTAGGGAGTTTTTAACCAAACAGGGCCTTAGATTAACAACAGCTAATGAGTTGCATGGGACGTTGGACGCCAGCACCATGTGCATCTACCGATGTAATCGTGGTCATGCATACCTGTTGCAACAAAGAACAAACAACCAAGGAGCATATTTGTGTTGGTCCCAGCTTTGTTATCTTTAGACACCTTTCCCTATGTGAGCGCAAGAAATCTAGTCCCCGCTCAAACTCTACAAACCTTGTCCCTTCCTTTTCCTTTTGAACTAGTACTTTTGCCCCTTCCTTTCCTCTTTGAACCATGTCCTAGATTTATGCGATACAACTTTCCCCACTACTTTCCCCCATTCCTTTCCTCTTTGAACCACGCCCTAGATTCATGCTATACAACTTTCCCCTTCATTTCCTCTTTAAACCACGCCCCTAGATTCATGCTATATACAACTTTTTCCACTACTTTCCCCCACTCCTTTCCTCTTTGAACCACGTCCTAGATTGATGGTATACATGCAGCTAGAGCAATGCATGTGGAGTAAGTAAATTATACCTTAAGGTTATTGGGGCGTGGTTCGGTGGGCGACGGGACAACGGCGAAGAAGAAGGGGTCGGAGGCCTCCCGCACCGCCGCTGGGTGGAAAGTGAACAGCTACGCCGGTAGTCCCTCGCCGACAGCGACAACATTAAGCCTCCTTCCCTTCCCGGTGGTCAGATCCTGCCGGCTCTTTGAGCAGCAGTGAGGGGAGAGAGAGGCCAAGGAAGTCTTGTTTAGATCTGGAGAGGGCGAGAGAGTGCGAAGAGAGCAACTACAAGCACTGAGGCTCAAGCGGGAGAGGGAGAGAGAGTGTGAAGAGAGCAACTACAAGCGCTGAGGCTCCAGCATGTATATATATACTGGAGAGAGAGTGTGAAGCGTGCAAAATTATGCTCAAGTGTAGTTATCGAACCCGGGACCTCAAGTTTGATGAGCTAACAGGCTAACCAGCTACACAACCCTCCCGTTGTGTTCAATGAGAGGGAAATAACCTTTTATATATTCCTGCATTCGTGTGACAAGCATGCCGTGTTTTTTGTGTGTGTGTGTGGGAGTCATTGGGATTTCAATCATAATCGTGTCATGTGGCTTTGGTGGTAAGACTATCCACAATGGTGCAGAAATAATGCAGCCTTAGGCACCTTACCTCTCTCCACGTAGTATGTTGGGTCCCACCAGTCAGAGGGTGAAACAAACAAATTAATAAGAAAAATTAAAAGCACCATGTGTATCTTACCTCACACATCTCGCTACTGCTCGGGAACACCGGCCCAATTGATCCTCTATTCGCCACGTACTATTTTAAGTGAATCCTTATTATAACATGCACACAAATTTTGGGCACTTATATTCGACTTAAGTCAAGGTGTATCAGATCTCGTATACTTACTACTCCCTCTGTCTAGGTGTAATAAGTCACGTTAGAAGGTGCAACGGGACCAAGGTGTGTGCGTGTGCGTGTGTGTGTGTGTGTGTGTGTGTGTGTGTGTGTGTGTGTGTTAGAGAGAGCGACAGATCGACCTACTCCTACAGAGAGATGTTGTGTAGTGTACGATTTTAGCCGCGAGAGTCGGTGCATCCTCTCGTTTCCGGGCGTGTCCAGTTGGGACATAAGTGACAGCGGCCACGCCTGGCCTCTGACCAGCCTGGCCCACCCAAAGCCCCTCCATCACCAGCTGCGCTTCCCGCCTAAATCCAAGGCTGCCCAAAGAATCGGTGCCGCATTCATGCTCGGGCAGAGCGGACGCCACCTCTCACTGGCGCAAGAGTGATGGTTTCTTCGTCCGTCCAACTTACTATTGGGTCTATGTGATTTGACAGCTCATTGGTCTTTATTACTGAGGTGGTAGGACTGTTGGATGTCCCACGCTTTCGGCGAAAGGAGGTACTACTACTAGATTACAATTTTCTCCATTCTTACAGCGGAGGCGTGCAAGAGCAGTGAAAACACGCAGGCTCAGTGATTACATGGCCCACCTCACACTATCACAGGAGCAGTGAAAATTATCGATTTCATAGAACTAAAAAAACTCTATAACCGCATGACAAATGTGGTAGCCAAACTAAATAAACTCCCATCATCATTTAGATCATCCCACGTGAGGAAAAAAGATCAGCCAACTCCTACTTTATAATGGGATTATATTTTTCTTTTTGACATGTTAATGGGACTTAAAAGCTCACTTACATGCATGCTACCGGTGCATGCTTGCATGCAGACATGTTGATGTGATTTAAAACCCACTCACATGCATGTGCCATGGTATTTCGGCATGCTTGCATGTGGCTTAGTGCGGAGCCTCTCAACGTCTAGATCAGACGGCTATTATGGACTGATTTACTTCATCTAACAGCTACATCAATTTTGATGATGTGGCTCAAGGAGAGGATAGAGAATTCCTAGTAGTGGGGGCTAGCTATTACTAGTAGATAAGTCTTTGTAGAGATTCCACTACATACGGAACAAAATGAATGAATCTACACTTAAAATGCATCTATATACATCCGCATGTGGTTCATGGTGAAATCTCTACAAAGACTTATATTTAAGAACGGAGGAAGTACTAGTATAGTACATACTGTAATTTATCAGCGAGATAAATTTGTACAATGCTATGAAGCTTCCAGCTTCTGCTACATGTATCTTATGCCCAAGGTTGCCCATTGCAACATTTCATCAAATACAAAGGAGACTAGCATGCATGCTATTGCATCTCAATGATTGACAGATCATAGCAAATATGTACTCCCTCCGTTCCAAAATAAGTGTCTCAACTTTGTGCAAACTTTAGTACAAAGTTGTACTACTACTACTAAAGTTGACACTTATTTTGGAACAGAGGCAGCTAAAGAAAAAAACGATCCATGCAGTGCCTAGCCCTTGAACCGTGAACCCTGACCATGCTTCAATTTGCTGGCAACGTTTGAGCTTCCTAATAAATGAAGTTTGCAACCTTTTGACCATCGGATCATTTTGTGCAGTTTCACAAAAGTCGAGATGAGCATCCCTGTGGCAAAGAAATTGAAGAAGCGTGATTAGAATAAGATTACTGGGACTAGTTGATGAGACATAAACTCATCACAAATACAGTACGTAGAAGCCAATAGAGGTATGTAAAGGGGCAAAGAAGTAGAGAAATATCCACATGGAGTGATGTGGGAAGCTGGAGCAATGGTGCAAGTCGGCAGAAGGGAGTTGTACCTGAGGGACGTAGCTCAACCTTGAGGAGGGCGGCGGGAGGTGACAACTGCCCACGTCGCGGCAGTGAGCAAGGGACGAAGGCAACCTCACCGGCTTTCTGAGAGAGAACGGCGGGGACCCCTGATCGGGACATGCCGACAGTGGGTTTTCGCCATCGGGGACGGCCACCGCATCTACACTAAGCATCCACCCCTTCCCCAAGCGGACGTGATCCGCTGGGATGTTAGAGATGTGGCCACAATCGTTTTGTGCGAGAGAGTGTGAAGAGAACAACCCCAGCAAGCAACCGTGTAGGTTGGCCCGTCCTGACTATGTATATAGTGGAGCGGTTTCCTTTTCTCTCCATATGAACCTACCATATTGCATATGTGCCACTGAAGAAAAAAAACTTTATTTATAAATGACGCGGCACCTACTACTCCTTCTCCTACAACCTTGCGCTTGGCATCTCCAAAATATTAACCTTGCGATTGGCTCTTCGCCTCTTCGGGAAGTCGAGCAATAATGGTAGTGTAGTATATATCATTCTGGCTATATGAGACCGAATGAATTGCTGCACGTCCACCACGTGGGCGAGGGTTAGTGCTACATATGGAGCAAAATGAGTGAATCTACACTCTAAAATACGTCTATATACATCAGTGTTTGGAGTATGTACTAGTAGTTCATATTGAAATCTACTAAAGGACATATATATTCCAAACAATGTGATATAATCTCTATAACCAAGGTAGTTGGGACGAGGAGTAAACCGAGGGAGTAGTAAATTTTTCTCCTCGTCCTGCGAGCCATCGCGCGCATGGGCGAGGGAGCGGGCGTAAGGCGGAGCAAGCTTCACCTCATCCTGCGAGCCACCGCGCCCTTGGGCGGGGGAGACGGCGTACTAAGCAAGCTTCTTCTCGTTCTGCGAGTTGACGGGACACATCAAAAGTACTCCAGTGTATAGAGCCTTGCCTTATGGTAGGCCCCACATGGTTTGCCTCTTTTTTTAATTTGACATAACGCGTCAAGTCGCAATTTGTTTGTTCACCCGTGGTAGACGATCCTCCCTCCACCAAGTCGACAACCAGTACACGTGCCAAATTACCACGTGGGCTGCCTTTTTCGTACAGAAATTAGCTCCACCGTGTACCTGCGCGGGTGTGGTTGGGAAAGAGACGAGAGTACGTGCGCCATGCATGCACCTCTTCTCTTCGTGCACGCCCCCCACCTACGTGGGTGTGTGCGAGATACAAACCGCTTTCGTGAGTGTATTTTGTTTTGGGGTGGGTGGTTAATTTCGTGAATTATTTGTGGTAATATGTGTCGATGACATCTCAAACAAAATTTTGCATGCAATGTGTGTTAAATGGAGGCCTATCCATATCATACATAGAGGGTCGGGCAATCCACGAGAAGAGAGGGAGGGTCGTAGCTATCGATAGAGTCAAGAGAGGATCAAGTGGGTGGGTGCGAGATCGATGAAGAGAGCCATCGAAATTGTGTGTGTGTGTGTGTGTGTGTGTGTGTGTGTGTGTGTGTGCAAGTCAAAGATATAGGGCGACTGCCCACTGAACGTTAGAGGGCACATGTCAAGTTTGTGTGTGGCAGGGAGACATGACTAGAGCGCCTGATGTATCGGTGTGTGTGGGGGAGGGGTGGGGAGGGGTAGGCAGAGGCCTAACTATAGAGGTAGAACGACTCAGATATGTGTTGAGAAGGAGAGACCCAGCTATGTCTTGAGGGAGATCGGTCGACATCCATACATAATCAAGGACGGGAAATATGATGGGACAAAGAGAGAGAGAGGTGAGAGAGAGGGAGGGAGAGGGAGGGAGAGGGGTAGAGTGCTGGATGGGTGATGGAGTTGCTTCTCGAAGATGGTGGGAGAGGCCTACTACACAAACTGAGGGTGGAACTGCAATGTTATCAATAAGAGTGGGTGTCGGTGTCAAAACCGGCGGATCTCGGGTAGGGGGTCCCGAACTGTGCGTCTAGGCGGATGGTAACAGGAGAAAAGGGACACGATGTTTTTACCCAGGTTCGGGCCCTCTCGATGGAGGTAATACCCTACTCCAGCTTGATTAATATTGATGATATGGGTAGTACAAGAGTAGATCTACCACGAGATCAAGGAGGCTAAACCCTAGAAGCTAGCCTATGGTATGATTGTTGTTCGGCCCCACGGACTAAAACCCTCCGGTTTATATAGACATCGGATAGGTTAGGGTTACACAGTAGTCGGTTACAATGGTAGGAGATCTACATATCCGTATCGCCAAGCCTGCCTTCCACGCCAAGGAAAGTCCCATCCGGACACGGGACGAAGTCTTCAATCTTGTATCTTCATAGTCTAGGAGTCCGCCAAATATGATAGTTCGCTATCCGGACACCCCTAGTCCAGACTCCTCAAGAGCCCCCTGAACCAGGCTTCAATGACGACGAGTCCGCGCGCATATTGTCTTCGCACTGCAAGGCGGGTTCCTCCTCCGAATACTTCATAGAATGTTTTGAACACAAGGATAGTGTCCGGCTCTGCAAAACAAATTCCACATACCACCGTAGAGAGAATAATTTTTGCACAGATCTACTGACGTATTCCGCGGCGTGACATCACACCACGGCCAGGCCTTTATATGAATCGTTTTTACTGTTCCACCTCAGCGCATTAAGCGAGGCGGTTTCCCCGGCACGTCTTATCAAAGCATAGATCGTGCCCCCTTATTCTGGGATTCCCATCAATACGGACGTGGGTAACCCATCTGCGCCATTGATTACGGCGCTTGGGAGATAAGCGAGTTTTACCAGGCTGGCGGGGGACGCATTGCTTCGTCCGTCCATATAAGGGGATAAGGGTCCACCTTTTCGCTTACTACTTCTTCCTCCTTTGCTCATCCATTCCTGCGCACTCGAGCTCCAGCGCCCAAGTACGCATTCCCTACCTCAACCATCTCCAACTATGTCCGGAGCGGGAGGCAGGTGGATGGCCTCCTCCGTCATGGAGGGGCACATCACAAAGCAGCGGGAGGCCGGATACTTGTCCGGCGACATCGCATGTCGGCTACCCGACGAGGGGCAGCTCATTCCAACCCCCAGGCCCCATGTGAGGGTGGTGTTTCTCCCCCACTTCCTCCGCGGACTAGGTTTTCCACTTCACCCATTTGTCCGGGGGCTCACGTTCTACTACGGCCTGGACTTGCACGATTTGGCCCCGAATTTCATCCTCAACATCTCGGTGTTCATCGTCAGGCGAGGCCTTCCTTCTGCATCCAGCCCCACTTCGCTTATGGCTGAAGATCTTCAATGTCAGCCGAAGGTAGTGGGCGTCAAGCCGGAGGCGCGGAGGCGCCATGGTCGGCAAGATGGCCAAAGTCCTATGGCTCGAGGGTTCCTTTGTGGAGACAATAAAGGGGTGGCAGTCGGGGTGGTTCTATATCACCGAGCCGCGCGACCCCAAATGGGCGGCGGCCCCCGAATTCAGATCTGGCTTCCCCACACGGCTCTCATCATGGAAAGAGACGGGCCTGACGTGGGGGAATTCGGATGAGCTATCCGGACTTCAAACATGCGTCCGAAACCTGGTGGACAAGAATCTCATGCTTGTCAACGTAATCCAGGTGATGCTCATCCGCCGGATTCTCCCATGCCAGCAACGGGCCTTCAAATTGTGGGAGTTCGATCCGCACAAAGACCCAACCTCGAAAAGGATCTTCGACACTACGCACGAAGATGCCCGAAGGTGCTATTCAAGGGCGCCGAGGTTCCCACATCCGCCACCAAGATCGCGGATTTAGCTCGCAGCGCCAAGCCAGCGAGGTAAGTTATTTTACCCTTTACGGGACTCCTTTTCATAGATTGACTCTATGTGGGATCTAAAACTCCCTAACCTTTAACAGATCGGTTGAAGACGTCCGGACAGGTTAACTGTCCGGCCCCTTTGCTGAAGACCAGCAGACGCCCGATTGACGGGGCTGCTGGCTCCGTACCTCATGTGGTGCCGGAGAAGAAGGTTAAGAAGGAGGCAACGGAACTCAAGGAGCTCCCGACGCCTTTGTCTGTCGGATTCGAAGCGTAATCCTCTCCCGAGAACGAGGAGGAGGAAAAGAAGTCTCTCCCCAAATGGGAGGAGGGAAAAGGAAGGTCGCCCAATCGGGAGGCCGGAGGGTCCAAGAAGGGAAGGATCCTTCCTCCGACTTCTCCACCAACGCCGACAACGACGAGGAGGAGGGCCAACAAGGGCCAAGCCTCGCGAGATCGTAAGTTTCCGGATACCCATGGCTTTTTCATTGCATGGTGTTCTCTAATGCCGAACAATTATGCAGCCCGCCTAAGGGCGAAGCTCGCCGCCTGGCCGAGCGGGTCCCCTGAAGTTCGCTGTAAATGGAGAGTACTTCACTTCCGGCCGCCTCCTCGCCTCACGCCATGACGACGCCAAGGTGGGCTCAAGGGGGGCCTGGTCAAGAGGAGGTGGCGCAGGAGGCGCCGCAAGGCGACCTCCCGGACTCCAGGCGCGTGGGGGGCGAGACCCCCAGGGGCTCTAAGCCCGACCCTTGTCCGGACTCCATAACGGAACCTTCAGCGGTTCCGAAGTCCGGCAAGCGGCCCCTTCGTAAGAAGGGTAAGACGCCGGTGTCCTCCGTCCAACCGGAGGCACCGGATAACTTACTGGAGGTGCCTCCATCGAGGAGGAGCACCGCACTGTTATGAGTGCGGTGATCCGGACAGTTCAGTCCGCCAAGAGCGGGCTGACCGAAGCCTGTACGAGCCTTCTAACAGGCTTTGAGGTAAGTTTAGAATATGTAAAAATATTACCGCATAGACAGTAGCCCCTGATGCTTAGTTCGGTGTTCGGAAAGAAAAGCTGGACTAAGGATCTAAAAAGATATACGCATGAGTCTAACATAAGTATGTCAATATGGGAATGCAGGCTGCGCTGCTGACCTCTGCCGCACTGACTGCGGAGGTCAATGCATTGAAGCAGAGCCTCGAGCGGTCCGAGAACGAGCTCGGCCTTGCCAAGAAGTAGCTCGAGGACAAGGAAGGTAAGTAATACCTTATTAAAGAAATACCTTATAGAAAGGTTTTGGTTGCAAAAAATAATAGGAATAGCATGGGTACTGCAGGGGCCACGAACGAGGTGGCGACCCTGAAGGAAGCGGTGTCCGTGGCCGAAAACAAAGCGGCCATGGAGCGCACCGAGCGACAGAAGGGGGAGGCGCAGCTGGCGGAGGTGCGGCAAGAGCTCCAGGCTCTCGTGAAAAAACACGAGGGTTTGGAGCGTGACTCGAAGACCCGAGAGTCCGAGCTTGCCTCGGCTCTTGAGAGTGCCAAAGCTGCTAAGGCCGAGGCCCAAAAAGCCCTCCAAGAAATTGAATCATTAAAGAAGATAGCGGCGGGTAAGGCATTCTTTATGCAAAGCAAGCATGTGAAAGTGAATTACCTATTACTTACCCGGATTCGGAGCATTCACAGATCTGCCCCGTAGTGTGTCTGATGTTGCCGCGTTCTACCGCGCCAAGGAGGGGAGCTCAACGAAAAAGGTGTTCTGGTCTCGATGTCGAGGCCGGACATCCGGTGCCCCTAAGCGACCAAATTAAGCAGCTGGTCGAGCTCCACAAGGTCGCCGAACGGGCCATGAGGGGCCTCATAGTTCGATGTGGCCATTGGAAGCCATGCCCGGAGCTACTTTGGGCTAGTAAGGCGGCCGGTGGACGCCTCGTCCACGGATTGAAGTCATCAAAGCGCTCCGCTCAAGATTGAAGGTGCCCGCTGGCCCTTTGCCCTGCAAGCAAAGTGCACCGGGAAAGCTGGATGCGAGAAGCTTGTGACGGACGGGCCACCGAAGGGCAAGGAGCATCGCACACCGAAATGTACTATGAGGGCCTCTCAAGGGTGCCCACCGTGATAGCGGATGAGTGCTCCAAAGATGTAATTTTGAATAGACTCACATGTGTTATCATGTACGCTGAAAACTTGTTCATATGCGCTTAAGCAACGCTTGTTAATTTAAAATATTACCTTCCTGTGCGGCCGCTTATCAAATTTGAGAGATGGCAAGTCGTTATTTCAGCCCCCATGCCACAGTCTTTGGGGTGTTCGGGATAAACTTGAGCGCTCTTGTTCCCATTCTTGGGTCCATCGAGGGAGGTGTTCAATGCAACGAACAAGGCAACCGGCCTTATAATGCTTGAACACTCTCACTTAGCCATAGAATTCTATAATTTTAAATTTCGGCGAAGCCCCTAGTATTGGAAGACCGAGTTTGGGGCGCTATCCACGCCTTGGCCGGACAATTCCGGTTCCTCGCTCTAAGCGGCATAAGTCTTTAGGGACCCGAGAAAACCTCTCGAACAGCGACCGGCTCTCGCCCTATCATGATGGTCAGTTTTAGCTTTCTCCACTCAGGTGCTCAACCCAGCTCAACTAGGGCACAATCGCAGTGGTGCTCCCGGTGCTACCTTAGCCGATATAATGGAACGTAAGGTACAAAAACACGGGATCCGGGCAAACCCAACTATTGACCCAAGACATGATTCGGAGCCGATGCATATAATGCTATAAGTTCGGGGTGCCGCACTTGTGTAAGTGTTCGGACTTGTCACACCATAATTTTGGGGTACTTAAGCCCCTGGTGTATTGGCCGCACTAAAGTGTACGGGTGCAACATGTCATGAAATGAACACATATATATATAGATAAAAAATGTAATAATAGGCAAGAGCTATATATTGGTTATTAAAAAGAGACTGCAAATAAAAGCAGAACGATACAGATTGTGCGATAAGCAAGGGATGGGACTATTTAACATGTCCCCCTCCAGGGGTAAGCTGCGGGATGGTATGTAAAACAGGTATAATGCTCGTAGTAGAGGCCACCTGGACACTCGACGCAGTTTTCTACTTCCCTGGTTGTTGCATCGTGTATTCGGCGCGAATGCCGGACAGGTCTTCTGGAGAACAGAGTCCTGAAAGTAAGAAAAAATAAGAAAAATAATGACACAATTGGGAGCCCCTGGTGCGGTTGAGCCGCATTCTGGGCGTGCCGTGGTCGTGCCCCTCCCCTTATGCCCATGGTATCTCCAGAGCGTAGTTATGTACGCGTAGTATCGGGCGCCGCAATTTCGCGAGGGCTGGGGTTAGCCGGATTGCTACGCTGGCGGCTTGAATCGTGCCAGGCGGTCTTGTTGTAGGTTACTCCGGGCGCGCTTGACAGTGTCCGGACGCTTAGTGGCCGGACTCGAGAATTGCTGTGAGAGGCTGCTTTGTACCTCCGCCGTGAGGGCCGCCGTGTGCTCCTCCGTTCGGAGAGAGCGTTCGGTGTTTCCATTGACCGTGATTACTCCTCGAGGGCCTGGCATCTTGAGCTTGAGGTATCGCCAGAAAGCGGCACCACATTGAACTTTGCAAATGCGGTTCGTCCAAGCAGTGCGTGATAGCCGCTGCGAAACGGGACTATGTCGAAGATTAACTCTTCGCTTCGGAAGTTATCCGGGGATCCGAAGACCACTTCGAGTGTAAGTGAGCCTGTACAATTGGCCTCTACACCCGGTATGACGCCTTTAAAGGTCGTCTCTGTAGGTTTAATCCTTGAGGGGTCTATGCCCATTTTGCGCCTCAGTATCCCGATAAAGCAGGTTCAGGCTGCTACTGCCGCCCATCAGACTACGGTGAGGTGAAATCCGTCAATAATTGGGTCAAGAACCAATGCGGCGAAACCGCCGTGACGGATGCTAGTGGGTGGTCCTTCGATCGAAGGTGATCGGGCAGGAAGACCATGGGTTGAACTTTGGGGCGATCGCTCCATCGCCAGATATCGCCCCTTAGCGCACGCTTCCGCTCCCTTGTGGGTTGCGTATATCATGTTCACCATCCGCACTTGTGGGGGGAAACCCTTCTGTCCTCTATTGTTTGGCGGCCGGGGCTCTTCCTCATCATCGCTATGCAGCCCCTTGTCAATGAGTTCGGTACTTAGCTTGCCTGCTTGCTTAAACACCCAACAATCCCTGTTGGTGTGATTGGCTGGTTTTTCGGGGGTGCCATGTATCTGGCACAAGCGATCGAGTATTTGATCCAAGTTGGACGGGCCCTGGGTATTTCTTTTGAATGGCTTCATCCGCTGACCGGGTTTAGAGCCTCTGAATCCGGCATTGACTGTCGTATCTTCATCATTATCGCCGTTAATGCGGTGCTTGTTCTTGTTGCGACGCGACCTGCCATTGCTGTCCTTGGTATCCGAACTACCAGGGTTTTTGGTCAAGTTGTTACTACGAGCTAGCCAGCTGTCTTCTCCCGCGCAAAAGCGGGTCATGAGTGTGGTGAGGGCTGCCATAGATTTTGGCTTTTCTTGTCCTAGGTGCCGGGCAAGCCACTCGTCGCGGATGTTATGTTTGAAGGCTGCAAGGGCCTCTGCATCCGGACAGTCAACGATTTGATTTTTCTTGGTTAGGAACCGTGTCCAGAATTGTCGGGCCGATTCTTCTGGCTGCTGAATTATATGGCTAAGGTCATCGGCGTCTGGTGGTCGCACATATGTGCCCTGGAAGTTATCAAGGAATGCGGCTTCCAGGTCCTCCCAACAACCAATTGATTCTGCTGGCAAGTTGTTAAGCCAATGCCGAGCTGGTCCTTTAAGCTTGAGGGGGAGGTATTTGATGGCGTGTAGATCATCACCGCGGGCCATGTGGATATGGAGGAGGTAGTCCTCAATCCAAACCGCAGGATCTGTTGTGCCATCATATGATTCGATGTTTACAGGTTTGAAACCCTCGGGGATTTGATGATCCATTACTTCATCCTGTGAAGCATAGTGGGTGTCTGGCGCCTCAGATTGGGCTATATCACGACGTAGCTCATATGAGCTTTGTCTCATCGTGTTCGCCCGTCCGGTTTGTCACATCCGCGCGACGGTAATCATCCCGAGTCGCATGCCACGCGATCCGTAGATTGATCTTGTATGTTTTGCCTTATCCTCCAATATATCTACGCAAGTCCGCGCGCTTTTCTCGTGCCTTGGTACTTTTTGAGCGGCCGGGTGTGGCTTGAGCAGAGGGCCGAGAGGTTTTTCGCCCCGGCCACGGTGTGTGGCCGGTCTGCCATGTCGCGGCGCTGGTGACTTGGGTGCTTCCTCCTGTGATCGAGGCAACGGCCTGCTCGGGTAGCTTTTGAGGGGCGTTCGAGTTCATACTCTTCGGCTGCAAAGACTTCAGTCCATCTGTCAGCTAGCAGGTCTTGGTCAGCTCTAAGCTGTTGCTGCTTTTTCTTGAGGCTGCTTGCCGTGGCCATAAGCCTGCGTTTGAAACGCTCATGTTCGGCGGGATCCTCAGGCACGACAAATTAAATTGTCGTCGAGGCTTGCCTCATCTTCGGAGGAGGCGCATAATTATCGCCCTCGACCTCTCTTTCTGCCAGACCGTCGTGCGGACTTGCTTCTCCCTCCTCCCGCCTGAGTCCTGCTGGAGGGGTTGTCTTCGCACCGTCCGGGTGTTATTTTCTCCGTGCGGAATCACCGTTTTACTATGGCGGATTTAGAATGGCGCCACGACGCCGCTTGGGGTTGTTTCTTGGAGGGGTCATCCTCCGCTGTTCCATCGCCATTCCCATCTTTTGGGATGTCCACCATGTATATGTCGTATGACGAGGTGGCCTTCCAGTGCCCTATAGGCGCTGGGTCTTGGTCGTCTCCGGCATCGTCGTCCATACCGTCGATGTCGTCGGAGTCGAAGTCGAGCATGCCGGTAAAATCATCGACAGTGGCTACAAAGTGGGTGGTGGGTGGGTGTTGAATTTCTTCGTCGTCCGCATCCCAACCTTCCTGTCCGTAGTCCGGCCAAGGCTCTCCGGATAAAGAGAGAGACTTTAGTGAATTCAGGATGTCGCCAAAGGGCGAGTGCTGAAAGATGTCCGCGGCAGTGAACTCCATGACCGGCGCCCAATCGGATTCGATTGGTAGGGGCGCGGAGGGTTCGGAGTCCGGAGAGGAGTCCGGCACCCTGGAGTCAAGAGCTTCGCAAAGGACAGGGATGGAATTCGGCTCAATTGTCGTAGAGATCGTTGCCCCTGAGGCGGTGTGCAACCACTCGTCCTCGATCGGGGAATCCGGCTCCGGACTAAGGGTCAGAGCGGATGCTGGTGCGGCCTACTGTGGCACTTTGCTCAGAGCTAGATCATACCCATCGAAACAAAGGTGGCACGCTCGCTGTGGCTCGAATCTGTTGAAGATCAAGTCTCCGCGGACATCGTCCGTGATAGTTCAAACTTCCAAATCTGACCTGATGGCCAGGCGAAGCTTTCGATCTGCTCCGGATGGCCAAGCTTAATTGCCCGCAGTAAAGCCGCCGAATCTGAAGATCTGTCCGGGGAGAAAAGTCTCACCCTGGACCGCGTCATTGTTGATGATCGGCGAGCCATCGGGCCTATAGGTGACGGCTACGAAGGAACTCTCAATGAAAGCACCAATGTCGGTGTCAAAACCCCGGATCTCGGGTAGGGGGTCCCAACTGTGCGTCTAGGCGGATGGTAACATGAGACAAGGGACACGATGTTTTACCCAGGTTCGGGCCCTCTCGATGGAGGTAATACCCTACTCCTGCTTGATTAATATTGATGATATGGGTAGTACAAGAGTAGATCTACCACGAGATCAAGGAGGCTAAACCCTAGAAGCTAGCCTATGGTATGATCGTTGTTCGCCCTACGGACTAAAACCCTCCGGTTTATATAGACACCGGATAGGTTAGGGTTACACAGAGTCGGTTACAATGGTAGGAGATCTACATATCCGTATCGCCAAGATTGCCTTCCACGCCAAGGAAAGTCCCATCCGGACATGGGACGAAGTCTTCAATCTTGTATCTTAATAGTCTAGGAGTCCGGCCAAAGATGATAGTTCGGCTATCCGGACACCCCCTAGTCCAGGACTCCCTCAGTGGGGATGTGTTTCTGTGTGTGCCTGTGCGTGATAGATCTGTCGGGATGCATCCATGGATGATGAAGGGGAACCATGTGTTTGGTAAGCAAACCTAACTAGACCGGTAGATCAATTGTTGTTTGTTGGAGGAAGGGAGAGACACAACTAATGAGGTAGACGTGTGGGTAAAAACGAGTTATAAGGACCTAGCTAGCTATATGTATAGCGAGAGATCAGTCGGTGTACGTCCATTTGTTAGAGGCAAATAAGGCCTAGCGAGACGGATAGATAGAGAGAATGGAGCTAGGAGGTGGTGCGAGAGGCCCAACTACTAGCTAGATAGGGGGAGGAGTGTGCGATTGTGAGATCGATGAAAAGAGGGGCGAGAGTTTACACGTGTGTCTGACCGTATGAGAGACATGAGGCAAGGACACATAAAGGAGGAGATTGAAGGTGTGTGTGTATGTTGTAGGCAGACATCTCTGGAGAGGTTTATCGATCGGTGTGTGTCGGAAAGCAGTTGTGGAGACTCTGGGAGAATGACCTAAAGAAAAAATGAATGTGCGTGGTGGATAGAATGCCGAGGGAGGGGGAGGGCGAGAAGGGCGTGTGCATGCACGAGAGAAAGCTAGTGGTAGCTACAAAGGTTAGAGGATTGTGTGGGTGTAAGAGACTAACAAAGATCATAATTTGATACGAAAGCGGATTCATATATTTGAATAGGAGATCATAGTGTTTTAAACATTGCATGCATGAATATAGCGGTGATACACGTGTTGTGCACATGTTATACCATAATGTGATAATGCATGTCGTTTGCAACTCACAGCTAAATGCCGAACAATCTAAACCATACTATACATCAAACAATCTCACATTTTATTTGAATTTGTGATAATGTGTGGCGTTTGCACCTTACAACTAAATATCGAACAATCTAAACAATACTATATATCGAACATTCTCACATTTTATTTGAATTTGTGGTAATGTGTGGTGTTTGCACTCACATCTAAAAGCTGTAGGGGGCGGGGCACCATACATAATGTGATAAACACATTATACATATGAGACATGGTTTAGATTATGAAGATCTAGCTAGAGCTAGAAATGTAATGTGATTTGAAATCAAAATAAAGTGGATTCAAAAAATCTAGTTCGAGTTCATATAGTACACATAGTTCATATGTAACTCGAGACTAATCATGTGGTGTGCTGTGAAGATAATACACAAAAGATGGTTTTAACTTGATAATAATGATGATTGTAGATCTTATTAAAACAGAGAAACGAATTCAAATGCTTTGACTTCACAACAATCATTACTGTAGATCTTATTCAAATAGAGAAACGAATTCAAATTTAGTTCATATTGAAGCGGTAGTATATACGTTTGGAATGCACTAAAACTGTCATTTGAGTAGTAGGTTGCATGCATTATACACGAATGTGAAATATTTTAATTGAACATAACATGAATTCAAAGTTTTGAATGACATTTGTAGTGCGCATTGATTTGGCTCAAGACACGTTAGGCTTGTCCGAAATCTCAACCAGCGCCTTGTTAGCCCGAAATATTTAAGATATATCTTTGTCTCGTTGTGCTCGGCTAACTCCCTCCATCTCAACACGCGCCTTGCTATTCCGAAATTACAACGCTGCCGAAAACTCCCACCTCCTGTGAAATCCCGACACGCCGAAATGCCCATGGTACCCTCGAACCGAAGAACCGCCTCAAATCGGTGGGGTACTTTCGTAACTTACCCCACATTTCGGACAAGCGCGTCTCTAAGCCATGGTTCCCCACTGCCATCCCATCCTCCCACCCATTCATACACCGAGGCCGCGAAAACCCGCGACGAAACCCCACACTCTGCTCCGTCCGCCACCCAGCCGGAGCCTCTTCCCCGACGATGTCGTCCACAGCAACACCTCATTGTCCCTCATCGACCATACCGGCTGAGGATCCGTCGTCGATCTCATCGTCCCGCCGGTTCAGCCACTCCGTCCTCCACCTCCATGGAGCTGCCCCGATGTTCCCCTCGTCTTTCACGCCACCTCCATTCCCACACCGCCGTCTTCACCTGCACCATCGGAAGAGCATCATCATCACCGTTTCCTTGGATGAAGTTGCGGCCTAATCGGCGCCACAAAAGAGGTTGTACACTAATCGCCGCATTTTCTTCTTGATTTGATCTTACAGTGATGTCGGTGCTCGGTCCCGAGCCGACACGGCGTGGCTCCATCCACGGCGGCGTCGCCGGCCACTTCCTCCACGGCGTCGCTCCCTCGGTGGCAACGTCCACATCAGTAGGAGCTGCTGCTGCTTTAGCTCTCGCTCGCGCTACTGCTCTTCTCTTGCTCTCGGTCCCTTGCCTGGTCTGCTCTTGATATTGCTCTTGATCGCGCTGCTGCTCTCGCTCTTGCTCTTGCTTGCGATGCTGCTCCGATTTAGCTACACTTCAGTCGACTGAATCGACTTTTGAGTCAGTCGATTTTCAAGGGGTGAAGGAAGAACCCGCCGCAGCGGGGCGGGGGGCTCGCCGGAGAGGTACCCCACTATCTATCTATCTTAGGGTTCAGGATGGGGGCGGTGGTCACCGGCGGTGGCGGGCGTTACGGGGCAAAGGCGTGGGGATCACGGAGAAAAAGCTCGGCACGGGGCCTAGAGGATGGCCGGGCGGTGGCGGACCGGCGGGGAGTGTTTTGGGCGGGCGGGCGGCAGACCACCGCCGCAGCGGCGGGGTCATTGTTTGGCCGGTGGTGGTCAAGTGCTCGTGGGGGTGGAGGTTGAAGATGAACCGCATGCCCTTGATTTCGTATCCAACGGCTGCAAAATCGACTGACCAGAGATGAAAAAGTCAGTCGACCGACGTGTAGCCTGACCTTGCTAGTGCGTTCAGTTTCGACAACAAAATTCAGTTTCGACAGCAAAATTCAGATTGGCAGAGATCTTGTGTTTTCAAATTCTCTGTTTTGCACGTGCATTCCTATCCTATTCCTGTCTATTTCCTATCCCTGCATTGTTGGAATCCTCCAATTCAAACGAGCCCTTACAGAATTACTTCTCTTACAGATAGTTGTCAAAGAAAACCTTGCGTGGTTTGTCCCGGCCTCATCGCGCTTTCGTCCACCCCAACTCGGTTGCTCCAACGACGTAAGGGTCCAGACAAAGAGGATCCAGCCTCCAGACTGTCTTTCGCCGCCTCGTATCTTTCTTCCCCATTACCGGCAGCCATGAAAACTGCATTACCATCATCAACCGAGCAGATGACCTCGAGGACTACACGGGTCCGCAAGAGAGGTCGCACTCTTTCATGTTTGCTTATGTTATGCATCGCTTAATATTACATGCTACTTTATCGTCCTTTTCACCGATTAGACTCTGAGTCAGCTCCAAACTAATGGTCAAACTTGAGTTTTTAAATGGTTGTGGGGTACATATCGGGCCGCTATCAATAGTATCTATCTACTATCTGGTTAATCTCCGGTGTCTACTATGAGTTTCATGTTGGGTGGGAAACAAACAAAGAAAGTAGCCATTATCTCGTATTTTTTAATCAAGCCATTATCTGCCTGCTATTATTGGTTTTAAGTCTATCCACAGGTTGCTACCATCACTCTGGATTTCTGCATGCACTCCTTACATAGTCTCACTATATTTTATTCCTATGCATGATAGTTATTGTAAACAATGGAACTGAACATGTAGAGCAAAAGAGACGAGCCTTGCGTGGCAATACAATTTCATGCAAACATCGCTCCATGGTAGGCGCAAAGGCAGCCCCCCCTCCACGCATTTCGGATTGTAATCGAGAGGAAGATATCTGCTCGAGGGGATTCGTATGAGAAGACAACTCCTATTTACCCCCGAGGTCTTCGCTCTAACTTGGCATGCCGATGTTGGTTATATCATGCATATGGTGTCTTGCATTGCTTACTTTATACATCAAATATGTCATCTTCTTAGTTTAGACATCCTTTGTGCGTAATGCCATCTGCTTAGTTTATTCATCGCTTATGTGAATTATGCAACGCCATCTTGTTTAGCCAGGCATCATATATGTGAATTTTGTAATGCCATCCTCGCTTAGATAGTCATCTTATATGTAAATTATATCGTGCCATCCTTTTTTCGTTACATATTATGTTTGTCAACAATGTTAGTACATTCAATCGCTTCTTCAGGTGCATCAGCCATTTGACACGGTGATGGCAAATTCTGGAGTGAAAACAAGGTCTTCAGAGAAGACTATGCTATCTGACGAAGCGCATATCTTGCTGGTTACGGATAGCTCCTCAGAGGAGGAATCAGAGACAGATGACCAGTCCTATCCCCCCCCCCGAGGTGTATGCTCTAACTTGGCAGGGTTATGTTGCTCATATCGCATGTATGGTGTCTCGCATTGTTATGTCATTTGATTAGTTTAGACATGCTTTGTGTGAATGCCACATGTTTAGTGTCTAATTACCATATATGTGAATTATGCATTGCCATCTTGTTGCAAGGCATTATATATGTGAATTATACAATGCTATCTTGTTGCAAAGGCATTATATATGTGAATTATGCAATGCCATGCTGTTTAGCCAATCATCATGTATGTGAATTATATCATGCTATCATTTTTTGTATTACGTGTTCCATTTGTTTACAACGCTTGTATATTCAACTACTCTTCTTGTGCATCAGCCATTTGAAGCGGTGATGGAATTATCTGGATTTAAAACAAGGTATTCAGAGCAGACAATGCTACCTGCTTAAGCATACATCTTGCTGGTTACAGAGAGCTCCTCGAGGAGGATTCGTGAGCCCGATGACCAGTCCTATTTCCCCACGAGGTCTATGCTCAAACTTGGCAGGTTATATTACCCATGTCATGCATGTTGTCTTGCATTGCTTAGATTTTACATCATATATGGATTGCCATCCGCTTACTTTCTTACTATATAAATCATATATTTGAATTATATCATGCCATCATGTTTACATAGTACATACACATCATCTATCTCAATTATGGCATGGCAACCCATTTAATAAAGACATCATATAGTTATATCATCTCATCCTGTTTAGTGTTTATAGTCATCATATTTTGAATTATGGCATTCTATCCGTGAATGTATGTGAATTATGGCATGCCAACCTATTTAATAAACACATTATATAGTTATGTCATGTCATCCTGCTTACATAGTCTCATATTTTTGAACTATGTCTTTCCATCTTTTTAGTTATCCATCATAATGTGAAATTGTGTCATGCTATCCTGTTTAGTTAGCCATCATATATGTGAAATTGTGTCATGCTATCCTGTTTGGTTAGACAACATAAATATGAATTATTCCATGCCCTCTTTTATTCCCCACTATCCATTGCACCTGTCTATCATAAAATGTCTATACTTTCAATTACTTTTCTTGTTTACCAGCCATTTGAATTGGAGAGCGTCATGGCAGTATCTAAGGGAGTAACAACATGGTCTTCAGAAAAGATAGTGCTACCAGTTGATGCAGATAGAACCATGGTTGTACTTGCCCAAGGACCAGATCCACCACACATAACCTGCATCGCAGATTGTACCCCTACCCAGTTGGACAGAGAACCAGCTACACCCCTTCTAACCCCAACCC
Organism: Aegilops bicornis; assembly: GCA_021605145.1. Taxonomy (NCBI): domain Eukaryota; kingdom Viridiplantae; phylum Streptophyta; class Magnoliopsida; order Poales; family Poaceae; genus Aegilops; species Aegilops bicornis. Next base: position 335,643,863 of record CM038669.1, on the reverse strand, counting down.
CGGCAAATAGTAACCTAGTTCCAGTTGACACAACAGCGTCTCCACCACAGAGCACCCAAACACGAGCAGTTAGTAAGGGATTTGCAGTGCCCAAAGCACGAGGACCACCACTCCGAATCCCAACTCAACGCTTAAAGGAGAAGAAGATTTGTTCTCAGGTCAGTTTCTATAGTTATGGTTCATACTCCTTCGCTCTTGCATTACTGTGTTTACTCATACCAACTATTTTCAAATTTGAAGGATAGAATTGAAACTCCAATGGCGCAACAGGTATGTTTTAAACCTGTTTCTTTAACTGGTTTGCTGTTGTAACCTGCTCTATGTTGATTTCAGTTTCAATTGAATAAATAGTTATGTTCTCATGTCATGCACATTACAAGTGTTGTTATTGCTCTATAGTTACCCACACTTATATTCTGTCTATTATGCTTTGTCTTGAACAAATATTATTTGAACTGTGTCTCTATCTTGATTTGGCAACAAAAACTAGAATGATATAGACCATAAAGTGACCATGGTACATAGATATATGTTTGTTTCATGCTGTTATCATGTCCACTTTACTACTGAACTCATTTACCAAAATGAGTTTCATATACAACATGGTAAACATGTGATGTGTCTGCTTGTTTCTCTTTTAGAATGCGGACAAAATATTGGACAAAAGTACCGCGTCATCCAATGGTAAAGGAAGTAATGCAAATAAGGTTCAAGACAGTGAGACATCCCTGTTGATCTCCAAGAAAGCTGATAAAAACTATCTTGACGACAGTGAGGGAACCCAAAAGTCTTGTCTTGATGTAGTGTTCGAGTTACTGGCCACTACTACCGGCACAAGCTCTTCGAACTCGCTGCCTGAATCAGTTCGTCTTCTTGAGTCTCAACTTCAAGTTGAGAGACATCGATCAGATGTGCTTTGCGACAGAAGTCAAGGACCGAGGAAGTCCTCGCAGAATTTAGATGCATATTTTCCGTGCAACAAAGAAGCACCGGAGGATTTAAGCGCCAAACAAGAGAAAGTTAATAAGCTTGTTAAGCATCTTGCCAAAGATTATGGGTACCTGTGATATTGTTTCTTGAGATCTTCAAGTGGTTTCAGCTCGGATTTGTTTTGTCATGGCGTTTATTTGCGCTGGTCGCCAACTTTGACAACCAAAGGTATATGATATGCTGCTTTGTTCCCTATATTTGCAATCGTATGGCGAACTTTGATGCCCGATGGATGTAATATGTGTAATAGCCGTGATAGCCTAGCATTAGTTGCTTGCTTATTTATTTCCTTGTTTTCTTGTTTATTTGTTTGCTTGTAGTCATTGCAGTTCTTTTTCCGCGGTTAGCTAGTGGCTACAATAACCTATTTTTTAAAAATAGTCCACAATAACCATGGGCTAATATTTACTATAGTGACACTGGGCCTCCTACTGGCCGTAGAAACAATGGGCCTTCTACGGGCCATAGAGACAATGGGCCTTCTACAGGCCACAGAAACAATGGGCCTTCTGTGAGCCGTATCATCAATGGGCCTTATACGGGCCATATGATCGATTGGCCAAACATGGGCCAAACAGACCGCATTATGGCCGTAAACGGGCTAGAGTTGGAATCGTCTGTTCATGGGCCGACCATAACGGGCCATCGTTAATAGGCCATATTTGATGACACTATGAAAACGGGCCAACGTATTAACGGACCACAAATGGGCCGACTATAACCACGGGCTGAATTTGGCCCACAAGCATAAAATGACAGTAACGGGCCATAAGTAAACGAATGCTGGAAATGAGCCCAAGAATAAATGGGCTCTGAGAAGGCCGAAATATAACATGGGCTGGAAACGGCCCAACGGAATAACGGGCCGTTAATGGGTATAAAGTGATACATTGTTCATTACGGGCCAGTTTCACCACGGGCCGTTAATGGGTGTAAACTGATACACCGTTCATTACGGGCCAGTTTCACCACGGGCCGTTAATAGGCCAAGAGTTACGTAGGGCCTCATATGGGCCGAAAGACGTCATGGGACATACATGGAGAAGTGAAAACGGGCTGGAATCATATTGGATGGCCCAGATGACGCTACTGAGCCTAATTCGGATAGGGCGTAACGGGCCTTGGGTTAGCGGGCTGTAAATGGGCTATATGCGAACAGGTTGTTAACAGGCTTTCCATGGGTTGGCCCGCCACCTTTTGACCATGTCAAATGGGCCGGCCTTTGACAGGAATGGGCCTCTGTTGGGCCGTGCCATGTGTCAACGTATCATAGGCGCCTTCCGTCCAATGAGTGGATGACATCTGTCCCAACGATGAGCCGACACGTGTTTCCTCCAGCCAATGATGATTTTACACGTGGAAAATCCCCATTGGTCGGGCTGTTAACGGGTTATCGGATCCAAAAGCCGCATCAGATAGTTTAACGGCATTCCGTTACGGTGGATGCCACGCGGTCGGTCACCCTTGTCGAAAAGCACTTACGTGCGGACGCTGTTTATCGTCATGGAAGTGGACACTTCCATGATGATAATTTTGGTAATGTCATGGAACACTTCTACGATAGCACAGGTATGACTATCTTGATTCTGTCATAAATTTGTCATGGATGTACATGCATGAAAAAAAACACGACCTACTGTGACAAACACGTATCATCACGGAAGTGTATTTTTTTGTAGTGTATATCCGCTCACATGTGATGACGACAGGAGCTATCCACTCAGATTGTATGTTAAAAAATAAAGGTCGATAACTAATGCAGCACCTCGGGCCAACGCGGCCAGATCGCATTTTGCACGAGAAATTGCACACCATGTTTTGTTGACATGTGTTCCCGTTCCAACATGTCAGTGAGATCACGGCGAGTCCTTTTGTACAATTTCCGAAAGGACATGTAGGCCGGGGCGCCTCTTCGTGTATCGTGGCAAACTGGCAACCGTCCACTGACTCTTCGCCCTTCCCTCTCGATTTGGAACTGTTGTCGCACACTCTTCCTCCCTCCTCCATTTGCCTTCACCCTTCCTTCTGACATTGTTCGATCATCTTCTCCATGGAGGGGACAAGCCGGAAATGACCCCGTTATTCTTTCCCCGATCTGAAAGATGACGTGGTAGGGAACTCATTGATCGGTGCGACGTCATCACCTCGGCTAGCATGGCAGGTTCGTTCAAGACCATTCTCGACTCAACTAATAACATCATTACAAGGAACCCAAGGGTCCAGGAGTGGTTTGATCTCCCTTATCTTCTTCGCTATAAGCCTGTTCGCATGCGCGCGGACAACGGAGGCCTCGCCTTGTGCAAGTTGATGCCGCTTGATAACGATACGTGTGATGTCAAGATGCCATCGCTTCAAGGTAAGGCCTGGGCTGGCGCAAATGGAGATTGGGTTGTTTATATTGGGTACAATTGCGAGTGGGAACTTGTGAATGTGTACACTCGTCAGCGGATTCCACTTCCAAAAATCTCCGAGTGCCCTGAGGGTGAGCACACAGATGATCTAAGTACGTTCAAATATGATCATGGTGATCGTCGCCTCACGGAAGATAGCAATTTCTCGAGTTCCCAACCGCTCTTGGAATTACAAGAACTATCAAGTTGTTGCTATCTTCGACAAGCTTGTTGCTGTCCTTTGTGGTTCGACTAGATGGATATTGCTCAAAAATCAGTTTCTATACACGGATGTGTACTGTGATGCAATTGAATACGAGGGTCTTGTGTTTGCTGCCACCACTCGTGGTAATCGCTTTTTGCATGGGATCCTTGTAGTTTCGGTACGTTTGTCTTCCACCGTAATTACAATTGTTTCATCCACATGCATGCGAGTTAGCAAGTTTCCCTTCTCTACTAATTAACCTTCTTCTTGTGTTTCCAAGGTCCTGTGAACATTACACCACCTATACTTGAAAAAAATTATAACCAAGGGGGAGATGACGATGGTGATGGTCATGAGTGAGGGAGTCCTGGATTAGGGGGTCTTCGGACGGCCGAACTATATCCTTTGGCCGGACTGTTGGACTATGAAGATAAAAGATTGAAGACTTCATCCCGTATCCGGATGGGACTCTCCTTGGCGTGGAAAGCAAGGTCGGAAATACAGATATGTAGATCTCCTCCCTTGTAACCGACTCTGTGTAACCCTAGCCCCCTCCGGTGTCTATATAAACCGGAGGGTTTAATCCAGAGGACAACAACAATCATACCACAGCTAGCTTCTAGGGTTTAGCCTCTACGATCTCGTGGTAGATCAACTCTTGTAATACTCATATCATCAAGATTAATCAAGCAGAAGTAGGGTATTACCTCCATCGAGAGGGCCTGAACATGGGTAAACATCGTGTCCCCGCCTCCTGTTACCATCCGCCTTAGACGCACGCTCGGGACCCCCTACCCGAGATCCGCCGGTTTTGACACCGACATTGGTGCTTTCATTGAGAGTTCCACTGTGCCGTCACCGTAAGGCTTGATGGCTCCTTCAATCATCAGTAACGATGCGATCCAGGGTGAGGTTTTCCTCCCTGGATAGATCTTCGTATTCAGCGGCTTCGCACTGCGGGCCAACTCGCTTGGCCATCTAGAGCAGATCGAGAGCTACGCCCCTGGCCACCAAGTCAGGTTCGGAAACTTAAACTACACTGCCGACATCTGCGGAGACTTGATCTTCGACGGATTCAAGCCCATGTCAGGTGCACCGCACGATCATGACGAGCACGATTTAGCTCTCATTGGCCACGGACAAAGGTTCAAGAGATCACACCTCCAACTACTCTGGCCCTCAATCCGGAACAAATTGCGCCATCCGAGGACGGGTGGATAGACCCCGCCATGGAGGCAATAGTCTCAGTGGCGATTGGGACGAATACTGACTTCACCCCTTACGAGAGCCGTGTTGCCAAATCGTTGGATTCATCCCCGGCCACGGACTCCGAGCCGCCTACATCCGTGACTATCGAATCTGATTGGGCGCCGACCATGGAGTTTACCTCCGCGGATATCTTTCAGCACTCCTCTTTCGGCGACGTGCTAAATTCATTAAGGTCTCTCTCCTTGTCAGGAGAACCTTGGCCGAACTATGCCCAGCTAGAATGGGATGCGGACGACGAAGAAATTCGCTCCCCACCCACCACCCACTTAGTAGCCACTGTCGACGATTTAACCGACATGCTCGACTTCGACTCCACAGACACCGACGGTATGGACGATGACGCAGGAGACGAACAGGAACAACCGCCCACAGGGCGCTGGACCGCCACCTCATCATATGATATATATGTCGGCGTTCTGGGAACGGGGGTCCCCAGACTTGCCTGCCTGCGGCCTGCGACGTGGCTCAAAGGAGGCCCAGGACAGCCCATCTTCATCAACACAAGCGCAAGACCCTCGCGAGGGGCCAAGCCTCACGGGGCGGACGGCCAGAGCTTCTCGTGCACGGCCTCGTCGGGTTGGCTCATGAGGAGGCAGAGAGTTCAAGGCGTGGTACCTCGCGAGGTGCCCATGACGCATAGCCATGACGCACTAAGGGTGCCAGTCGGGCGCCAGCTGGCGCCAGCCACAAGCGTCCTCCTTTCCTCTTTGGTGCAAAGGGAGCAAGCGCAGGCGAGAGCATCAAGCAAAGGCATCCGTTTCGGTGCAATAAGACCAAGACCAGCCCCAACGGCTGGAAGGGGGTCATCGTGGAGCCCAAGCAGGCGTCACCACCATAGCCTTTGACAGGCGAGGACCAACTTTAGTCAGGATAAGTGTACCCGTTGTTCCCCTTCAAACTGGCCAATTGTTGGCGCCCTTCCCGCTCAATATTTGGGAAGAGGCCCAGGGCCTTCGCCTATAAATAGGAGTAGCCACACTCAGAGTAGGAGGGGATGGATCGGATCGAAACGATCGGCCCCCCGGTACGAGATCGGAATCCTCATCAAGGAACCAGTAGCTAGGGCGACAAAACACCACCTAGCAGTTCATCGCACCCACCAAGAACAGACCCTCGCGAGGCTGTTCTTCCCTGTATTGTTCCTCATCAGCCCAAGAGGCAATCCACCACACCACAAACTAGAGTAGGGTATTACCCCACAACGGTGGCCTTAACTAGTATATTTCTCGTGTCTCTTGTGCTGTTCTATTTAGTAGTTTAGGTCCTCGATTCGGGCGAGGTACGAGACGGTGGAGGGTTGGATCTCCGCGTGCACCCCAAAGGTTCGAACCTCAAAGGTCTCTTTGGAACCCGAAATCCGACATTTGGCGCGCCCGGTAGGGTGCGCCGGAATCTGCCTTTACGCCTCGTTCTTCCTCGACCACCGCAACCATGTCGACGCCTGCCGGCCCGCGCCTGAAGCGCCGAGCCGCCCTCGCCTCCCATGTCGCCCGGGACGGCTCCCATCGGCGGGCGCCCTCGCTCGTCACCTGCCGTGAACACCACCACCGCCCGGGCGGGGAACGAAAGCAAGAAGCATCGCCCCAAAGACTGGCCCATGAGGCGGGACGGCCGCACCGCCATGCCTTCGCCACCCCGCTGGTTCTTTGTCATGCGCGCTTCAAGCTGCCATGGAGGCCCGAAAGCTGCACTCATAGCGCTAACGAAGCTCCTGCGCTACCGCCTGCCGATGACATCTCACGAAGAATGGCTCGACCGAAGTCGCCGAAGCTTCGTCCGCGCTGCAGGAGGCGCCTCGCACCGTCCGTCTCGCTGCACCGCACCGCCCATGTGGCGATGAAGCTCTGGGCGCCTCGGCCGCCTCCTCCTCAAGACGGCGCCCACAGCCCCAAGACGACGGCCCCTGGCGGAACCTGCTCGCCAGGCGCTGCTGCAAGAGCAGAGCTATCAAGAAGTTCCTCGCCCGCAAGAAGCTGCCCGAGCGCTCCCCGCTCCAACACGTCAAGATCCTGCGCTGCCCCCAGCCGCGGAGCAGGGAGGCCCACAAGACCAAGCCCTCAGTCCTCTGAGGGCCCCCACGGCCACGGCGGTCTGCCGCGCCTTCACCTCCGAGCTGCGCAGCGTCGCGTGGCCCGCCAAGTTCAAGCCAGACCTGCCTCCTCGCTACGACGGCACAGCTGACCCTACGGAGTTCCTCCAGCTCTACGAGGCTGCCAACGGGGATGAAAAGGTCATGGCGAACTGGTTTCCCATGGCGCTCAAGGACGGGCCCGCACTGCTCTCGAATCCGCCCTGTGCACGATCTCTTCTGGGCCGAGATGCGTACTCCGCTTCATCGCCAACTTCCAAGGTACTCGCGACCGGCCACCCGCCGTGGCGACATGCGCCGAATCAAGCAGCAGCGGGAAACCCCGCAAAGTACATCCAGCGCTTCAACAACGCTACGCCTCAAGATCCCTGTGGTAACGGAGGAGGCCATCATCTCGGCCTTCTCCGGACGGCGCGGCGCGATGTCAAGATGAAGGAGGAGTCGGGCGATGCATGAAGATCTGTGCACCTCCTTGGAGCTGTTCAACTTGGCGACCAAGTGCGCCAGGGCTGAGGAGGGGCGCCTCTCCCTCCTCGAGCTGCCTGCCGCGGATATCTAAGAAAAGAAGTCCAAGGCCAAGGATGTGAAGCGCAAGGGGGCTGCTGTGCTCGCAGCCGAACCAGACACCAAGCGAGGCAGAGATCAGCCCGAGTCCTCCAAGGGCAGCCGGTACTGCATGTACCACGACCTCCACACCCACAACACCAATGAATGTCAAGAACACCGGGCCATGCGCGAAGGAAGGGTCGGCAGACGCCCCGAGCGCAGCGACCGGGGCTACAACCGAGGAGGAGGGAGGAATGCAGGACGCTGGGAAGACCGTGGCCCACGCCACGGGTGGCGCGACCAACCTTGCGAGGAACGCTGGCAAGACCCACCTCGTGAGGGAGGCTGGAGGTATCAGCCTCGCGAGGATCGCCCGCAAGGGAACGCAGGCCTCCCTCCGCTGCCGCTGCCGCCAAGGAGAATCGAAGACCGTCATCAGGACGAGGGGGCTGGGGGCTTCCAGGAAGCGCGTGCGATCGCCGCATCCTGGGCGGAGCTCAAGCCCCAGCCTCTCAGCGCATCTTCAAGCAGTTCGCCCGCGAAGTGAATGCAGTCCTCCCCAAGCTCGAGTCCACGCCCCCTCTCAGTTGGTCGGCATGCGCCATCACGTTCAGCTCAGCGGACCAGCTCAAGTGCGCAGCCACAGCCGGAGTTCTCCCGATGCTTTGTTCCCCAATCATCAGCAATGTGCTAGTCACCAAGACCCTCATCGACGGCGGAGCAGGGCTCAACGTCCTGTCCGTGGAAACATTCAACAATCTTCAAGTGCCTTACAGTCAGCTTCAGCCAACCAAGCCCTTCTCCGGAGTCACCGACGGCTCCACGGTCCCGATCGGGCAGGTCCGTCTTCCTGTCACCTTCGGGGCTCGTGAAAACTACCACACCGAGCTCATGGACTTCGACGTCGCCAACATTCGCCTGCCGTACAACGCCATCCTTGGGTACCCAGCGTTGGCCAAATTCATGTCCGTAACTCACCATGGCTACAACGTCCTCGAGATGCCAGGGAGCGGCGGAGTCATCACGGTGCCCTGTGAAGAGAGAGACACAGTGTGCTCCCTAGAGCGAGCTTTTCAGGCCGCATCGCTGGAAGACCCAAACCACGGCGGCAGGAGGCCTCCCGAGGCCGCACCCAACAAGAAGAAGACATCGACCGGCCCGGCTCCTCAAGAGGAAGGCCCCTCAGGGCCCGCGCCGGGCCAGGGGGAGCCTCCTTCTGTCGCATAGGAAAGCGCGTCCGGCGCCCTCCTCAGGCAGGGCTCGGGGGCTCTCCCCTAAAGGGCCTCCGACCTCGCCAAGGTCTCGAGGGAGGCGCTTGGGCACCACGTGGAGGCATGTTTCGAAGCACGTTTCCCGCAAGCAGGAGCAAGGCAAGGAGGGCCGAACACTCAGGAGTTTGTCAGCAAGGCCATTCAGGAGCTACAGGAGTCAAGGGTCATGAGGGGCAGTCGCCGCCTACCCGCTGCGGCCCCCCATCCGGGCGAGGATGGTGGGCTGCGCGTCTGCATCGACATACCAGGGCTCAACCGAGACGCATCTCAAGAGCGCCTCTGGCCCTCGCGAGTGGGACGTTGCGAAGGTCCGCCCCACAGCTACGTACGCATGCCTTATGGCCTGCCAAACGCGGCTGCTGCGCACCAGCGTCTCATGAGGACCATCCTGGAGTCTCAAGAGGTCAGGCATGCCGTAGCCCTGGCGGAGATGGAGATGGCCCCCGAGGAGCCGCCAGCGCCTCCGGAGCCTCCCAAGGCCCCCGGGCCTGGGGGCTCGTGAGGATCGGCTCCCGCAGCCCACCGAGTCTGCTACACCAACACCCCTTCATCCCCAACATCACCAGGTGACATCTTTAAGTTTTATTTCCGGTGGGAGCGCCTTGAGGTCAGATTATTCCTGTGCCGCATGGGTCCGCCCCCTGGCATGTATCCCTTTTATTTCATGTCATTAGCTTGTCCTGTTGGGGGCGCCTCGGGCTGCATCATCCCCAAGCCGCCGGGCCGCCCCGGCATGTATCCTTCTTGCGTTTTCCTTAGGATTATGCTCTCGTTCCACCATGCTTGTTATTAGGTACCTTCTCCTGGGTGGCGGAATCTTGCGCGTTAATGGGGGGGTGCCTGAGCATCGCGACTTAGGGCTCCTACCGGCTCTCCGGCCCTCACCCTCTGGTCTTGTCCATGGCATCGCGACCTGGCTTGCCAGCGACGGCTGAGACCAGCCCGAGAGCCGGGACCCGAGGACGTAGAGTTGCGTCATCTAACCTAGCTTATGACATTAAAGGGGGTGCACGAGCATCACGACTCAGACTCCTACCGGCTCTCCGGCCCTCACCCTCTGGTCTTGTCCATGGCATCGCGACCTGGCTTGCCAGCGACGGCTGAGACCAGCCCGAGAGCCGGGACCCGAAAACGTAGAGCACCGGCATCTGGCCAAATTTGCAGGAACACACTCGAAGATAAGGCCCAGAGCCAGGTTCAACCCGCCTTGATGTAGGGCGCCGTGAGTCCCGCGCTGGCTCACGGGTGCCCCAACACACCTCGCAAGGCCTCTCGCGCCTCTCCAAAGCAACTAACGGCAGAACTAACGATCGCCGCGGCGAGCTCTTGTTCCTTTTATGGTGAACCTGCAGGGTCCCTCCAAGGAGCGCGAAACGACCTCGCCACGCAAACTCACGCCAGCCAAGGCACGGACTTAGCGCCGCACCCGGAAGCATTGTCCTGACCCTCGAAGATAAGTCACCCTCTGGACACACTAGTCGTCGCAACACCATCCCCACACTCAATGCAACCCCGTCTTAGCAACGTCGCTCTCCTTTCTCACCGAATGATGGCTGCTTGAGCGCCAAGGGGGACCCCCGAGCATCGCGACTCGGAGGCTCTTCTTGGACCTCGGGCCGCTCACCTCCTGGCCTTGACCACGGCATCGCGACCAAGATACCAGCGACGGCTCAAGCCGCCTTTGGGATCAACCGACGGCGCAGAGCACCAAGCCTCACGAGGTCTGCGAAAGGAAGAAACCGAGCTAGAACGGAATGAGCATCTCGCATCGCCTCACAATAAGGATCATATTGACAAACGGTTACAAACATCTTACAAGCCCCCGCGGGGTACATTCTTGGCTCCTCGCAGGAACAAAAGACGTGAATCCTAAGGAGTCCTATCTACAGGGACCACCATGGCAGACGCCATCATCAACAGTGGGCCACCCGGTCCGGAGCCAACCCCATCCAGATCAGGGGCGGCGACGACCTGACGAGCCCGCCTCGCTCGGGAGCTGGCGCAGCTCGGGGCTCAGAGCCGCTGTCGCTCGTCTTCGGCGTCGCAAAGAGCTCGGCGGAGTCGCTGGATCCTCCGGCGCCTTCGTCGCCTGAGGAGCTATCAAGGGAGCGGACGGTCGGCCTCTGTCTCACCACAGCAGGACCCCGACCACCTCTCCCGGCAGCACTCAAATTGGCGACCCTCTGCGTCGAAGACCTTGAAGGACACCACCGAAGCACCGTCGTACTCCAGATGGATCGTGAGGGCGCCCCTCGCCCTGCAGACCTGGGCGACCTCGTCCCAGCCTCGAGTCAAGAAGACCTCGCCCGGGGCAACTACTGCGACCTCTGCCCCGGTCGCGAGGGTGCCGCAGCCGGCGTGCTGCAGCCAGAGTCCCAGGTGTTCCCCCTGCCGGACGACGGCGACGAAGAAAGAAGGAAGATGAATCCAAGACTTAGGAGGTGTGGCGACGCGAAGCACAAACTCCCGGCAGGAGCCCTCGGCGTGGACTCCAGGGGGGAAGACGCACACCTTCGTGACCCGTCGGCGTCGTCGGCGGCGCCGCTCGTGGCGCCTGGCGGCGCCTCCTCCGGGGCCACCAATTTGCACGTACAAGGGAAGAGGAAACTCTGGCGGCGGCCATGCGCACCAGGGCATGGGCTCCTCCTGGCGGACGCTCCTGCCCTGACACCAGAGAGCAAGCCGCTTCTTTGGGGGGAGCAGGTCAGGATCCTCTTGAGGAGCCTTTCCCTTCTCTTCCTTGGAGAACCGGCGGATCGGAGCCATGGCGACCAGACGAAACGAGGAGGAGGAGAAGGTATGATAGACTTGAAGGGCGCGCGCCGTTCCGTACTTATGGCCGGCGAAGGCCAACCGTCGGCCTCCACGATCACCAGTCATCATGCCCAACTCTGCATGCAGGGACTCGTTGAATCCGGGTGGTTACCGAGGCATCATGGGGAAGCAGTGTGCACGCGTCCAATCAACCGCCACGCGTCGCCCAAGGCCGCAGGCAGTTAGGCCCCGCGACGCTTCGCACTTGCCCTTTCGCCTCTCTGCTTGGCCAAGTTCGGGCGCGCCAGGCCCGGGCTACTGTCATGCGTTCTGGGAACGGGGGTCCCCAGACTTGCCTGCCTGCGGCCTGCGGCGTGGCTCAAAGGAGGCCCAGGACAGCCCATCTTCATCAACACAAGCGCAAGACCCTCGCGAGGGGCCAAGCCTCGCGGGGCGGACGACCAGGAGCTTCCTCAGGCACGGCCTCGTCAGGTTGGCTCATGAGGAGGCGGAGAGTTCAAAGCAGGGTACCTCGCGAGGTTCCCATGACGCAAGCCATGACGACCAAGGGCGCCAGTCGGGAAACAGCCTGCGCAACGTCCTCCTTTCCTCTTTGGTGCAAAGGGAGCAAGCGCAGGAGAGAGCATCAAGCAAAGGCATCCGTTTCGGTGCAACAAGACCAAGACCAGCCCCAACGGCTGGAAGGGGGTCATCGTGGAGCCCAAGCAGGCGTCACCACCATAGCCTTTGGCAGGCGAGGACCAACTTTAGTCAGGATAAGTGTACCCGTTGTTCCCCTTCAAAATGGCCAATTGTTGGCACCCTTCCTGCTCAATATTTGGGAAGAGGCCCAGAGCCTTCGCCTATAAATAGGAGTAGCCACACTCAGAGTAGGAGGGGATGGATTGGATCGAAACGATCGACCCCCCGGTACGAGATCGGAATCCTCATCAAGGAACCAGTAGCTAGGGCGATAAAACACCACCTAGCAGTTCATCGCACCCACCAAGAACAGACCCTCGCGAGGCTGTTCTTCCTTGTATTGTTCCTCATCAGCCCAAGAGGCAATCCACCACACCACAAACTAGAGTAGGGTATTACACCACAATGGTGGCCCGAACTAGTATAAATCTCGTGTCTCTTGTGCTGTTATATTTAGTAGTTTAGGTCCCTGGGATTCGGCGAGGTACGAGACGGTGGAGGGTTGGATCTCCTCGTGCACCCCAGTGTTCGAACCTCAAGGGTCTGCCGGAACCCGAAATCCGACAATATACATGGTGGATACCCCCAAAGAAGGCAATGGCGACAAGACAGTGGAGGATGACCCCTCCAATAAGCAACCCAAGCATCGACGTCAGCAGCGCCGCTCTAAGTCCCGCCATAGCAAAAGTAGTGATACCGGCACAAAAGACAATAACACTCCCGATAGTGCTGAAGATGACGACAATCCCCTCCAGCCAGATTTAGAGCGGGAGGATGAACGAGCTAGCCCTCCAGAACAGGCAATAGATGGAGAAACCGAGGATGACAATTCCATGCCTCTCTCCGAAGACGAGGTGAGCCTCGGCGACGAAGAATTTATCGTGCCTGAGGATCCCGTCGAGCAGGAGCGCTTCAAGCGCCGGCTTATAGCCACGGCAAATAGCCTAAAGAAAAAGCAACAACAGCTTCGAGTTGATCAAGATTTGCTAGCAGACAGATGGACCGAAGTCCTTGCGGTCGAGGAACACGAACTCGAACGCCCCTCCAAGAGTTACCCAAAGCGCAGGTTGCTACCCCGACTCGAGGAGGAAGCATTGAAACCTACATCACCAGCGTACAATGCGGCTGACCGGCCACCTCATGGTCGAGACAGAGAGGCATTTCAGCCTGAAGTTCAGCCTGCACCCCGCCGCCACTCAAACAAAAATACCAAGGCCCGGGGCAACACGCGGGACCTGCGAGACGTATTGGAAAGCAGGGCAAAACATGCAAGATCGATATACGGATCACGGGGGCGCGCACCAACGCGGGACGATGACCGTCACGCCGGATACACTAAAAGTAAATCCGGCCGGGCCGAATACAGCAGACAAGACTCATATGAACTGCGTCGTGATATAGCCCGGCACAGAGGCGCCGCACACCCCCTATGCTTCACTGATGAAGTAATGGATCACGAATTCCCGGAGGGTTTTAAACCCGTAAATATCGAATCGTATGATGGTACAATAGATCTCGCGGTATGGATTGAGGATTTCCTCCTCCACATCCACATGGCTCGCGGTGATGATCTACACGCCATCAAGTACCTCCCACTAAAACTCAAAGGACCAGCTCGGAATTGGCTGAATAGCTTGCGGCCAGACTCCGTTAGCGATTGGGAGGATTTGGAAGATGCATTCCTTGACAACTTCCAGGGCACTTATGTGCGACCACCAGATGCTGATGACTTGAGCCATACAATTCAGCAGCCAGGGGAATCGGCCAGGAAATTCTGGACCAGGTTCCTAACTAAGAAAAACCAAATTGTCGACTGTCCGGATGCAGAGGCCTTAGCGGCATTCAAGCATAACATCTGTGATGAGTGGCTCGCCCGGCACCTCAGCCAGGAGAAGCCGAAGTTTATGGCAGCCCTCACGACACTCATGACCTGCTTTTGTACGGGCGAGGATAGCTAGCTGGCTCGTAGCAACAACACATCAAGGAATCCGGGAACTTCGGATACCAAAGATGCTAACGGCAGACCACGTCATAACAGACACAAGCGCTGCAACAACGGCGATAACGCCGAAGATACGGCAGTCAATGCCGGATTCAGAGGCTCTAGATCCGATCAGCAGAAAAAGCCATTCAAAAGAAGTACTCCGGGCCCGTCCAGTTTGGATCACGTACTCGATCACTCGTGTCAAATCCACGACACCCAGATAAGCCAGCCAATCACACCAACAGAGAATGCTGGGTGTTCAAGCAGGCCGGCAAACAAAGACAAGGGGCTGCATAATGATGATGAGGAGGAGCCCCGGCCGCCGAACACGGGAGGACAGAAGAGGTTCCCCCCACAAGTGAAGACGGTGAACATGATATACGCAACCCACATTCCCAAGAGGGAACGAAAGCGCACTAAGGGACGTCTATGCGATGGAGCCTGTCGCCCCAAAGTTCAACCCATGGTCCTCTTGTCCGATCACCTTCGATCGCAGGGACCACCCCACTAGTATCCGTCACGGCGGATCCGCCGCATTGGTCCTAGACCCCATCATTAACGGATTTCACCTCACTCGAGTCCTTATGGACGGCGGCAGTAGCCTGAACCTGCTCTATCAGGATACAGTGCACAAAATGGGTATAGATCCCTTGAGGATCAAACCCACCAAAACCACCTTTAAAGGCGTCATCCCAGGTGTAGAAGCCCATTGCACGGGTTCAATCACACTGGAAGTGGTCTTCGGATCTCCGGACAACTTCCGAAGTGAGGAGTTAATCTTTGATATCGTCCCGTTCCGCAGTGGCTATCACGCACTACTCGGTCGAACCGCATTTGCAAAATTCAATGCGGTACCGCATTACACATACCTCAAGCTCAAGATGCCAGTACCTAGGGGGTCATAACAGTCAATCAACACACAGAACATTCGCTCCGCACGGAGGAGCACACTGCGGCCCTCGCAGCAGAAGCACAAAGCAGGCTTTTAAGGCAAACCGCCAATTCGGCGATAAAGCCCCCGGACACCGTCAAGCGAGTCCGGAGTAACCTGCAACAGGATCGTCTAGCACGTTCAGAGCTCGCCTAGCAATTCGGCCCCCATCCTAGTCCTAGTCAAGCAACGAAATCCATGCCACGCGTACATAATTACGCACAGAAAATACCATGGGCATAGGCGGGGGCATGATCAGGGCACGTCCCGCAATGCGGCTCAACCGCCCTAGGGGCTGCATACCTTTAGCATTTTCTCTCTTTAAGGACCTTACTCTCTGGAAGCCCTTTCCGGCAGTATGATTGCTGGACACATTACGGGAAGGAACAACCAAGGAGGCAAGAAGCTAAGACGTACAAGGGAATCCCCAGGTGGTCAATAATAACAACCGACATACCCGTCTTTTAATACCCATACGTAGCTTGCCCTTGGATAGGACATGTCAAATAGTCCTATTTTTTGCTTATTGCACTACTTGTATCAGTACGCTTTGACGTATTATTTAAATAACAATGCATAGCATTAGTCTATTATTGCATTATCCTTCATTTTTTCTTGTATGTTTATTTACGACAACTTGCACCCGTACATTCTGGTACGACCAGTACACCAGGGGCTTTCGTATACCCCATAATACAGCGAGAGAAATCTGAATACTTTCGACAGTGCGGCACCCCGAACTTATAGTATTATATGCATCAGCTCCGAATCATGTCTTGGGTAAATAGTTGGGTTTGCCCGGCTCCCATGTTTTGGTACCTTACGTTCCGCTATATCGGCTAAGGTAGCGCTGGGAGAACTACTGCGATTGTGTCCCGGTTCTTCCGGACGAGCACCTCAGTAGAGAAAGCCGAAAACTGACTGTCATGATAAGGCGAGAGTTGGACGCTGTTCGTGAGGTCTCAAGTCCTTAAAGACTTTTTCCGCTTCGGGCGAGGAGTCGGCCTTGCCTGACTTAGGCGTATATAGCGCCCCAAATTTGGCCTTCCGAATACTAGGGGCTTCGCCAAAATTTAAAATTGTAGACTTCTATGGCTAAGTGAGAGTGATAAAGCCTTATAGTCCGATTGCCTGGTTCGTTGTGCTGAACACCTCCCTCGAAGGACCCAGAATTGGGAAAAGAGTGCTCAGGTTTATCCCGAACACCTCAGTACTAGTTACATGGGGGTAGAAGCCGACGACTGGCCAACTCTCAGATTTTATAAACGGCCGCACAGAAGGTAATATTTTAAATTCAAAAAGAGTTGCATAGCACAAATGAACTCGTTTCACATTACATGATCACATGAGCACATTCATTCAAAAATTACATCTTTAGCACATTCCTCCGCACAAGGCGGGAACCCTTCAGGACACTGTCATAATACATTTCAGGGCGGCGATGCTCCTTGCCTTCCGGCGGCCCCTCCTTCACCAGCTTTACGGCGTCAGCTTCGCCTAAAGGCACCTTCGCCTCGAAAGCAAAAGCTCCTGCGCACCCTCAATGCAGACGGACAACTTTATGACTTCAAGTCGTGGGCAGGCATCCACAAGCCGCCTCACTAGACCGAAGTAGCTGTCAGGCAGGGGATCGCCAGGCCACATCCGGACTATAAGACTCTTCATGGCCTGTTCGGCCGCCTTGTGAAGCTCGACCAGTTGCTTCAGCTGGTCGCTCAAGGGCATTGGGTGTTCGGTCCCAGTATACTGAGACCAGAACAACTTTTCCGTCGAGCTCCCCTCCTCAGCTCAGTAAAACTCCGGGGCATCCAACACACTGCAGGGAAGATCTGCGAACGCTCCTGGAGAGCTCCGAACTCGGGTAAGTAAAAGGAAAGTTTCCTTTACATGCTTGCTTTGCATAATGAATGACTTGCCCGCTGCTATCTTCTTCATCAGATCAATCTCTGGAGGGCCTTGTGGGCTTCAGCCTTGGCGTTTAAATGCGCTTTCGGCGCCCGCCATAGCTTCGAACTCTCGCGTCTTAGATTCAAGCTCCAAGGACTCGTGTTTTTGGCGAGAGCCTCGAGCTCTTGCTGCACCTCGCCTACCCGGGCTTCTTGCTTTTCCTGCTCAATGCGCTCCTTGACCGCTTTGTCTTCAGCCTCGGACAGCGCCTTCTTCAGGGTCGCCACTTCGATCGTGGCCCCTGGCAAATTCATGATGATCCTATTATTTTACAACCAAATTTCTTTTTAATATATAGAAAAGGTATTTCTTACCTTTGCTATCCTCGAGCTACCTCTTGGTAAGGCCGACCTCTTCCTCGGACCGCTCAAGGTCATGCTTCAGTGCAGCGACCTCCAGACGATCACGTATGGCGGTGCAGCGGCCAAGCCTTGCATATGCACATAGACATATTCGATTAGACTCGACTCATTATTTGATCCTATATTCGGCCTTTCTTAGCGAACGCCAAACAGAGCATCAGGGGCTACTGTCTATGCGGTAATATTTTCCTATATTTTGATTACTTACCTGAAAGCCTGTTAGGAGGCTGGCACAAGCTTTAGTTAGTCAGTTTTTGGCGGACTGAACCTTCTCGATCATCGCACTCATGATAGTGCGGTGCTCTTCGTCGATGGAAGCGCCGCGAAGCGCTTCTAGCAAGTTGTCCGGTGCCTCTGGATGGACAGAGGCCACCGGCACGGGCGGCTTTCCCTTCTTAACGGGGGGTCACCTGCCGGAGTCCGGAACCACCGGAGGTTCCGGCGCAGTGTTCGGCTCGGGACCGAACTTGGAGCCCATGGGAGTCTTGCTCCCTTTGCGCCCAGGGTCCGTAAGGTCGCCTCGAGGCGCCTCCAGGACTACCTCCCCTTGGCTCGGTGCCTTTTGAGACAACACCTCGACGTTGTCCGTAGGGCGAGGGGTGGAGGCGGTCGGAAGTGAATCGCTATTCATATCCGACGAGTCCAAAGAACTGTCTGACGAAGATACGTCGATGCGGGCTCGGGACGGACATCATAACCATGTTCGGCGTAAGGAGAAGCAGTGCAATGGAAACATATCATGAATTACTATGGTATCCAGATACTTACGACTTCGCCAGGGTCTTGTCCCTGGGCAACCACTGTCGTTGTCAGAGGGCGGCGGTCGTGGAGCAGTCCAGAAGGAGGGTCCTTCTCTTCTTGGACCCTTCGGCCTCCCCGGTTGGGGCGGCCTTCCTTTTCTTGTGTCCCCCGGCTGGGAGGGGAGAACTTTCCTCCTCCTCCTCGTTTTCGTGGGAGGAGTGCGCCTTGGAGTGTTCGGACGATGAGTCCGACAACTGGCCGTCTTGCCGAGACCCTTTCGGGTCCCCGTGGCCTTCTTCTTGGCCTTCTTCGCCGGCACCTCGTAAGGCGCCGGGACCAGCATCTCCGTTCAGAGAGCATCTATTGGATCCTCAGGCAGGGGGGCAGGGCAATTGATCTGCTTCGCTGTCTCTACCCAGTCTTGTTAATGGCGTGGAGACTTAGATCCCGCACATGATTAAACTGGGGAAATAAACACCCTATGAGATATAAAAAAAACTTACCGGATTGGCATGGCGCTTTGCGCTGAGTCCGCGTTCCTCAGTAAGGGGAGGAGGCACCTCAGCGCCCTTGAACATCACCTTCCAAACGTCCTTGTGTGTCGTGTCAAAGAGCTCACACAGCGTCTGGTGCTTGGCCGGGTCAAACTCCCTCAAATTGAATGCCCGTCATTGACACGGGAGGATCCGACGGAAGAGCATGACCTGGACCATGTTGACAAGCTTGATTTTCTTGCTCATCATGTTCCTGATGCATTTCTGGAGTCCGGTCAGCCCCATCGATAAACCCCAGGACATGCCCTTCTCTTTCCAGGAGGTGAGCCGTGTGGGGATTCCGGATCAGAATTCGGGGGCCGCCGCCCAGTTGGTGTCGGCGGCTCGGTGATGTAGAACCACCCGGATTGCCACCCCTTTATGGTCTCCACATAGGAGCCTTCAAGCTAGGTGACATTAGGCATTTTGCCCACCATGGTGCCTCCGCACTCCGCTTGCTGGCCGACCACCACCTTCGGTTTAACATTGAAGGTCTTCAGCCACAGGCCGAAGTGGGGCCTGATGCGGAGGAAGGCCTCGCACACGATGATAAACGCCGAGATGTTGAGGATGAAATTGGGGGCCAGATCGTGAAAATCCAGCCCGTAGTAGAACATGAGCCCGCGAACAAATGGGTGGAGAGGAAATCCCAGTCCGCAGACAAAGTGGGTAAGGAAAACCACCCTCTCATGGGGTTCGGGCATAGGGATGATCTGCCCCGCATCTGGCAACCGGTGTGCGATGTCCGCGGCCAGATATCCGGCCTCCCGTAGCTTTGTGATGTTCTCCTCCGTGACGGAGGAGACCATCCACTTGCCTCCCGCTCCGGACATGCTTGGAGTGGTTTGAGGAGAAAGACGTGAACTTGGGCGCTGGAGCTCGAGTGCGCAAGAATGGATAAGCAAGGGGGAAGAAGGTGTGGGTAAAAAGGGGGAATCCTTGTCCCTTTATAAGGGCGGAAGAGGCGATGCGCCTCCCCACTTACATGGTAAAATCGCTTATTCCCCAAGCGCCGTAATATACCCACACCCGTATTGATGAGAATACCGTGATAAGGGGACACGATCTCTGCTTCAACAAGACGTGCCAAGAAAACCGCCTCGCGATATGTGCAGTGGCTGGTTGAGAAAAATGGTTCGAATAATGGCCGGGCCATGGTATGATGTCATGCTGCCAAGCGTGTCAGCAGATTAGATTTGTGGAAATGTTATTCTCTCTACGGTGGTATGTGGAACTTGTTTTGCAGAGCCGGACACTATCCTTGTGTTCGAAATCTTCTATGGAGTATTCGGAGGAAGAACCTGCCTTGCAATGCCGAAGACAAATCTGCGCGCCGGACTCATCATCATTGAAGCCTGGTTCAGGGGCTACTGAGGGAGTCCTGGATTAGGGGGTCTCTAGACGGCCGGACTATATCCTTTGGCCAGACTGTTGGACTATGAAGATACAAGATTGAACACTTCGTCCCGTATCCGGATGGGACTCTCCTTGGCGTGGAAGGAAAGCTTGGCAATACGGATATGTAGATCTCCTCCCTTGTAACCGGCTCTGTGTAACCCTAGCCCCCTCCGATGTCTATATAAATCGGAGGGTTTAGTCCGTAGGACAACAAGAATCATACCATAGGCTAGCTTCTATGGTTTAGCCTCTACGATCTCGTGGTAGATCAACTCTTGTAATACTCATATCATCAAGATCAATCAAGCAGGAAGTAGGGTATTACCTCCATCGAGAGGGCCCGAACCTCGGTAAACATCGTGTCCCCCGCCTCCTGTTACCGTCTGCCTTAGACGCACAGTTCGGGACCCTCTACCCGAGATCCGCCAGTTTTGACACCGACAATGAGCATGAGGACGAGCAGGGCCCATATGCTCACTAGCGGCTGGCAACTAATTACAATGGATCACCACTTCTTGTCTGTATACAGCCCACTGCTGATGTTACTACTGAGGGAGCAGGTGTTGCCTCCCATGGTCGCACTCTCCGGACCTATTCCAACACCCGTTGCATGGTATTCGGGACGCTAGCGCCAACACCTTCTCCCTGGTACAGTATTGATAGTCATGGAGCAAACTCGCTCTTCCTTGGACAAAACTATCCAATGATGGTGAAAGGCGATCCAACTGCTATTGACACAGCGTTGCTACCATTTATGAGAAGCAACTGTATCTATATGTCGGACATTGCGGTGGTTCCCTACCCTGGTTGTGATATAGTAGGCCACTTCAGCCTGGATGATCAGTCCTGCGTTGGTCTCGCGATTGACAGTAGCTGGCTCTTCCCAGATGTCGGAGTAATGGGCCACGGGTAGGCAAACTTGAGCCCCTGGACCTTTCAGAACATCGGGGCAGACTGCGCCCCTCTAGACCCCAAGACAAAGAGCCGCCTTCTGAGAGTCGGCGATGGAGTCGCCGACTGCCCCTCCCTGCCGAGTCCCAGAGACGGCCTCAAGACGAGCCGACTCTAAGCCAACGACTTCTGATGAAGCCGGCTACGGGGAGTCGGCCCGCAACTCCCTCCACCTCCTGCCTGAGCGACTGCGAGCGGGATGGGATAAAGCCGCCTCGCGGCCCGTCCCTGCCCCGATCATAAAGAGCAGGCATGGCCACAGAGCGCCGTACCGACGGAGATCTCCGTCCGGCGCGGCACTGTTGCCACACCGGCCCTGACGTCAACACCGTGGGCAGATTCCTGTACCCACGATGGCATGTCTGTACGACCCAAGGACAGCGGGACCCGCCTGTCGGCGAGGGTGCAGAAGACGGCGAGAGCGCCCCAAAGACGGACCCGTTGGAGTCGGCCTCCGAGAGTCGGCCGGCCCCTCCCACGGGCTCCATGCGCTATTAACCAGACAAGACAGGGAATGGCGACGGTGATCGCCCGCCAGGCGGCGGCACTGTTGACATGACCCCGCGACCAAGCTCGCATCATTAGAAGAGCGGCTACAGTAACTCGCAGCCGGCAAGATTCGCCACAAGTGGCGGACAAGGGCTGTCGGCCCCATGTTGGACCGTCAAGGGCCCTGTGAGTCAGCGGAGAAGATGGCAACTTAAGAGACTGACAGTAGGGACCCGCGCCCAGCCGGATTACCATTGTACCCCCGGGGGGTAGGCCTATATAAACCCCCCGGGGCACCCATGCAAAGGGGGGAAGCTAGTAGTTTGACACACACACATAGAGGGAAGAGAAGAGCTAGCCGTGCCCTTCTCCTTCCTCATCCCGAACAGCTCAAGGAGCAATCTTGTACTCACCTAGCCATAGTGATCATGCGGAGACCCCGCAGAGCAGCGATGGGTGTTATCTCCTCGGAGAGCCCTGAAGGTGGGTAAGATTCGCCGGCGTGCATGTCTTCGCCTCATCCCGTTTCCAGGCACCGGCGACGTTCTACTCGCCCCCTCCATGATAAGCCATCCTTTGGCATATGTCGCACCCAACCCCCGACACCAGAGAATCGCTTGTGGTTCAAAGCAAGCGTTACCAACGCCGAGGATTGGTTGAGTTGAAGTTCATTTCATTGCTTGTTATTTGTTGTGTGATGAAAACTTTAGTATTTATAATGTATCCTCGTTGTCGCTAGGATTCATGACCTGTTGTATGTAATAAAATGATATGCCTGTGATAAACTTACTAAATTTATGAATGGCTTTCGAGTCGCTTCTCTGAGTGGGTGCTGCGACGAGGCAAAAAATATTTTCTGAATACATAATTGTACGTGCATTGCAACAGGTTATCGGATGAGGCCAATCAACAATAGTACACTATTTGTACTAGCTTCACATGCTGCACTATCTCTACGTCTACGTATGTAATAGAACAAGTTTTAAACTTGAGACCGGCCACCCATCCTCACAAAGAACACTTTTTAACCTAGCACAGACTCCAGGAAATTTGGCCATAGTGTGAGGTGGGCCATATGTTAATGTGTTCGCTGTACGTAACCAGCACCTCAAATTCTCGATACTACTACTATAAGTAGTAGGAGTAGTAGCATGGCATGGGCCAGAACAAGCATTCACGTCTAGGAGTACGGCACACACCACCAGCATGACTTCCATCTGACACCATATTTCTTGGAGTCTGTGCTACAGCAATGTCTTCAACCTCGTCGTTTCTCTAACTCAGCCATCGTGCGGCGAGCAAGGTGGGGGTTTGCCGATAGTCGGTTTCTTCAACTGCGGTCCCACTTGTAAGGCCAACTCCAACACACGACCCCAAACGGACCTCCATTTTGCCCGGATTCTGTCCGTTTGGGTAGGGCAATGGGGTCGTGTCCGGGCCATTTCTCGGATGCGGTGGCCGCGCGCCGAATGCGTGGACGCATCCCGGCCGCGTACATTTTTCTTTGCAAACACATGTCTTTTTTTCATCATTGATTTTTTGGTACATGGAAATACATCACCAAAATCTTGACTAGAAAAGCAAGACCAAAGAAAACAAGAACCACAAGAATACATTTTAGAAGATATCCAACTTCCATAACAACTCCTATAAGTTGGATTAGTGCCTTCTCGATGCATTCATTGTTGATCTGCGGAGGTTCGATCTTGCGTGCTTCTTTCTTCTTTGAGTGTAAAGAAGTAGACGTGTCTAGCATCTATTCTATCGACAAGTGCACTAGTCTTATCTCTAGCCTCTATGCTAGCTAAAAGTGCTAGAACATCTACTAAATTGCGCTCTATCAATATATCATTGTACTCTTCTTCCCAATACCAAAACTTGCATCCATTCTACACAATAAAATTTTAAGTTAGCACAACTAGTCTAATCCGAGAGCACAACCGAAGATTTGGTCGAGTTCTTCCTCCTTTTGCCGACACGTGGGACATCCAAAGATCCGTGTCGTGTCATGCAAGAAAATAGAGTGGTAGTTGAAGCTACGTGATGTGCATCTTGGGTTAAACTGTAAATAGAATCTTACTACTCTTGAGTAACTCCAAAAGCGGCCACCGAAGATCTTTATTGGATTTGTTTTTCATCACCAGCACGTCGAGGTGAAAGATGTGCGGGTTCAAGGGTCCTCTTATGCGTTTCAGTGACATGTGGGACCGCATATGAGCATACAGACAATCGGCTCCGCACGTCTGCTGGCTGGCTGAGAAGAGAGATAGAGGAGGGCTGAGCGCGGACTCCAGGAAATTTGTTCTACGTAACCAGCACCTCGATATACTGGGGTGGCATGGGCCATAACTAGCATTCATATCTAGCAGTACGGCACACGCCACCCACATGAGTCCCATCCGACACCAATTTTCTTGGAGTCCGTGCTATAGCCATCTCTTCTCCCTCCTGTTTTCTCAGCCATCGTGCGGTGGGCGGGGTAGGGGTTTGCCGATAGTCGGTTTGCTCAACTACGGTCCCACTTGTAAGTGAAAATGCAACACAGCATGCATTCCCCCTTGAGCGTGCGGACCAACCGTGTGGGGTGCGACGCTTGAACCACGGCAGGCTTTTCCTTTTGAACTTGTAACTTGTAAAATTTGGTTCTGCTCCATGGCACGACCGATAGATAGAAATAACGATTTTCCCTAGAGTAATGAGAATTTTGGTTCTGGCGCGGTTCATGCATGGAGTACCTAGGAAAATTATGAAGTTGATGCGAAAGGTAAGATAATTACTAGTAGTACCATAAACTACTACATGGATTTGACGGAAAGATAAAGATACATACGGATCCATCAACGACATCCTCACGCCCTAGTGCACCGGGTCACCAACCGACGTGTGAGGAGCAGCGGCGTTGGCGGCAAGCTCAACGTGCTTCTGAACAATGATGTCCAAGGTTGCCTCGCGGTCCAAGAAGGCCAGCATCCTATCGTCCTCCTCTTGCATGTAGTAGTCCTTGTGGACGATTTGCGCGTAGACGTGGGTGATTGTGTCGATGGTGTCTTGCTGCGCCAGGCGCTGCGCGGTGAGCGCGACCTCGAGGTGGACATTCTCCGGCGCGACGGTGGGCAGTCGCAGGGCCACCAGTGCATCGAAGAGGTTGTCACCATAGAGGCCGTTGAGGGTGGCAGGCATCGGAGAGCCTGGGCGCATGGCCTGGAGGTGTACGTCAAGGTCGTCTGCAAGCTTCTTGACGATGGTGAACTTGTCGAGGAAGCCGACGAGGACCTCGTCGAACAAGGAGACGAAGTTGTCGTCCAAGCGGCCCCTCGCCCTGGCGGCCTCAAGCACTACCTGGAGACGTTCCTCGGTGCCGGGCCGCAGGCCGCGTCAGGACCATCCGCACAGCCGGCCGATGCTCGCGTTCATCGCCTCCATGGGTCTAGCTTCTAGTCAACTGATCTTGCGATTGGAGTGATCACTCTTGCCCTTGGGTGCGTAGATGCGTAGGATTTCGTAGATTGGACTGGGCGGGGCCTTTATATGAGAAGTGCAGACTGCGTTGAATTCACGTGTGTGTTGGCCATCTACTCCTCGCCCCTCTTTCTATCAAGATTGCCTTTGGCTGTATGACAAAGTTGGCCAGCCACCCGTTGGGCCCACGTGTCATACACCCAAAGGCAGTGTGCAAAGTCAATGAAGCCGTGTCCCCTCCGTGCCCGTGCATGCTTTCAATGACTTGAGACTACCAAACATCACATGCAGTGGTTAGTTCATTGCATGTAATCCTATTAAGTATTAAAAAGACATTAAGTTATCTCGCCGATAGGAATAAAACAATACACCATGTATTTATTTACAGATGGAGTAGTACATTTTTTGTGACATGCATTACTAGATATTGCTAGTCAAATACTAAATCCAGATGGACATGGTAGTACTACTAAATCCAGACAGTGGTGCTAGTACTAGTAGTAGTACTACCAATGTAGTAGCACTGTACTACCCGTTGGTCAAATTATTACGTGTTGCTCCTCACAGTGAAGTGACAAGACCCTACGCCGGAGATGACACCTAAGTATAGGCACCGTGTTCGGCATACCATAGTCAGCCTCACCGCCTGCAGTCACTATCATCACGGCTGTAGACCTAGCCTGCTTACAACTAGCCGTGTTCGACATAATTTCCCGTGCGTAGATGCCCATGCATTGCACGGAACACCAAGATTGGGGGGTGGACGGCACCGACAGCGGCCATCCCGCCAGATTTTTCCATGGCCTTCTAGATGTGGTGGGGAGGAGATAAGGCTGATTGTGAGAGACAAGGAGTTGTTTGTATATAGGGAAGAGCGGGCATCTTTTTTGCAAAAATGGAGAAGTTTGGTTTGTATGCGTCAGATCTAGATCCGACGGCTATTGGTGAAAGATGGCAGGCACAACATCATCACCAACTCAGGACCTATTTGATTTGCAGGATTTTGAAAACGCAGGAATAGGACACGGCAATATTACAAGTTTCAAACTGATATTACAAATGTTAGGAGTAATGCTGCACCTACGAAGAGGGAATTACTAGGAAGTTTAAGTAAGAACTTTCGTTACTTTAGGTGGATGCAGCATTATAGTAAAAACTAAAATCCACCGCCCTGACAAGTCACTAATGGGCAAATAAGTTTTCGAGTCTCTGGCCACTTGATGTTTCAAAAACAAATTTAGCTTCCGCGGAGATTTGGTCATTTAGGCTTAGACGCTTGCGGCGATCAGCACGCCATTCATTGTTGCGCCAGAGAACGCCAAACGTCATTACCTTGAGCACACTTGCCTCCAGAACAAACAACCTGGCCAATTTAATCTCAGATGTGCTGCCTCGGTAGTCGATTAAATCAAGTTATGTAAGACGGAGATCAAGGCATTCGATGAGATTGTTATAGTGCAGCACATTTTTCACTTTCGGGTCTTTTTTTATCTGCAAAAGAAGAGAACATATTAGAGCAGTTGGCTGTATAAGATTGTTGTGTCATCAAGAGGTACCAATATCATTCGCCCATACGACAGGGTTGGCTGGCTATTGATATTTTCTCACTCTCTCTCTCTTTCTCTTTCCTCCTATTTACCTAGGAGTACGTGAAGAGCTTGGGCATTTGTTGCCTTCCACTATGTGGCTGATGCCATATTTCGCAAAAGTATGCCACATAACACGCATCAATGTCAAATCAAAATATTTTGGCACTGCTCTCGCGATGTGAGAGAGTTGGCACTGTGTGCACACAGACCCACATGTATAAACAAATCAATTAAACAAACTACACCAGCCTCTCACTCTCCCAAACAAGTGTTTTCTTATTGCATCAGTCCTCTCTCTCTCCCACGCAAGTGTTTTTTCATTGCGTGAGTTAATTTGGCACCGGAGCAAAGTAGGTGATCCAGATTGGGGCAACAGGTGAGCAATGGAGGGGCATCAATGCCAAATACATCACAAGTGAATTTGGCACATGTTTTGGCCTACATAGTGGAGGGCCGTTATAGCCCACTTTTGTACTACCTCTTATTTAGTATAAAATTGTGACCATATATTTATGTAAGAAAATGCCAATGCATGTCACTAAAAATTATACCATTTGAAATTATGTTCAAATACAAATCCAACGATATAGTTCTTAGTGACATGCATTAACATTTTGTTAGTTAAATCTATGGTCAAATTTTGATACTACAAAATAGGAAGAGTAAACCAGGACGGAGGTAGTACTTGCTCTTAGGGTGACCTTAGAGTTACTGGAGTAGTCTAAGTTACTTTCCAATATGCCTAGCCTAGGATACTATAGTAGTACAACAAAAAATGATGCAGGTGATCACGTGAGAGAAAAGACTAAAAACATTTCTTTCGGTGCAATGCGTAGATGCAGTTTTGAACGCTACACTTGTCATCGTAATTTGGGAAAATTATGAAAAATTTGAGCTACGTTGTGATTACTGTTTACTAATAGGAAAGAAGTTTCACCTTGATGATTAGCTTCTCCGTGCATGGAAAGCATGTAAGGAATCCAACAACTTGATCCAGATTGGGGCCGATAGATTTTATCGCCAAGATCTTCACTGTGCGCATAGACTGGGTCAAGCTTGTGGGAATCATTTTCTAGAATACGATCATAAATACATCAAGAAGAAATTTAAAAATTTGAATTTCAAGAAGACGGAGAAGAAGATGAGTGTTGTACCTGAACGATTACGGATCCAATAAAGAGTTCGGAGAATTTGGCAGACGAGTGCACCAACGCTGTCAATTTTGGCGCATCAATGACCCTGATTTTTGTTGGACCTTCTAGATCCGATACAAGCAATCTCTCAAGGAAAGGCGCATTCTCAGTGACCATAACGTGGAACAGCTGGAGTGATCTCTTCCCGATTGATGTCTTGTTGCGGGGCCAGCAAGACACATAAATCCATCGGAGATTAGTCGAGGCGATGTGGAGGCTAATGAACCCGTGGATCTGCTCAAGACGAAGGTACTCGAGCGCAGTACAGCTACGGAGCAAGTGCTCCATAGCCTTCTTCGAGATGACAACGTCGAAGAGGTCGAGCTGCTTGAGTTGAGGGAGAAGAAGGGCGGGCGCGGCATTAATCTGGGGAAGATAGCAGGAGCTGAAGTTGGCGCGGCCGAGGCAGAGCGTGGACGGTGGCAGAGAGTGACATCGTCCAGCTTCAAAACTGAGCTCCTCGAGCTAATCTAGGGCAGGGGATAAGAACCAGTCGTCGAACTTGGGTTGGACCTTGCAGTTGGTACTGAACATGTGGATGTCAAGGCGTCTCGCTGGCCCAGGGTGCGATGAAAGGATCTTGGAGACTGCGGCCATGTGTTTGCAATCCCCGTCGTAGAGGCAGCTATTGACGGTGAGCTTGAGGGGGACGCGGCGCCATAGGGGGCGCCACCGCCGGGAGAGCAGGGCGGTCGCATAGCAGATTTGGTGGGGAGGAGGCCGATGATGACGAGTAGCATGTCGTCGGGGAGGCTGCTGATGAAGTCCAGGCACGCCAGATGCGGTTTTGGCTCGAGCCGCCTTCGCTTGTTGGCTGCCTCGCCGTCCATCTCAACCGTGGCGGCGATTTGGTGTACACGTGTGCTGGTGTGTGTTGTGTGCTGGGTGTGCGTGAGTGCGTCCTTCTGTGCATGCCTCCGCGCAGTGGTGAATTGTGCGCGAGTGCGTCCTCCACGCGGAAGAAGTGTGTCCTCAGTGCGCCCTCAATTTACTAGCATGCATGGTGCTACCCCGAGTGGTTTCAACTTTGTTTACTTCACCGCGTGTCAGATGGGCCTCTAGTTTACTTTTTTTCACCCACTGCCACATGGGCTAGCACACGAAGATACAGAACACGAGCTGACAAGGCAGCATGTGGACTGGTTGACCGGTCAACTAAACAATATCCGGAGCTATACGATGACACAGTGAGTGTATAATCCGTCGATATAGAGTGTTCGTGTGAGAGGGGAGGCCCGTGAGAGATAGCAGAGAGAGAAAGAGCTACTTCCTCCGTTCGATAATGTAGTTCCAACATTTTTTTAGAAGTCAAACTTTTGAAACTTTGACCAAGTTTATAAAGAAATTACTTATATCTACAATACCAAAGATAAATGATAGTATGAAGTAAGTACATGTTGTGATGAATCTAATGATCTTTCCAGATGTAAATGTTTTTCTCCACATATACCTGGTCAAACTTTTCTGAGGTTTGACTTTTCAAAACATCCATATGCTTATGGACGTGAGAGAGTCCCTAACTATAGAGAGAGAGAGAGAGAGAGAGTGAAATAGAAAGAGTGAGTGAAAAAGTGTGTGTGCGTGTGTGAAAGAGACATGGAAAACACTCGGTAAAAGTCGAGAAAAAACGTGTGTGTCTTATGCAAACATATCACACATGCATCTTCGACAATGGAAGCAAGGTGAGGAGATAGTGTGTGGTTGTTTGCAACCGAGAGAGAAAGACCCCTAGAACGTGGCCAAGAGGGGTCTGACAAACAAGGGAGAGAGGTCGAGAGAGATGTATGGAGAAAATGCAGACATGGGGAGGAGAGAGTGTATGTTTTTCATAGAGAGATCCCCTGGAGATCATGATGGGACTACATGGGTGGGAGACCGAGTGACAAGGTGTGTCTTGTGATAGAAGATGCCCCAAGAGATATCGAGATAGACGTATGGATGGAAGAAGACAATTTGTGTGTTCCTGATGGCTAGTGAGAGATAATCATACTTAGGGGGGAGTGCTTGCGCCTATGATGGAGTGAGGGATTATGGTACTTATTAGGGGGTGCGTGTCACATAGAGAGAGAACAAGGGCGGAGAGTGTTGGATGGGTCTATATGTATAGCGCGAGCGAGACATGTGTATGTGTGAACCAGGGAGATATAAAGTTTGAGAGAGATTGAGGAGCCCTGATAAGGCTGACTGGTGCATCAGATAGCTAAGAGGGGGAAAGAGATATTCCATCCGCTCGATAATGCAATGCATGTAATTTGTTTAGAAGTCAAACTTTGGAAACTTTGATCAGGTTGACACATATGTTATTTATATCTTCAATAACAAAGATACATCTTACGAAACTACATCTCATGGTGAATCTAATTGTATATGTTTGCCGTTCTAGATGTAATTGTTTTTCTCCATGTACATGGTCAAACTTTGTGATGTTTGAGTTTTCAATAAATCAATATGCTATGGACCGAGGAGAGTGCCTAAGTCGAGAGAGATCAAGTGCGTGTGAAGGAGAATGAGTAAGTGTGCAAAAAGAGTATGTGTGTGAAAGAAAAAGTGACAAAAATTAGAGAGAGTGTGTGTTTTTTCATTTCTTAGGCGAACATATCACGCATGCATCTCCCATATAGAAAAGCGAGGCGAGGAGATACACGAAGATAGATAGTGTGTGGTTGTTTGCAACGGAGAGAGAAACCCCTATAGCACATGTCCAATAGAGGTCTGGCCAACAAGGAACAAAGGTCGAGAGGGACACATGGAGAACATGGATGCATGGGGATGGCGAGAGGGTGTGTTTGTGATAGAGAGACCCCCTCGAGATCGTGAGGGGACTAT
The DNA here is from genome assembly GCA_021605145.1 of Aegilops bicornis. Classification (NCBI taxonomy): domain Eukaryota; kingdom Viridiplantae; phylum Streptophyta; class Magnoliopsida; order Poales; family Poaceae; genus Aegilops; species Aegilops bicornis. Next base: position 335,613,244 of record CM038669.1, on the reverse strand, counting down.
ATGGGTGGTAGATCGAGGGAGGTGCGTGCGCGATAGAAAGATGCCCCGAGAGAAATCGAGATAGACCATCCACATGTTTGTGATGGAGACTAAGATTAGCTAGTCATATACATTTAGGGGGGACTGTGTGTGCCTACAATTGAGTGAGAGACCATCATACTTGGCTAGCTAGGCATGAGATTTTGTGTGTGTGTGCGTGTGAGATGGATAGAGAACGAGGGAGAGAGATAGAGTTTTAGATGGGCCTCTCGAGTGCGAGTGAGATATGCATGTGTATGTGTGACCCAGGTAGATGGAGAGTTTGAGAGAGGGGGGAAGAGCTCCGAGACGACAGAGTGGTGCGTGAGAGAGTTACAGGCAACGAGCCAAGGAATTTGTGTGCGTATGATGAGTGCACCCAAGATATCTAGCTTGGACTATAGAATCATACATAGTGTGCGAGAGAGACCTATAGATGGAGTATATATGCATGCAAACTAGAAAGACCCCCCCCCATGCACACACACAAAGAGAGAGAGAGAGATGAGAGAAAGGGAGAGGGACCAACAAGGTTTGTGTGTTGGATGTGTGCGACAGAATTGAGGGTTGTCGGCGAGAGAGAGAGAGCAGGAGCCCGGGAGAGGGGGAGGTCGCGCTTTATGCATCAAAGACTGATATAAACCATGTTTCGATATAAACTTGCATTCAAATATTTAAATTGGAGAACATGTTGTCTACAGTCCACACATGAACGGGTATATGCGTATATCAAACAAGTTCATTAATTTGACTTTCGACATGTTCATGGAGTACAATAATACTGTACAACATGCTATTCGATTGAGGTGTTCAATTTTGGATTTAGTTCACTATTTTGACCTGGTGAACGAGCTATTTCATTGAATCGAGATATTTCATTTTGGGTTTGATTCCCGTTTTTGAGTGGGTCAACTATGTGTCATATAGTAAATCACTAGCAACGAGCATGTAAAAACACATTACTCCCGAGCATCATCTCTCCATCTAAAAAAGAAGTGGCAAGCTAATATTTCAAAATTTGATTTGAATCGACTTGGTAAGGTAGACGTGGATGCTCATTTTCCCAAATTTTGAACGAACCATTAAACATCCTCTGCTCGGTGGAATTCACCCGAGCAAATAAATGGGAGACGCGAAATTACCGTCCTATGTGGGACACACATTAATTGGCCCGTTGTACATCAAGGGTAGGTTCGTAACTTCATCCAAGCGCGCCTTCTCCTCGGCCGAAATGACATGTGCCGAATAATTCATAAACCATGGTTGGCAAAACACGCTCTCCTCGCCCGAAATAGCTCGCGCCCACTATTTCAAAACACGCTCTCCTCGCCCGAAATCGCTCACGCCCACTATATTTCAAAACACGCCCTCCTCGCCCTAAATCGCTCCCGCCCACTATTTGGGGAGAAGCAAAGTTACTCTACTATCCTCGACCCTCGGTACACAGACCCAAGCCGAGAAGCCTAAAGGCAGGGGTAGAACTGTAACTCCCCCTCACATTTCAGACAAATGCGTCCGCAAAACATGGTTCCACTCCCCTCCCAACCCCCCCCCCCCATTCATACCTCGTGGGCGCCAAATCACCTTCTCCCTGGAAGCTCCCTTCTCCCGAGCCGCGAAACATCAGCCCCTCCTCCATGGCACCCCCACCGCACCAATTTCAGAGCCACCCTCCTCCCTAATGCCGGAGACGCTGTCCATTTGTCGTCGTGCACTGGGACGTGTGCCACTTACTCCGTGCTGCTGGAGCTGCCTCGAGGACAGCCGTGTGAACCATACCGGAGCCGATTCACCCCCGCCATTGTTCACGGCGCCGGAGCGGCTCCAACTTCAGATCCGTCCAGAGTCCCGGCACTGCTTCCCCGTAGTCGTCGACCGTCGCGACATTGCTGTTTCCCTGCCGCCGGTGGCCACCGCAACCACGTCGGCCTCACCGACTCGGCAGCTGGACCTGCCTACTTCACCATGCCGCCAAATAGGTCGCACCCTCATCTCAAATCACTTTATTTAGGCGTCAGTTGTCTGGATTTTTATTCCGGGCCAATCGATTCCCAATGGGAAGCAGCACCCCTCGAGGTGGCGGAGCTCCTAGGCTGCCGGTTGGCTGGTGTCTAACATAAGGGTGCGGGGCCGCAAGTTCGCTGCGGAAGCCGCGCTTATATGGCTATCTTAGAGTTGCGTGGGTTGAAGGTACTGCCGCCGCCGGATCTGGATGACGGGGAGTCTTTGTGGATTGGCCCGGGGCGGCACAACCACGGCAGTGCGGTGGGGCAGCGAGCGGGGTTTTGGCCGGGGCCACAGACGGCGGAGGCAAGCTGCTCTGCCGTTGGTCGCTGGCTCTTCGGGGAAGATTCCTAACGGTGTCAGCCGGGAGGCACAAGACGGCCATCAAGCCATCCGGCGTAGATCGGACAGTACCAAAATAAAATAAAATCGTGTGACCCCAATTTAGTCTTCAGCCAACAGACGTGTGACCACTCTCGTACCTTGCTGTTGATCTCTTAGTGTATTTCTTCAAATCAAAGAGATGTGTCGTTCTTAACGTTATGTGTTATCTGCATCTTCAGCCACACTGTCTTCCGACTCACCGCAGCTGCTCCAACAAGGGAAGCATACACCAGAAGGGAGCTATAGTCCCCACTCAACAGTTCCCTGCATCGAATGCGTGTGCCCGACATGGACAACCACAACAACTGCAGGGCCATCGACAAGTCAGCACATGGTGCTCACTCCTATGGATGGCGGCCAGATAGGTTGTACCCTCATCTTACTTGTGTGCAACATTTAAGGCTTTATTATTCAACTAAGCATGGAAAATAGATTATCACATTTCACTGTATATTCATGCTGATCTCTTACGGGTCTTGTTCAGGAGTTAACGTTGTTCCATAGTTCAGCTAAGATACTTGTTCTTTAGGCAACGTTGTTCCATAGTTATCATCCATCATCCAATGCTATACCACAGGCTGGTGAATATAGTATTATACCACTTCTAGTATTACCTATGTTGTTCTTTAATATTTTTGTGTGCCATCTAGTTAATCTCGAGTACAAACAATACATATTACGTAGCTTTCATCTGTGTTCTCCCTTTAGTTTTTGACACCTGTTGCTGCTAGTTAACCCCAGTCCTACCATTTATGTCGTCTCCTACAGGACTCATTACATAAATCTAACTACTAGTTGTCTTCCATGCATGTCAGATATAATTGCACACACTGATATATCCACAAGAACCTCATGGAGCAATGTAAAGGCCAATAAACTTGATGTCAATGATACCCAATATGATGGAACATGTAAAGGCAGTTCTTCAGAAGACTTGCAGAAAGATGTTGAATCCTCTTCACCCCACAAGGTCCTTGCTCTAACTTGGCCCGTGATATGGGTACAACATGCATATAATGTCCTGGAGTGTATCTTCTCTTTTGCAATGCCATGTGCTTAGTATGTTGATCATGCATGTAAATATGTCATGCCTTCCTATTTTTCAGTACCTATTCCATTCATGATAACATGTTTTCAAATTCAAATCTTGTCATTCTACTCTATCGCAATGCCATCTCGCTTAATTTGGACATCATGCTTCTGAATATCTTATGCATTGTTATTCATCAGTATGTACTTCATCTGTCTACCATACCATGTTTTTTTACATTGAAGTGTTGTTCTAGTGCTCTGTTGCAATGCCATCTTACTTTCCCAATCATACACGAGTATGTTGCCTTAGTTTTTTCTGTATGTATTCCGCTAGCATATAGTTTTACATTCAACTAGTGTTTTTTTTACAGTGTTGTCCTGTCATATCCCTAGCTCTTACACCATACTCCCTCCGTCCGGATTACATGTTGCCGAAATGGATAAAAAAGGATGTATCTAGAACTGAAATACACCTAGACCCATCCATTTTTTCCGGATGGAGGGAATACATGTCAATATGTCATGCCTTTCTATTATTCAGTACCTATTCCATCTCTCTGTTGTAGCATGTTTTATAATTGAAGCACCATTCTTCTATACAAGGCATGCAAGGGGAAGACGACTATGTTAGAATCAAGGGTTCTGAACCAGGTCTTTGCAAAAGATCCAAATGCCAGGAGATAATAAACCAACTCCAGTTTTTATAGATACTGCTCCAGCACGGAGAAACCCAACTCCTACTGATAATAAGTAGATTCCAGTGGCCAAAGAACTAGTCCGCTCCAGTCCAGCAAAAATATGTCAACTCCATTCTAAGAAGCGTAAAAGCGTATCCTTGCATCATGAAATTTTATAGCATGCTGACCATATTTTCTACATGTTTCTTACCCATCTCTCTTTAGAAAATAAGCTTAACAGATAGAAGAATTTCTGCACCGTATCGCCTGGTGAGGAAAGATTCTTGCAGGAATTCTACGTGCTCCAATGCAGATGTAAGTACCTGTTGTATATCACTATATTTTTACATCAGCATGTATTTTGTTAATCGGCGTGAATCCAACCTTTATCCGATCTAAATTTAGTTGTAGCAAAATGTATGATTAAAGGCCACAATGTTGATTTTTGTAAGGAAAACTGCCTGGTAGTTTTGCATCCTGAGCTGCATGAGTGTACTATCTCATATCCGTGGGTTTGATTACTTTGGTTCTGCAGTGGGTTTTTAGTGTTTTTTTACTGTGTTGTCATGTTGTATCCCTAGCTCTTACATCATACTCCCTTCGTCCGGATTACATGTCGTAGAAATGGATAAAACTGGATGTATCTAGAACTGAAATACGCCTAGACCCATCCATTTATTTCCGGATGGAGGGAATACATGTCAATATGTCATGCCTTTCTATTCTTCAGTACCTATTCCATCTCTGATGTAGCATGTTTTATAATTGAAGCACCATTCTTCTATATAAGGCATGCAAGGGGAAGATGGCTATGTTAGAATCAAGGGTTACAAACCAGGTCTTTGCAAAAGATCCAAACGCCGTGAGATAATAAACCAACTCCATTTTTCATAGATACTGCTCCAAAGACAGAGAAACCCAACTCCCACCGATAATAAGCGATTCCAGTGGCCAAAGAACTAGTCCGCTCGATCAAAGCAAAGAATGTCAACTCCATTCTAAGAAGCGTGTGCGTATCCTCGCATCATGAAATTTTATAGCATTCTGATCATATTTTCTACATGTTTCTTACCCATCTCTCTTTTAGAAAATAAGGTTAAATGATAGAAGACTTCCTTCATTGGGATTGTATTCGAGGAAAATATCTTGCGGGAATTCTGTGTGCTCCAATGCTGATGTAAGTACCTATTGTATATCACTATATTTTTACATCAGCATGTATTTTGTTAATCAGCGTGAATTCAACCTTTATCTGATCTAATCTGATCTAAAATTAGTTGCAGCAAAATGTTAAAGGCGCCAATGTTGATTTTTGTAAAGAAAACTGCCTGGTAGTTTTGCATACTGAGCTGCATGAGTGTACTATCTCATATCATGCACATTATTGAATTGTAGTGCTGCTCTGGTTGCCCATTCATTCATTGTGTCAATGTTGCTTTCGTATTACCTTACCTGGTTGATAATAGATGTGCCATATTGTGTTAATTTGGTGTTGGCTAGTTGCCCAAACGTTCGTTGTGCCAATGTTGCTTTCCTATTATCTGACTTGGCCAATGATAGCAATGCTAGTGTCTTAATTTGGTGCAAGCTGCTGAAGATAAGAAGACAAACTCTGAAAACAGCAAGGCAACCCCATTGTTTCTTTCCAATAAATCTAGGCCAGGTAATATGCCAATAACTCATGATTAATCTGTTTGGTTCCCCTCCTAATTTATGTTATGATGCAGTGGTCGAGACACTCTCCACTATCAATAATACAAGCCTGCCAACATCGCCATCTGAATCTGTTCAGTATCCTCTGTCTTGAATGCAACGGAAAAAAATGTATGTTTGTGAACCAATTAATGGTTGAAGGAATGATGGAAATGGTGGAGAAATCAAAGGTGCAGAGTCGTGCGACACAACAACTGATCAATGTTTTCAGAGACAGTACAGCAAAGCAGCAAGAACTTGCCCACATGCTTATGGGCGTCATCCGTGCTGAGGTTGCAGATTGTGACGTTGTAGATCGTTAGGTTCTGTTCATTTATTTGCACTCGCATCAATCTTTGATTGCCCAGTGGATGTAATTTCCTGTAATATATGCTAGATGTGCAACGTTTTTTCCTGTATGACGTACCTTTGCTTGATCGGTTTTGGTCCTGTGCATAATTGCTCATTGTAATGGGCTCAAATTATCTAATTTGGCCTAAAGACATGTACGAACTTTAGTGGGCCCGTTAAATTAATGGGTCGTTACCAGGCCGAAAGTTAATGGTCGGCCCTCTTAACTCCCGGGTCGTTAACAGGCTGACATCGAAGCGGGCAACAGGTGGGCCCAATTGATTTCACGGGTCGTTAACAGGTCGTTACTAAGTTCGGGCTACATATGGCCCAACTAAACTGTGGGCCTTTAGCAGGCCGAAAGAGACAGCAGGCTTGTACTAGACCATGAAGAGCATAGGCCGCTAAGAGGCCGAAAGTCGGTTCGTATTGTAAATGGCCCAACTGTGTTGTGGGCCTTTAGCAGGCCGAAAGAGAAACCGGGCTGGTATTGGACCATGAAGGGCATGGGCCGTTAAAAGGCCAAAACTCAGGTCCGACTACAAATGGCCCAACTCATTTATGGTCTGTTAACGGTCGAAGGCACACAGGACCGGAATTGGCCCAACACTTAAATGGGTCGCTAAAAGGCCAAAATCAGGTCCGACTACAAATGGCCCAACACATATATGGTCCGTCACCAGGCTGAAAGACACACCGGGCCGGTAATTGGCCCAACACTTAAATGGGTCGCTAAAAGGCCAAAACTCAGGTCCGACTACAAATGGCCCAACAGATATATGGGCCGTCACCAGGCTGAAAGACAAACCGGGCCGGAAATTGGCCCAACACTTAAATGGGTCGCTAAAAGGCCGAAAGATGTACATCGTGAAAATTGGCACATCCACTCAATGGGTCGTTAACAGGCCGAAATCTCATCAGGCCGATATTGAGCCCAAATATATAGCAGGCTGTTAACGGGCTCGAACTGACGATGGACTGCAATGGTGTCAAATCTTTAACGGGCCCTTGACGGGCCGAATTGACACATCTTGTATGGGTCGTGGGCTTAAATGGACCTGACACAAGTAGGCCTTATATGGGCCGGCCTGCTAATTTTTACTGGGCCGGCCTTTTTCACCGGAATGGGCCACTGTTGGGCCGTGCCACGTGTTGACCTATCATAGGCGCCTCCTGTCCAATGAGTGGATGACATCTGTCCCAACGGTGAGGCAACACGTGTTTCCTCCGGCCAATGATGATTTTACACGTGGAAAATCCCCATTGGTCCGGTATGTTAATGGGTTATCGGATCCAAAACCGGACCTGATAGCTTAACAGCATTTCATTACGGTGGATGCCACGTGTCGGTCACCCTTGACGAAAGCACTTCTGCACGATTTATCGTCATGGAAGTGGACACTTCCGTGATGATGATTTTGGTAATGTCATGGAACACTTCTACGATAGCACATGTATGACTATCTTGATTATGTCATAAAATCGTCATGGATGTACATGCTTGACAAAAACGTGACCTACTGTGACAAACATGTATCGTCACGGAAGTGTATTTTTTTGTAGTGAAGAGAATTAATTCTGTAAGGGCTCATTTGAATTGGAGGATTCTAACAACATGGGGATAGGAAATACACAGTAATAGGATAAGAATGCATGTGCAAAATAGATAATTTAAAATCACAAGATCTCTGTCAATATAGGTGTTTGGTTCACGGGAATTGGAAGGTCACAGGAATGCAAAGAAGCATGGTCAGATTTAGTCAAACCACAAGAAAATGTACAGTTATAATGCTATTATGCTACTATCACTTAGTCTTGTTCTTCATGAATAGGAATTTGAAAAGGAGGGCCAAGTGGATATTAAAATTCCTACAATTTTTCTTTGAAAGAGACAATAAAGTAACAAATCCTACAGTTTTCCTTTTCTCCATTCCTTTGAACCAAATGCATGAATAGTAGTACCATTAGAAACTTTCCAATTCCTATGTTTTTCCTTCACTTTTCCTTTCAACCACTGGCAATTCTTGTAGGCAGGCTTGAACAGGCAAAGGCCAACACTCCAAAAATGCTTTTGTGCTACTTGTACTACTTTAGAGCCAGGACACTGCCCTACTAACTCAAATCACAGGCCCATCTACACTTTCTCAGCTCAAACGCGCAGAAATAAATAATGACGGCTTTCGAGAGAGTCCATCACGGATAGCTAAGTTGCCTGGTACCTCACTGCTTCTTATATAAGAGAAACTAATCGTATTTCACGTTACTACATGTGCTCAGTGGATAATATATATAACATGTAGAGTAAAAAAGCGATGCAACAAGTGTACAACCTCTTTGGCGAAGCCATGTCGATCTCAGCATCATTGGGTTGGTCGCTGGGGATGTTGCGACTGATGTGGCACTCGGAGGAGGGGAAGAAGATCTTAGGCGCCTGGAGATGGAGCCAAGGGCACTACTCTGCTGTGATGGAGGGTTTCGTCGTTAGAGCAGCTCTAGTGAGGTGTACGACGGCGAAGCTGAAGCAGGACAAGAGAGATAACGTTAACCTGAAGTGGTATTCTAATAGCATCTCCAATAGATGATGTAAAATACATAACCAAAAAGTGCTAGATGTAAAATACATCAGGTGATCATCTCTGAACTTAACTGTCAAAACTGAATTTTACTGTCGAAACTGAATTTTGCTGTCAAAACTGAATTTTGCTATCAAAACTGAATGCACTAGTAGCAGAAAAGCAGTGCACTAATAGTTTTGGACGCTCGAGCACTAGTGGTAGAGTAGCAGTGATCTAAATCGGTAGCCGCTCCAGCAGGGACCATACTACCAGGGAGCAGCTGGGGCAGAGGAGCAGCAGCGCCCAGAGCAGCAGCACGTGCGAGAGCCGGGGCAGCTGGTCGTGTAGCAACATCTCGGCTAGCAGCAGCAGGAGCTCGAGCGAGAGCCAGAGCTGCTGCTCATGCAGCAGCAGTGCGAGCAAGAGTAGACCAGCAGCGCAAGCAAGAGCAAGAGCAAGAGCCAGAGTAGACCAGGCAAGGGACTGAGAGCAAGAGCAGAGCAGCAGCACGAGCGAGAGCCGAAGCAACAGCAGCAGGGCCAGCGAGAGCCGGAGCAGTAGCAGCAGCTCTGACTGATGTGGACATCGTCCCCGAGGGAGCAACTCCATGGAGAAAGTGGCCGGTGACGCTGCTGCCAAAGATGGAGCCGCGCCATGGTGGCTCGAGACCGAGCGCCGGCAGCACCGTGAGATCAAATCAAGAAGAAAATGCAACGATTAGCGTAGAACCTCTTTGGTGGTGCCGATTAGGCCTCAGCTTCATCCGAGGAATTGGTGATGGTGCTGCTCTTCCGGTGGTGCAGGTGAAGACGGCGCTGTGGGAATGGAGGTGGCGCAAAAGACGAGGCAAACATCGGGGTAGCTCCTTGGAGGTGGAGGACGGGGTGGCTGAACCGACGAGACGATGAGATTGACGACAGATCCTCATCTGGTGCGGTGCATGAGGGACGTCGAGGTGTTGCTGTGGACAACGTCGATGGGGATGAGGCTCCGGCTGGGTGGAGAACGGAGGAGGTTGTGGGGCTTCACGGGTTTTCACGGCCTTGGTGTACGAATGGGGGCAGAGGGGATGGGAGGGGGGCAACCATGGCTTAGGGACGTGCTTGTCCAAAATGTGGGGTAAGTTACGAAAGTAGCCCCATCAATTTGAACTAGGTGGTTCTTTTAGTTCAGGGATATCATGGGAATTTCGTGTGTCGGGATTTCGCACGAGGTGGGAGTTTTCGCGCGCGTTGTAATTTTGGGGTAGCAAGGCGCGGGTTGAGATGGAGGGAATTTTAGGACCACAACGAGACAAAGAGATATCTTAAAATTCTGGGATAACAAGGCGCGGGTTGAAATTTCCGGACAAGCCTAATGTGTACTGTACCAAATCAATTCGCACTTCCCTTGATAGAAAAACCGAAAAGAAATCATTCGCACCACACAAGAGAGTCTAGTCCCATTTTATGATCTTTGTTACTCTCTTACACCCACACAATCCTCTAACCTTTGTAGCTAGCACTAACTTTCTCTCGTGCATGCACAAACCCTCCTCGCCCTCCCCCTCCCTCAGCATTCTATCCATCATGCACATTCATTTTTATTTGTTTAGGTCGTTCTCCCACGGTCTCCACAACTCCTTCTTTCTGTCACACACCGATCGATAAACCTCTCTAGTGATGTCTGCCTACCACATACGCACACACTTTCCATCTCCTCCTTTCTCTGTCCATGCCTCATGTATCTCATACGATCCCACACACGTATAAACTATCGCCCCTCTTTTCATAGATCTCACAATCGCACACTCTCCGCCCCTATCTAGTAGGCCTCTCGCATCACCTCCTAGCTCCATCCCTCTCTCTCTCTATCCATCTCTATGGGCCTTATTTGCCTCTAGCAAATGTATGTACACCAACCGATCTCCCACTACACATGTAGCTAGCTAGGTCATTTATAACTCGTTTTCCCCACGCGCCGATCCATCTACCTCATTAGTTATGTCTCTTCCTTCCTCCGACACACAAGAATTGATCTACTGATCTAGTTAAGTCTGCTTACCAAACACATATGGTCCCCCTTCATCATCCATGCATGCCTCTCGACACACCAATCACGCACAGAGAGAGAGAGAGAGAGAGAGAGAGAGAGAAACACATCCCCTCTCTTCTTGATATTGCAGTTGTACCCTCAGTCTGTCTAGTAGACCTCTCCCACCATATCCGAGAAGCGACTCCACCACCCCTCCGGCACTCTACCTCTCTCTCTCTATCTCTCTCTCTCTTTCTCCAAACCTATTTCCCGTTGAGGGAGTCCTGGATTAGGGGGTGTCCGGATAGCCGAACTATCACCATTGGCCGGACTCCTGGACTATGAAGATACAAGATTGAAGACTTCGTCTCGTGTCCGGATGGAACTTTCCTTGGCGTGGAAGGCAAGCTTGGCGATACGGATATGTAGATCTCCTACCATTGTAGCCGACTACTGTAACCCTAACCCTATCCGGTGTCTATATAAACCGGAGGGTTTTAGTCCGTGGGGATCTAACAACAATCATACCATAGGCTAGCTTCTAGGGTTTAGCCTCTCCGATCTCGTGGTAGATCCACTCTTGTACTACCCATATCATCAATATTAATCAAGTAGGAGTAGGGTTTTACCTCCATCGAGAGGGCCCGAACACTGGGTAAAAACATCATGTCCCTTGTCTCCTGTTACCATCCGCCTAGACGCACAGTTCGGGACCCCCTACCCGAGATCCGCCGGTTTTGACACCGACATTGGTGCTTTCATTGAGAATTCCTCTGTGTCGTCATCCTTAGGCCCGATGGCTCTTTCGATCATCAACAACGACGCGATCCAGGGTGAGACTTTTCTCCCCGGATAGATCTTCGTATTCGGCGGCTTTGCACTGCGGGCCAATTCACTTGGCCATCTGGAGCAGATCGAAAGCTACGCCCCTGGCCATCAGGTCAGATTTGGGAGTTTGAACTACACGGCCGACATCCACGGATACTTGATCTTCGACGGATTCGAGCCACAGCCAAGCGCGACGCAATGTCTCGATGGGCACGATCTAGCTCTACCGCCGAACAATGCCCTGGAGGTCGCACCAGCGTCCGCTCCGACCCTTAGCTCGGAGCCGACTCCGCTGATCGAGGACGAGTGGCTGGACACCGCCTCGGGGGCTACGATCTCTATGGCGATCAAGCCGAACTCCATCCCTGTCCTTTGCGAAGACCGTGACTCCAAGGTGCCGGACTCCTCTCCGGACTCCGAACCCTCCGCTACCGCCAATCGAATCCAATTGGGCGCCGGTTATGGAGTTCAACCGCGGACATCTTTCAACACTCGCCCTTTGGCGACATCCTGAATTCACTAAAGTCTCTCTCTTTATCGGAGAGCCCTGGCGGACTACGGTCGGGAAGGTTGGGATGCGGACGACGAAGAAATTCAACGCCCACCCACCACCCACTTTGTAGCCACTGTCGATGATTTAACCGACATGCTCGACTTCGACTCGAAGACATCGACGGTATGGACGGCGATCTTTGAGGCGACCAAGAACCAGCACCTACGAGGGCCTTTGGAAGGCCACCTCGTCATACGACATATACATGGTGGACATCCCAAAAGATGGGAACGGCGATGGAACAGCGGAGGATGACCCCTCCAAGAAACAGCCCAAGCACCGGCGTCAGCGGCGCCGCTCTAAATCCCGCCACAGAAAAAATGGTGCTTCCGGCACGGGAGATAATAACACCCCGGACAGTGCCGAAGACAACCTCCTCCAACAGGATTCAGCACAGGAGGAGGGAGAAGCCAACCCTCATGATAGAGCGGCAGACAGGGAGGTGGAGGACGATAATTATATGCCTCCCTCCGAAGATGAGGCAAGCCTCGACGACGACGAATTTGTCGTGCCTGAGGATCCCGCCGAACAGGAGCGTTTTAAACGCAGGCTTATGGCCACGGCAAGCAGCCTCAAGAAAAAGCAGCAGCAGCTTAGAGCTGACCAAGACTTGCTAGCTGACAGATGGACTGAAGTCCTTGCAGAGTCCTTGCAGCCGAAGAGTACGAACTCGAACGCCCCTCCAAGAGATACCCAAAACACAGGCTCCTACCCCAATTAGAGGAAGTAGCACCCAAACCTACATCACCAGCGCATGATGCGGTCGACCGGCCACCCCGTGGCATGACGAAGAAGGCCTCTAGACCCTCCATTCAAGCCGCACCCGGCGTCAGCTCGAAAAGTACCAAGGCACGAGGAAACACGCCCGGACACTGCAAGACATATTGGAGGACAAGGCAAGGCAAACAAGATCGATCTACGGATCGCGTGGGTGCCCCATGACACGTGACGATAACCGTCACGCCGGATATGGCAACTTCGGCTGGGCCGAACACAGTAGACAAAGATCATTTGAGCTGCATCGTGATATAGCCCAATACAGAGGTGCCGCACACCCACTATGCTTCACAGAAGTGATGGATCATCAAATCCCCGAGGGTTTCAAACCCGTAAACATCGAATCATACGATGGCACAACAGATCCTGCAGTTTGGATCGAGGACTACCTCCTCCATATCCACATGCCCCGCGGTGATGATTTACACGCCATCAAATACCTCCCACTCTAGCTTAAAGGACCAGCTCGGCATTGGCTTAACAGCTTGCCAGCAGAATCAATTGGTTGTTGGGAGGACCTGGAAACCGCATTCCTTGATAACTTCCAGGGCACATATGTGCGACCACCGACGACGATGACCTCAGCCACATAATTCAGCAGCCGGAAGAATCGGCCGGACAATTTTGGACACGGTTCCTAACCAAGAAAAATCAAATCGTTGATCGTCCGGATGCGAGGCCCTTGCAGCCTTCAAACATAACATCCACGACGAGTGGCTTGCCCGGCACCTAGGACAGAAAAGCCGAAATCCATGGCAGCCCTCACAACACTCATGACCTGCTTTTGCGGCGGAGAGGACAGTGGCTAGCTCGTAGTAACAACTTGACCAAAAACCCCGGTAGTTCGGATACCAAGGACAGCAATGGCAGGTCGCGTTGCAAGAAGCACAAAGCGCCGCGTGCAGCGATAATGCTAAAGATCGACGATCAATGCTGGATTCAGAGGCTCTAAACCCGGTCAGCAGAAAAAGCCGTTCAAAAGAAATACTCAAGGCCCGTCCAATCTGGACCGAATACTCGATCGCTCGTGCCAAATACATGGCACCCCCGAAAAACCAGCCAACCACACCAACAGGGATTGTTGGGTCTTCAAACAGGTAGGCAAGTTAAATGCTGAACTCAATGACAAGGGGCTGCATAGCGATGACGAGGAGGAGCCACGGCGCCCGGACAATAGAGGACGAGGGCTTCCCCCACAAGTGCGGACGGTGAACATGATATACGCAACCCACATACCCAAAAGGGAGCGGAAGCATGCACTAAGGGACGTATATGCGATGGAGTCAGTCGCCCCGAAGTTCAACCCATGGTCCTCCTACCCGATCACCTTTGATCGAAGGGACCACCCCACTAGCATCCGCCACGGCGGATTCGCTGCATTGGTTCTTGACCCAATCATCGGCAGATTTCACCTCACTAGAGTCCTGATGGACGGCGGTAGCAGCCTGAACCTGCTCTATCAGGATACAGTGTGCAAAATGGGCATAGACCCCTCAAGGATTAAACCCACAAATACGACCTTTAAAGGCGTCATACCGGGTGTAGAGGCCAATTGTACAGGCTCAGTTACACTCGAAGTGGTCTTCGGATCCCCGGATAACTTTCGAAGCGAAGAGTTAATCTTCAACATAGTCCCGTTCCGCAACGGTTATCATGCACTTCTTGGACGAACCGCATTTGCAAAGTTCAATGCGGTGCCGCACTACGCATACCTCAAGCTCAAGATGCCAGGCCCTCGAGGAGTAATCACGGTCAATGGAAACACCGAACGCTCTCTCCGAACGGAGGAGCATACGGTGGCCCTCGCGGCGGAGGTGCAAAGCAGCCTCTCACAGCAATTCTCGAGTCCGGCTACTAAACGTCCGGACACCGTCAAGCGCGCCCGGAGTAATCTACAACAAGACCGCCTGGCACGATCCGAGCACGCGTAGCAATCCGGCCCCAACCCCAGCCCTCGCGAAATTGCGAAGCCAGTACTACGCGTACATAACTACGCTCTGGAGATACCATGGGCATAAGGGAGGGGCACGACCACGCCACGCCCTGCACGCGGCTCAACCGCACTGTGGGCTCCGATTGTGTCATTCTTTTTCTTTCTTCTTTTCTCTTACTTTCAGGACTCCATTTTCCAGAAGCCATGTCCGGCTCTAGAATTGCCGAACTCACGATGCAACAGCCAGAGAAGCAGAAAGCTACGTCGAGTGTCCAGGTGGTCCCTACTACGAGCATTATACCTGTTTTACATACCACCCCGCAGCTTACCCCTGGAGGGGGACATGTCAAATAGTCCCATACCTTGCTTATCGCACTATTTGTATCGTTCTGCTTTCATTGCAGTACCTTTTTGAATAAACAATACATAGCTTTTGCCTATTATTGCACTCCTTTCTTTATCTATATATATGTTCATTCATGACATGTTGCACCGTACACTTTGGTACGGCCAATACACCGAGGGCTTAAGTACCCCAAAAATATGGTGTGATAAGTCTGAACACTTTCACAAGTGCGGCACCCGAACTTATAGCATTATATGCATCGGCTCGAATCATGTCTTGGGTCAATAGTTGGGTTTGCCGGCTCCCATGTTTTGGTACCTTACGTTCCGTTATATCGGCTAAGGTAGCTGGGAGAACCACTGCGATTGTGCCCCGGTTGAGCTGGGTTGAGAACCTCAGTGGAGAAAGCTAAAACTAACCGTCATGATAGGGCGAGAGCCGGTCACTGTTCGAGAGGTTTTTTCGGGTCCCTAAAGACTTATGCCGCTTAGAGCAAGGAGTCGGCATTGTCCGGCCAAGGCGTGGATAGCGCCCCGAACTCGGTCTTCCGAGTACTAGGGGCTTTACCAAAATTTAAAATTATAGAATTCTATGGCTAAGTGAGAGTGTTCAAGCACTATAGTTCGGTTGCCTTGTTCGTTGCGTTGAGCGCCTCCCTCGAAGGACCCAAGAATGGGAACAAGAGCGCTCAAGTTTATCCCGAACACCCCAGCACTCGTGGCATGGGGGCTGAAGCCAACGACTTGCCATCTCTCAAATTTGATAAACGGCCGCTCATGAGGTAATATTTTAAATTCACAAGCGTTGCTTAGCGCATATGAACAAGTTTTCAGCGTCTGAGGATAACAAATGCGAGTCTATTCAAAATTACATCTTTGGAGCATTCACCCGCTATAAAGCGGGCACCCTTCAGACGCCCTCATAGTACATTTTCGGCTTGCGATGCTCCTTGCCCGGCGGTGGCACGTCCGTCACAAGCTTCTCAAAGATCCATCTTGCCGAAGTGCACTTTAGCACGGGCAAGGGCCCGACGGGCACGCGTTCAATGCGCAGACGGCGCTTGATGACTTCAATCCATGGACAAAGGCCCACCACCGGCCGCACTAGCGCCGGCGTAGCTCCCGAGCATGGCTTCCTTAGGCCACGGCCAATTATGAGGCCCTTCATGGCACTGTTCGGCGACCTTATGGAGCTCGACCAGCTGCTTCATTTGGTCGCTCGAAGGGCACCGGATGTCCGGCCTCGACATCGACACGTAACACCTTTTCCGTCGAAGCTCCCTCCTTGGCGCGGTAGAACGCAGCAAGATCAGACACACTAAGAGGCGGATCTGCGAATGCTCACGGAGAGCTCCGGATTCGGGTAAGTAATAGATAATTCACTTTCACATGCTTGCTTTGCATAAAGAATGCCTTACCTGCCGCTATCTTCTTTAATGATTCAATTTCCTGGAGGGCGTTTTGGGCTTCGGCCTTAGCGGCTTTGGCACTCTCAACAGCCGAGGCAAGCTCGGACTCTCGAGTCTTCGAGTCACGCTCCAAACTCTCATGTTTTTCCACGAGAGTCTGGAGCTCTTGCCGCACCTCCGCCACCCGCGCCTCCTGCTTCTCTCGCTCGGTGCGCTCCGCGGCCGCTTTGCTTTCGGCCGTGGACACCGCTTCCTTCAGGGTCGCCACCTCATTCATGGCCCCTACAATACCCACGTTAGTCCTGTCATTTTTGCAACCAAATCCTTTCTATAAGGTATTACTTTGAGAAGGTATTACTTACCTTCCTTGTCCTCGAGCTGCTTCTTGGCAAGGCCGAGCTCGTTCTCGGACCGCTCGAGGCTCGCTTCAATGCATTGACCTCCATGATGGTCTTGGCAGAGGTCGGCAATGCAGCCTGAATTCCCATATTGGCATACTTATGTTAGACTCCTGCGTATATCTTTTTAGATCCTCAGTCGGTTTTCTTTCCAAACACCGAACTAAGCATCGAGGCTACCGCCTATGCGTAATATTTTTACATATTCTAAACTTACCTCAAAGCCTGTTAGAAGGCTGAGGCTTCAGTCGGCCCGCTCTGGCGGATCGAACTTTTCTGGATCACCACACTCATAACAGGCGGTGCTCCTCGTCGATGGAGGCGCCGTTAAGCGCCTCCAAGAAGCTATCCGGTGCCTCTAGATGGGCCGGAGGTCACCGGCGTCAGATCTTGCCCTTCTTCTACGAAGGGGCCGCTTGCCGGACTTGGAACCACCAAGGTTCGATGCAGAGTCCCAAGACAGGGCGGACTTAGAGCCCTCGGGTTTCGCCCCTTTCCTCCCGAGTCCGGGAGGTCGCCTTCTTGGTGCCTCCAGACCACCTCCTCCTGGTGGGGCCCCTTTTGGGACTCCACCGCGGTGCCGTCTGCGTCACGAGGAGAGGAGGCGGTCGGAAGTGAAGTGCTATTCACATTCGACGAATCCAGGGAGCCGCTCGACAAAGCGGCGAGCTCGTCCTTGGGCGGGCTACATGGTTATATTCGGCGTTAGAAGACACTATGTGACAAATAAAAAGTCCTGAGCTATTCCGGAGCCCGGACACTTACGATCTCGCCAGGGGCTTGGCCCTTGGTGGCCACTCCTCCTCGTCGTTGTCGGCGTTGGTGGAGAAGTCCGGAGGAAGGGTCCTTCCTTTCTTGGACCCTCTGGCCTCCCGATCAGGCGGCCTTCCTTTTCTCTCTCCTTCACTGGGAGAGGCTTCTTTTTCCTCCTCCTCGTCCTCAGGGGAGGATTCCGCCTCAGAGTCGTCGGACGATGAGTCCGATGGCACCTGGCGCCGGGAGCTCCTTCGAGTTCCCGTGGCCTTCTTCTCCGGCACCACGTGAGGTGCCGGAGCCAGCAGCCCCGTCAATCGTGCATCCACTGGTCTTCGCAAGGGGCCGGATTAATCTGCCGGACGTCTTCACCAAATTCTGTCCAAAGGTTAGGGAGTTTTAGATCCCGCATAGAGTCAAACTATGAAAAAAAGAGTCCCATAAAGGGTAAAATAACTTACCTCGCTGGCTTGACGCTGCGAGCTGAATCCGCGATCTTCGGTAGCGGATGCGGGAGCTTCGGCGCCCTTGAACAACACCTTCCAGGCATCTTCGTACGTAGTGTCGAAGAGCCGGCTCAAGATTCGGTCTTTGTGCGGATCAAACTCCCACAAATTGAAGGCCCGTTCTTTGGCATGGGAGAATCCGGCGGATGAGCATCACCTGGATTACGTTGACAAGCTTGAGATTCTTGTCCACTAGGTTTCGGACGCAGGTTTGGAGTCCGGACAGCTCTTCCGAATCACCCCACGTCAGGCCCGTCCCTTTCCATGATGTAAGCCGTGTGGGGAAGCCAGATCGGAATTCGGGGCCGCCGCCCATTGAGGGTCACGCGGCTCGGTGATGTAGAACCACCGCGATTGCCACCCCTTTATGGTCTCCACAAATGAGCCCTCGAGCCATAGGGCGTTGGCCATCACGCTTGACATGGCACCTCCAAGACTCATTGGCGGCCGCCCACTACCTTCGGCTTGACATTGAAGGTCTTGACCATAAGCGAAGTGGGGCTGGATGCAGAGGAAGGCCTTGCACACGACGATAAATGCTGAGATGTTGAGGATGAAATTCGGGGCTAGATCGTGGAAATCTAGGCCGTAGTAGAACATGAGCCCCCGGATGAATGGGTGAAGTGGAAACCCTAGTCTGTGGAGGAAGTGGGGGAGGAACAGCACCCTCTCATGGGGCCTGGGGGTGAAGATGAGCTGCCCCTTGTTGGGGAGCCGACACACGATGTCGCCGGACAAGTATCCGGCTTTCCGCAGCTTTTTGATGTGCCCCTCCGTGACGGAGGAGGCCATCCACTTGCCTCCCGCTCCGGACATGGTTTGTAACGCCCTCGAGGCGGCTATATCTCCCACGTGTCGAAGCACGACTTAGAGTCATAACCGCATTGAAAGCAATGTCGCAAGTGAGGTAATCTTCACACAACCCATGTAATACATAAGGGAAAGAGATACATAGTTGGCTTACGATTAGCCACTTCACACAAGACATAAATAAGCATCCATCATCCAGATTACACTCAAGGTCCGACTACGGAACCAAAATAAAAGAAGACTACCCCAAATGCTACACGGATCCTCGATCGTCCCAACTGAGCTCCACTACCGATCATCAGGAAAAGACACATAGTAACGACCACGTTCCTCGTCGAACTCCCACTTGAGCTCGGTTGCGTCACCGTGACCGCATCGTCGGCATCTGCAACTGTTTTGGTAGAATCTGTGAGTCACGGGACTCAGCAATATCACACCAGCGAGATCAAGACCATTTAAGCTTATAGGAAGGACAGAGTTGTGAGGTGGAGCTGCAGCAAGCGACTAGCATATATGGTGGCTACATTCGCAAAAGAAGGCGAGAAGAGAAGCAAAGGCGCGGTCGTGAAGCTAGTAGCGATCAAGAAGTGATCCTGAACTACTTACGTCAAACATAACTCCAACACCGTGTTCACTTCCGGACTCACGAGAAGAGACCATCACGGTTACACACGCAGATTGATGTGTATTAATTAAGGTCAACTTCGGGTTTTCTACAACCGACATTAACAAATTACCATCTGCCTCATAACCGCGGGCACGGCTTTCAAAGATAATACCCTGCGGTGTCCCAACTTAGCCCATTATAAGCTCTCACGGTCAACGAAGGATATTCCTTCCACCGGAAGACCCGATCGATCTCGGAATCCCGGACTACAAGACATTTCGACAAAGAATAAAACAAGACCAGCAAAGCCGCCCGATTGTGCCGACAAATCTCGATAGGAGCTGCACATATCTTGTTCTCGTGGCACATCCGGATAGGTCAGCCTCGAGTAAAACCAGCCCTCGAGTTGCCCGTGGTGGCCCCGCGATCTGCCGGTTAGGTTCGGGCCAGCACTCGAAGGAGCACTGGTCCGGGGGGTAAATAAAGATGACCCTCGGGCTCGCGAGAACCCGTGGGAAAAAGGCTTAGGTGGCAAATGGTAAAACCAATGTTGGGCCTTGCTGGAGGAGTCTTATTCAAAGCGATCTGTCAAGGGGGTCCCAAAAATCACCCAAGCGTGTAAGGAACGCGAAATCAAGGAACATAACACCGGTATGACGGAAACTAGGGCGGCAAGAGTGGAACAAAACACCAGGCATAAGGCCGAGTCTTCCACCCTTTACCAAGTATATAGATGCATTAATTATAGCAGATATATTGTGATATCCCAACAAGTAAACATGTTCCAACAAGGAACAACCTCTCCATGTTCCAACAAGGAACAAACTTCATCTTCACCTACAACTAGCAACGCTATAAGAGGGGCTGAGCAAAGCGGTAACATAGCCAATCAACGGTTCGCTAGGAAAAGATGGTTAGGGGCTTGACATGGCAATATGGGAGGCATGATAAGCAAGTGATAGGCATCGTAGCATAGGCATAGCAAAAGAGCGAGCATCTAGCAAGCAAAGATAGAAGTGATTTCGAGGGTATGGTCATCTTGCTCGCAAAGTTCTCAGAGTTGTCGAAAGCTTGATCCTCGTGGCGTTCTCAACAGGTTCCTCGTTCACGTACTCGTCTCCCGGCTCTACCCAAAGCAAGAACACAAACAACGGAACCACAATAAATCACGGTGCAATGCACAAGCAACATGATGCAATACATGGCATGATATGCAATGCGTATGCGTGCTCCGGAAGGAAAATGATGAACCAGGCTTCAACTTGGCAAACGAAGTATGCCGCTGGAAAGGTGAGATGATTTCGGTTGAAATCGATATAAAGATCACCGGAATCGGATGCACGGTTTGCAAATGACAAGCAAAACAAGAATGGCACAAATCTGCCATTAACAGCATGATGCCACTTAGCAAGCAACAAGAAATTAAGCTACTGCACACAAACGTACCAACAAAGCATATGGTAGTGATCTACTCAAGATGTTTGACAAAAGATGAACACTGAGCTATGGCAAAATCACTCCATAACAGGTCCAAACAAGCATGGCAAAAGTGCAAAATATATCAGCTTCACAGACTTGGTGAAATTACTGAACATGGCGGAATCAGCATCAGGAAGCAATGTTCAGAGCAAGCAAACAACATGCTACAGGAACTTATAATAGAAAAACAAGGTATTGCATGAATCAACTCAAAGCATAGAACAAAAGTCCCTTAGTGACCATGAGCCAAAAAGGATCAGAAGAGGCAATAGCACCCATGTCAATATAGCAAGTTCCGTTAACAGATTCAGCAAACAGGGCATGACATTGACAGAATTATGTAGGCATGTTCGCGAGCTCTATGCACTCACTATAGAGCATTTCAGGATAAACTAAGCATACATCCATCAAGAAGACATGGCATATAAGCTATACATGGCAAGAACAACATCATAGCATACACGGATCAACTACAACAACCTTGGCAAAATTGAATAACATGTAAACAATCTGCCAGGAAACATTTTATAGCAAAAGTAGAGCTCTATTGACTCAAGCTATGGCACTCCATAATTGCAAACAAGGGCATGGATGGATATAGCATAACCATATGTTCAAAACATCCTTACTGAAGTATCTCAAAATATGCATGGATCTCTCGGTAGCATCAAGTTCACATGGCATAAAAATATCAGCAAAACAGGGGCTGAAATCAGCAACATCATGAAGCCTAGTTTGCATGCTTGTGCTAGTCACCACAGAGATCACAAAAATACATGGCATACACCCCTGTAAAGACGGCATGGCATATTACAAAACACATGTAGGACCCAAGATCATAGGGTACACACATCAATCATGGCAAAAATGACAAAAGTGCATGTTCTGATAAGAATCTGAAACTAACATCACATAGCCCTCTTCTAACAGTATTTCTGCCATCAAGATGAGCTCAAATGAAAATGATTCAATGAGAAGAAACGATCTACTCATCGAGGCGAACAAACCGGTATACTACACGCCCAAAACGGAGCCACGGGTGCAAAGTTATGGCATGATGAAAATGCAACAAAATATGATAGATCAATGACTTAGAGGATTTCGGGGGAGGGGAAAGTCAACCCTTGCGTGGATCTGAGATCCGGCTGCGCGGATCGAGGTTCGCCTGAGGAGGGAGCTCGGGGCCGGAGACGAGGCCGGCCGGAGGAGGGCCGGGGCCGGGGCGGCGAGGCGGCGGCGGGCGGCGGAGGCGCCGACGAGGGCGGGGCGGCACGCGCTGTCGGTGGGTTTGAGGCGGCGAGCGTGAGACAAGGGCGGGCGGCGAAAAGTCAAGGCGGCTGGGCGGGCGCTGGCGCGCTGGCGATCGAGGGTTCACCGCCCGGCGGGCGGGCGCGGCGGGCGCTACCACGGGCGGTTCTGCTGGTCGGGCGGCGGCGGCGGACGGTCCGCCCGTCCCGATGCGCCCCGGTGAGAGGAGCGGGGCTAGGGTTTGCCTGAGAATTTCGGAGGGGGAGGCATATATATAGGTAGAGGGAGTTAGGAGTGTCCAAATGGGGTGCGGTTTTCGCCCACACTATCGTGATCCGACGACGGAGAGCATGGAAGTGACTTAGATGGGTTATTGGGCTGTTTTGAAGGGGTGTTGGGCTGCAACTTAAAAGAGGCCTTTGAGAGTCAGTTAACCGTTGGAGTACCAAACGATCTCCAAATGACCCGAAACTTGACTCGTGGTCTACCGGTGGTGTACCAAGGCCACTTGGCAAGGCTCGGTCCATTCCGAGAAAGTTTAGTACCCGCTCACGGAAAAAATATAAAAGGGGACGCCGGGGGGCATAGGAGTGCCGGATTGCAAAACGGACAACGGGAAAAATGCTCGGATGCATGAGACGAACACGTATGAGAATGCGATGCACATGATGACATGATATGAAATACATGACACGGACAAAATGCAAAAATGAAGAAAAACCCAACCACGGAGGGAATCTCATATCACAATGCCGAAAATGGCAAGAATTGGAGTTACAAATATGGAAAGTTACATCCGGGGTGTTACAACACTCCACCACTACAAGAGGATCTCGTCCCGAGATCTAGGACTGAAAGAACTCCGGATATTCGGAACGGAGGTGATCCTCGCGCTCCCAGGTGGCTTCTCGGTCGGAATGGTGTGACCACTTCACTTTCATGAATTTGATTGACTTGTTGCGAGTCTTGCTCTCGGAATCTTCAATAATAGAAAAGGGGTGCTCATGATAAGAGAGATCTTCTTGAAGGTCAGTTTCTTCGAAGTTGATAGTGCGCCAGAGTCTTGAAGCACTTGCGAAGCTGTGACACGTGAAACACATCGTGCACGTTCGCGAAGTTGGACGGAAGCTCGAGTTGATAGGCGAGATCGCCTATTTTACCAATGATCTTGAAAGGACCCACATATCTAGGGGCAAGCTTCCCTTTGATACCGGGTTTAATGAGTGCCTTTCATTGAGAGACGCGAGGTAGACATGGTCTCCGATTTCAAAAGCCACATCACGGTGCTTGTCATCATAATAGCTCTTCCGCGCGATTACTGGCTTTTGAGATTCTCACGAATGACTTTGCACATTTCTTCGGCTTCGTGATCAAGTCGTTGCCAAGAAGTTGGCGTTCACCTGTCTCGGACCAATTGAGAGGAGTTCGGCACTTTATGCCATAGAGAATTTCGTATGGGGACTTGCCCGATCTCGCTTGGTAGCTGTTGTTGTAGGAGAACTCGGCATATGGAAGACAATCTTCCCACTTCATACCGAAGGAAATGACACAAGCCACGAGCATATCTTCAAGGATCTCGCCGACTTGGCCACTTGTTTGAGGATGGAAAGTTGTCTTTGAAACGAATGTTGGTGCCCATGGCCGTCTGAAAGGAGTCCCAGAACTTGGAGGTAAAGATGCTTCCACGGTCTGAAGAGATCAATTGTGGAATGCCGTGCAAGGAGACAATCCTGGATGTGTCTAGCTCTGCCAACTGAGCTGCTGTGATAGATTCTTTGATAGGAAGGAAATGAGCCACTTTAGTAAGCTTGTCAATGACAACGAAGATAGCATCATTTCCACGCTTGGACTTAGGAAATCCAAATACGAAGTCCATCTCGATATGATCAAACTTCCATTCCGGAATAGCAAGAGGTTGGAGGAGACCAGCTGGTCGTTGGTGTTCTCGCTTTCACTCTTCTCGCAGACATCACACTCATTCACGAATTGAGCAATTTCTCGCTTCATTCGAGTCCACCAATATGACTGCTTGAGGTCATGGTACATCTTCGCATTTCCGTGATGAATGGATAGAAGGGAATTGTGTGCCTCGTTCATAATGACTTTACGTAGATCACCCTTAGGAACCACAATCCGGTCCTCGAAGAAAAGAGTATCTTTGTCATCAATGTGGAAGCACTTGTATTTGGAAATGCCCTTGTCGATACCACGTTTCACCTTTTTCACCATGGTATCCAGGAGTTGAGCCTCACGAATCTAATCTTCCAAAGTAGGATAGACTATGAGGTTGGCAAGAAAGCCTTGAGGAACAACTTGAAGATTCAGCTTGCGGAAAGCTTCACAGAGATCCGGTTGGAAGGGCTTGAGAATTAAACTGTTGCAATAAGCCTTCCTGCTCAAAGCATCTGCAATGACATTGGCCTTGCCCGGAGTATATTCAATACTTGGGTTTTACTCTTGAATCATTTCGACCCATCGAGTTTGCCTGAGGTTGAGGTTGGGTTGAGTGAAGATAAACTTGAGACTCTTGTGATCGGGGAATATGTCCACTTTCCTTCCCAACAGGAGATGTCTCCATGTTATCAATGCATGGACAATCGCCGCCAACTCAAGATCGTGAGTGGGGTAGTTCTTTTCGTTGAGCTTCAACTGACGAGAGGTTTAGGCCACAACTCTCTTCTCTTGCATTAACACAAAGACCGAGACCTTAAAGAGAAGCATCACGTAAAACTTCGAATGGCTTGGATTCATCAGAGGAGTCAAGACAGAGCTGTGACGAGTTTCTCTTTGAGAGTATTGAAAGCAACGTCACACTCGTGGAGACCGGACATACTTCACATGCTTCCGGAGGAGGTTGGAAAGAGGCTTTGCAATCTTAGAGAAGTTCTCAACGAATCTTCGCAATAGCTTGCAAGTCCAAGAAAATCATGGAGCTGCTTGACATTCCGAGGAGGTTCCCAATTCACAACCGCAGACACCTTCTCTGGGTTAACAGCGATGCCCTTGGCGGAGATGATGTGACCAAGGTAAAGCACTTCATCAAGCCAGAACTCACATTTGGAAAACTTCGCATAGAATTGATGCTCTCTGAGCTTGTCGAGCACCAATCGCAAATGTCTGGCATGATCCTTCTTATTCTTGGAGAAGACCAAAATATCATCAAGATAGACCAAGACGGATTCATTGGTATAGGGGTTGAAGATGAAGTTCATCATTCGAGAGAATGTTGGAGGAGCATTGACAAGGCCGAAAGACATGACAAGATATTCATAAGAACCAAAGCTTGTTACGAATGCCGTCTTGGGAATATCTTGTTCACGAATGCGAATTTGATGATAACCCATACGAAGGTCAAGCTTGGAGAACACTTTAGCACCTTTGAGTTGCTCGAAAAGCTCATTGATGTTGGGAAGTGGATACTTGTTCTTGATAGTCTTCTTATTCAATGGACGGTAATCGACGCAAAGTCGGTCCGTGCCATCCTTCTTCCGGACAAAAGAACACCACAACCCCAAGGAGATGAACTCGGTCCGATCAAACCCAGACGCTCTTGTTCATCGAGCTGCTTCTTCAATTCCTTCAGCTCATCGTGTCCAAGCTTGTATGGACGCTTGCAAACGGGTTCAAGGCCGGGCTCAAGATCGATAATCTAATTCAATCTGGCGGTGAGGAGGCATTCTGGAAGCTCTTCCGAAAGACATCTTGGTACTGCAAACGACCGAATCGAGAGATAGCATCCAACTCGCCCTTCTCATTGAGAGAAAACAACCGAATGGTTTCATCACGAGCGGCATAGATGATCACATCATTAGAAGAGTGAGTCAATTGAATTTCCCCGGCAGCACAATCAAGCTGAGCTTTGTGCCGAGAAAGCCACCCATCCCGAGAATAAGATCAATATCCGAGTCACCAAGAACAATTGGTTTAGCCAGAAATCTATAGTCGCCCATCTTGATACCGACATTCAAACCAACAAACTAGAACTCATGTGCTTGCCCGGGAAACAATTGCTAGAGGTCTATCCAAAATTCAAGTGAAATCATGCTTGGCAAAAAACGGTCTTGACATGAAACAATGCGATGCACCAGTATCAAATAAGACTTTTGCAGGAATATCATTAACTGAGAGATTACCCATGATCACATCTGAAGAATCCTCTGCCTGTGCTGCATTCATCATATTCACATTGGCATGCTTTGGATTATGCTTGACCACTGCATTGCTTGAAGATCTCACAGGAGGAGGAGGCGAAGGCGCCTTTGATTGAAGCACTTGTTCGCATAGTGACCTTTCTGCTGACATTTGTTGCAAGTCACCTCTGAGAGCGGACGGTGATAAGGAGCATTTGACCTTGGAGCTTGAGAATTAGACTTGTTCTGATATCCTGGGTTGGGCGGGTGGGAAGATCCACGACCACCTGAGTTCTT
Source organism: Aegilops bicornis (assembly GCA_021605145.1). NCBI lineage: Eukaryota > Viridiplantae > Streptophyta > Magnoliopsida > Poales > Poaceae > Aegilops > Aegilops bicornis. Next base: position 335,586,445 of record CM038669.1, on the reverse strand, counting down.
CTGCTGATAAGGCTGACGAAACGGAGGAGGAGGAAGGTAGAACTCCTGCTGCTTAGCTGCCACTTGAGAGGAAGAAGAAGACTGAACTACATCCCTGATTCTCTTCTTAGAAGCCTCACATTTGAGCTGGGCAGCTTCTTGCTTCAAAGGCCATGTTGTAGAATTCATCATACTTTTCTGGCTCAAAAAGCACGAGAGCTAATTGTAGATCTTCTCTGAGACCACCTCTGAATTGATAGATCATACTCTTCTCATCAGGGACGTCTTGCTTAGCAAAGCGAGCGAGTTTCTGGAACTGGATATTGTATCGATACACAGACATTCCGCCTTGCTTGAGATTGCGGAACTCCTCACGCTTGCTCTCAACAACACTTTGCGGAATGTGGTGAGCTTTGAAGTCTCGGCGGAACTCATCCCAGGTAATGACACGACCTCCTCTGGAATCTTTGTATTGCCGGGAACCACTCAAAGTATTTGGTCCTTGAGTTGAAACAAAGAAAACTTGACAAAGTCCTCAGGTCTGACATTGCTACATTCAAAATGTTTGCATATGTCCACAAGCCAATCGTCGGCGTCTGTGGCCTCGACACATAAACTGAAAGACTTCGGCTGATTAGCGAGGAACCGATTGAGGGTAGCAAAGTCTGGCTGGTTGTTGCCTTGGCCTTGATTTCCTTGGTTGCCTTGCCCTTGGGTACGCTCTTGCAAGAGTTGCAAAATCATCGAGCATTGGCATTGGTGGCTGCCATGATAGCTTGCCATGCCTCCGGGAGGCGGAGGTGGAGGTGGAGGGTTCGACCGACTCTCATCATTGCGATCCGGATTCGCACGTTGGCGGAGCCATCCTGAAGAGGGTGACATCCGTTAGCACTTGATAGACAGATAGACAAGTTGAATCAACGGATAGAAATTGCAACATATAGTCTTCACAATAAACATTCGAACAAGGATGAATGAATGAATTCCAAAAGCTAACATCACACGTCCATTACGGTGAGAAGCCACTTGATTAAGGGTTGATGAAAAATAACAAGGTACGATCGAACAAATAAGTGGTAAGGATTACCCAATCGCAAACCAAATATCTGCGGGAAGAAATGCTAAGAGCTACTTGAATCCCACCTATAAACTCCCGAAACTTTACGGTTATGCAATGCGGTGTTGGGGATACAGGACACAAAATATATCACCCAAACTAACAATACCTAGATCCAGCTTGTATCCATCCGTCAACACATAACCAAGAAACCTTCGAAATCGTGTACCTCGACCTTGAAAAGCATCCGTTATACGAAGTCATGGCAATACTCGAGCTCGCCCGATCTGGGTTATCGGGTTATCTCACCAACAACTGTACAAAAGAGATTTTCGATGTCGGCAAAGCTCAGTATTCCGAACTGCAACGATAAAATTGTGGCGACAACACCTCGGAGCTCAACTCCCGGGACACCGCCACAACCCCTAAATGTCGAGGCACCAAGAACAATGTTCTCATCACAAAACCATCGGAACGATTCCAAGATACCAGCGTGATCCTAAAAAAATTTTAGTGAAATTTGAGGAGAGGAGAGTCAAAACTTCTACGTCAGAGACCTCACCAGAGCGGCAGAAGGGACTGGGAGTAAAAAGAATCCTACTCTCCGATATATATAATCCTAAGACTCAAAACATTTTGTTCTAGACTCAACAACGCCAAAGAAACAATCAGCGGGGGCTCCTAAGTCGGGATGGCTCGATTACCAAATTGTAATGCCCTCGATGCGGCTATATCTCCCACGTGTCGGGCACGACTTAGAGGCATAACCGCATTGAAAGCAATGTCGCAAGTGAGGTAATCTTCACACAACCCATGTAATACATAAGGGAAAGAGATACATAGTTGGCTTACACGCCACTTCACACAAAGACATAAATAAACATCCATCATCCAGATTACACTCAAGGTCCGACTACGGAACCAAAATAAAAGAAGACTACCCCAAATGCTACACAGATCCCCGATCGTCCCAACTGGCTCCACTACTGATCATCGTGAAAAGACACATAGTAACGACCACGTTCCTCGTCGAACTCCCACTTGAGCTCGGCTATGCCACCCGCGACCGCATCGCCGGCATCTGCAACTGTTTTGGTAGAATCTGTGAGTCACGGGGACTCAAAGAATATCACACCCATGAGATCAAGACTGTTTAAGCTTATAGGAAGGACAGAGTTGTGAGGTGGAGCTGCGACAAGCGACTAGCATATATGGTGGCTACATTCGCAAAAGAGAGCGAGAAGAGAAGCAAAGGCGCGGTCGTGAAGCTAGTAGCGATCAAGAAGTGATCCTGAAACTACTTACGTCAAACATAACTCCAACACCGTGTTCACTTCCCGGACTCCACCGAGAAGAGACCATCACGGTTACACACGCGATTGATGTGTATTAATTAAGGTCAACTTCGGGTTTTCTACAACCAGACATTAACAAATTCCCATCTGCCTCATAACCGCGGGCACGGCTTTCGAAAGATAATACCCTGCAGGGGTGTCCCAACTTAGCCCATTATAAGCTCTCACGGTCAACGAAGGATATTCCTTCCACCGGGAAGACCCGATCAATCTCGGAATCCCGGACTACAAGACATTTCGACAGCAATAAAACAAGACCAGCAAAGCCGCCCGATTGTGCCGACAAATCTCGATAGGAGCTGCACATATCTTGTTCTCGTGGCACATCCGGATAGGTCACCTCACGAGTAAAACCAGCCCTCGAGTTGCCCGTGGTGGCCCCTTGATCTGCCGGTTCGGGCCAAGACTCGAAGGAGCACTGGTCCGGGGTAAATAAAGATGACCCTCGGGCTCATGAGAACCCGTGGGAAAAAAGGCTTAGGTGGCAAATGGTAAAACCAATGTTGGGCCTTGCTGGAGGAGTCTTATTCAAAGCGATCTGTCAAGGGGGTCCCAAAAATCACCCAAGCGTGTAAGGAACGCGAAATCAAGGAACATAACACCGGTATGACGGAAACTAGGGCGGCAAGAGTGGAACAAAACACCAGGCATAAGGCCGAAGTCTTCCACCCTTTACCAAGTATATAGATGCATTAATTATAGCAGATATATTGTGATATCCCAACAAGTAAACATGTTCCAACAAGGAACAACCTCTCCATGTTCCAACAAGGAACAAACTTCATCTTCACCTACAACTAGCAACGCTTATAAGAGGGCCGAAAGCAAAGCGGTAACATAGCCAATCAACGGTTCGCTAGGAAAAGATGGTTAGGGGCTTGACATGGCAATATGGGAGGCATGATAAGCAAGTGATAGGCATCGTAGCATAGGCATAGCAAAGAGCGAGCATCTAGCAAGCAAAGATAGAAGTGATTTCGAGGGTATGGTCATCTTGCAAGAAGTTCTCGAGTTGTCGAAAGCTTGATCCTCGTAAGCGTTCTCAACAGGTTCCTCGCTCACGTACTCATCTCCTGGCTCTACCCAAAGCAAGAACACAAACAATGGAACCACAATAAATCACGGTGCAATGCACAAGCAACATGATGCAATACATGGCATGATATGCGAGATGTGATATGCAATGCGTATGCGTGCTCCGTAAGGAAAATGACGAACCAGGCATCAACTTGGCAAACCAAGTATGCCGCTGGAAAGGTGAGATGATTTCGCTGAAATTGATATAAAGATCACCGGAATCGGATGCACGGTTTGCAAATGACAAGCAAAACAAGAATGGCACAAATCTGCCATTAACAGCATGATGCCACTTAGCAAGCAACAAGAAATTAAGCTACTGCACACAAACGTACCAAAGAAGCATACGGAAGTGATCTACTCAAGATGCTTGACAAAATATGAACACTGAGCTACGGCAAAATCACTCCATAACAGGTCCAAACAAGCATGGCAAAAGTGCAAAATATATCAGCTTCACAGACTTGGTGAAATTACTGAACATGGCAGAATCGGCATCAGGAAGCAATTTTCAGAGCAAGCAAACAACATGCTACAGGAACTTATAATAGAAAGACAAGGCATTGCAAGAATCTACTCAAAGCATAGAACAAAAGTCCCTGACTGACCATCAGCCAAAAAGGATCAGAAGATGCAATAGCACCCATGTCAATATAGCAACTTTCGTTAACAGATTCAGCAAACAGGGCAAGACATTGACAGAATTATGTAGGCATGTTCGCGAGCTTCATGCACTCACTATAGAGCATTTCATGATAAACTAAGCATACATCCATCAAGAAGACATGACATAGAAGCTATACATGGCAAGAACAACATCATAGCATATCCGGATCAACTACAACAACCTCGGCAAAATTGAATAACATGTAAAGAATCTGCCAGGAACATTTTATAGCAAAAGTAGAGCTCGATTGACTCAAGCTATGGCACTCCATAATTGCAAACAAGGGCATGGATGGATATATCATAACCATATGTTCAAAACAACCTTACTGAAGTATCTCAAAATATGCATGGATCTCTCGGTAGCATCAAGTTCACATGGCATAAAAATATCAGCAAAACAGGGGCTGAAATCAGCAACATCATGAAGCCTAGTTTGCATGCTTCTGCTAGTCACCACAGAGATCACAAAAATACATGGCATAAACCCCTGTAAAGATGGCATGGCATATTACAAAACACATGTAGGACCCAAGATCATAGGGTGCACACATCAATCATGTCAAAAATGACAAAAGTGCATGTTCTGATAGGAATCTGAAACTAACATCACATAGCCCTCTTCTAACAGCATTTCTGGCATCAAGATGAGCTCAAATGAAAATGATGCAATGAGATGAAATGATCTACTCATCGAGGCGAACAATTCGGTATGCTACACGCCCATAATGGAGCCACGGGTGCAAAGTTATGGCATGATGAACATGCAACAAAATATGACAGATCAATGACGAGGATTTCGGGGGAGGGGAAAGTCAACCCTTGCGTGGATCTGAGATCCGGCTGTGCGGACCGAGGTTCGCCGGAGGAGGGAGCTCGGCGGAGACGAGGCCGGCGGAGGAGGGCCGGGCCGGGCGGCGAGGGCGGCGGCGGGCGGCGGAGGCGGCCGGCGAAGAGTGGGCGCCGAAGGGCGCGCCGACGGGCGGCGCGGCCGTGGTCGGAGGCGGCGGCCGAGCGGAGGTCAAGCGGCGGGCGGCGCGGTCGGGCGCTGGCGTCGGGCGCGGGCGCGGCGCTGCCCGGCGCGCTGACCGAGGGCTCCCACCTGAAGGGCGGCGGCAAGGCTGGCGGGGGCGCCACGCGGCGCTTCCCGGGCGGGCGGCGGGCGGACGTGTCCGCCCGGTCCGGATGCGTCCGTGGCGCGAGAGGAGCGTGCTAGGGTTTGCCCGAGAATTTCGGGGGAGAGGCATATATATAGGTAGAGGGAGCTAGGAGTGTCCAAATGGGGTGCGGTTTTTCGCCTGGGATCGTGATCCGACGACGGAGAGCATGGAAGTGACTTAGATGGGTTATTGGGCTGTTTTGAAGGGGTGTTGGGCTGCAACTTAGAAGAGGCCTTTGCGAGAGTGCGGTTAACCGTTGGAGTACCAAACGATCTCCAAATGACCCGAAACTTGACAGGTGGTCTACCGGTGGTGTACCAAGGCCACTTGGCAAGGCTCAGTCCATTCCGAGAAATTTTAGTACCCGCTCACGGAAAAAATGTAAAAGGGACGCCGGGGGGCATAGGAGTGCCGGATTGCAAAACGGACAACGGTGAAAATGCTCGGATGCATGAGACGAACACGTATGCGAATGCGATGCACATGATGACATGATATGAAATACATGACACGGACAAAATGCAAAAATGAAGAAAAACCCAACCACGGAGGGAATCTCATACCACAATGCCGAAAATGGCAAGAGTTGGAGTTACAAATATGGAAAGTTACCTCCGGGGTGTTACATGGTTGGAGAAGGTTGAGGTGGGATGTGTGGACTTGGGCGCTGGAGCTCGAGTGCGCGGAAATGGATGAGTAAAGGAGGAAGAAGGCGTAGGTTAAAAGGTGGATCCTTATCCCTTATATGGATGACGAAGCTATCGTCCCCGCCACCGGTAAAACTCGCTTATCTCCCAAGCGCCATAATCAATGGCGCGGTTGGGTTCTACCCACGTATTGATGGGAATCCCGGAATAAGGGAACGATCTCATACGATAAAGGCGTGCCAAAGAAACTGCCTCGCTAAACGCTACCGAGGTGGAACAAAGAAACGATTCGTATAAAGGCCTGGCCGTGGTGTGGTGTCACTCCGCGGAATACGTCGGCAGATCTGTGCAAAGGTTATTCTCTCTACGGTGGTATGTGGAACTTGTTTTGAAGAGCCGGACACTATCCTTGTGTTCAAAATCTTCTATGAAGTATTCGGAGGAGGAACCCGCCTTGCAATGCCGAAGACAATATGCACGCCGGATTCGTCGTCATTGAAGCCTGGATCAGAAGTACCGAGGAGTCCTAGATTAGGGGTGTCCGGATAGCCGAACTATCACCGCTGGCGGACTCTGGACTATGAAGATACAAGATTGAAGACTTCGTCCCGTGTCCGGATGGGACTTTCCTTGGCGTGGAAGGCAAGCTTGGCGATACAGATATGTAGATCTCCTACCATTGTAACCGACTCTGTGTAACCCTAACCCTATCCAGTGTCTATATAAACCGGAGGGTTTTAGTCCGTAGGACGAACATCAATCATACCATAGGCTAGCTTGTAGGGTTTAGCCTCTTTGATCTTGTGGTAGATCCACTCTTGTACTACCCATATCATCAATATTAATCAAGCAGGAGTAGGGTTTTACCTCCATCAAGAGGGCCCGAACCTGGGTAAAAACATCGTGTCCCTTGTCTCCTGTTACCATCCGCCTAGACGCATAGTTCGGGACCCCCTACCCGAGATCCGCCGGTTTTGACATTGACACCCGTCCTTCACTTATATGTATGGATGTCGACTGATCTCCCTCAAGACAGAGCTAGGTCTCTCCTTCTCAACACATATACGAGTCGATCTACCTCTCTAGTTAGGTCTCTACCTCTCCCCCCCCCCCCCCACACACACACACACACCGATACATTGAGCGCTCTAGTCATGTATCCCTGCCACACATAAACTTGCCCTTTGACCTCTGATATCCCGGTAGGTCAGTCGCCCTATATATTTGACGTGCGCACACACAATTTCGATGGCTCTCTTCATTCATCTCGCACCCACACACTTGATCCTCTCTTCGTATCGATATCTATGACCCCTCCCTCTCTTCTAGTGGATCGCCCCATCTATATATGATATAGATAGGCCTCTATTTCACACACATTGCATGTGTCACTTTTTTGTTTGAGATATCATCGACACATATCCTCTAACCTTTGTAGCTAGCACTAACTTTCTCTCATGCATGAACATGCCCTCCTGGCCCTCCCTCTCCCTCAGCATTCTATCCATCGGGCACATTCATTTTTTTCTTTAGTTCATTCTCCTACGGTCACCAAAACTCATTCTTCCTGACACACACTGATCGATAAACCTCTCTAGCGATGTCTTCCTACCACATACACACACTTTTCGTCTCCTCCTTTCTTTGTCCATGCCTCGTGTCTCTCATACGGTCCCACACACGTGTAAACTCTCGCCCCTCTTTTCATCGATCTCACAAATCGCACACTCCTCCCCCCCCCCCTATCTAGTAGGCCTCTCGCACCACCTCCTAGCTCCATCCCTCGCTCTCGATCCATCTCTCCGGGCCTTATTTGCCTCTAACAACTGGATGTACACCAACCGATCTCCCACTATACATATAGCTAGCTAGGTCATTTATAACTCGTTTTCCCCACGCACCGATCGATCTACCTCATTACTTATGTCTCTCCCTTCCTTTGACACACAACAATTGACCTACAGATCTAGTTAGGTCTTCTTACCAAACACATATGGTCCCACTCCATCATCCATGCATGCCTCCCGACACATCTATCACGCACACGCACACACAGAAATACATCCCCTCTCTTCTTGATATTGCAGTTGTGTACCCTCAATTTGTCTAGTAGGCCTCTCCCACCATCTCCGAGAAGCAACTCCACCCCTCTGGCACTCTACCAATCTTTCTCTTGCTCTCTCTCTCTCTCTCTCTCTCTCTCTCTGTCCCAACCTATTTCCCGTCCTTCACTTATGTACGGATGTCGACCTATCTCCCTCAAAACATAGCTAGGTATTTCCTTCTCAACACATATATGAGTCGATCTACCTCTCTCGTTAGGTCTCTGCCTCCTCCCCTCCCCCCCCCCCCCCACACACACACCCCGATACATCGAGTGCTCTAGTCATGTCTCCCCCGCCACCACACACAAATTTTCCCTCCGCCCTCCGATGTTCCGGTAGGTCACGCCCCTATATCTTTGACGTGCACACACACAATTTCGATGGCTCTCTTCATCGATCTCGCACCCACACATTTGATCCTCTCTATGACTCTATCGATATCTATGACCCCTCCCTCTCTTCTCGTAGATCGCCCCCTCTATATATGATATAGATAGGCCTCTATTTCACACACATTGCATGTGTCACTTTTTTGTTTGAGATATCATCGACACATATTCCCACAGATACATTCAAGAAATCACCCCCCCCCATAACAAAAAACACTCATGAACGCACACGCCATCTCTTAGGTTTGTATCTCTCTCACACACACACACGTAGGTGGGGGACGTGTACGAAGAGAAGAGGTGCACGCATGGTGCATGTACTCCCGTCTCTTTCCCAACCACACCCGCGTGGGTACATGGTGGAGCTCATTTCTGTAGGAAAAGTCAGCCCACATGGTAATTTGACACGTGTACTGGTTGTCCACTTGATGGAGGATCGTGTACCACTGGTGAACAAACAAATTGCGACTTGTCGCGTTATTTAAAAAAAGAGGCAAACCATGTGGGGCCTACCTTAGAGGCAAGGCTCTATACACTGGAAATGCTCTTTACTACTTTTGATGTGTCCCGTCAACTCACAGAATGAGTTGAAGCTTGCTTAGTACGCCCTCTCCCCCGCCCACGGACGCAGTGGCTCGCAGAGTCGCATGACGAGGAGAAGCTTGCTTACTACGCCTACGCCCGCTCCCTCGCCCATGCGTGCGGTGGCTCGCAGGACGAGGAGAAGCTTGCTTTACTACGCCTACGCCCACTCCCTCGCCCATGCGTGTGGTGGATCGCAGGACGAGGAGAAAATTTTACTACTCCCTCCGTTTGACGTATACTACTCGTTGTCGGTGTCAAAACCGGCCGATCTCGGGTAGGGGGTCCCAAACTATGTGTCTGAGGATCGAAGGTAACAGGAGGCAGGGGACATGGTGTTTACCCAGGTTCGGGCCCTCTTAATGGAGGTAATACCCTACTTCCTGCTTGATTGACTTTGATGAGTATAGGGGTTACAGGAGTTGATCTACCTCGAGATCATAATAGCTAAACCGTAGATGTCTAGCATGTATGATTTGTCTTAGCCTCTATAGACTAAACCCTCCGGTTTATATAGACACCGGAGGGGCCTAGGGTTGTATAGAGTCGGTTTACAGAGAAGGGAAACTATACATCCGAACGCCAAACTTGCCATCCACGCAAAGGAGAGTCCCATTCGAACATGGGGAAAGGCCTTCTATCTTGTATCTTCACGACCCATCAGTCCGGCCCATGTCACATAGCCCGGACGCCCGGGGACCCCCTAATCCATGACTCCCTCAGTAGCCCCTGAACCAGGCTTCAATGACGATGTGTCCGGCGCATGGACTGTCTTCGGCATTGCAAGGCGGCTTCCTCCTCCGAATACTCCAAAGCAGTTGAACAAGAGAACTATATCCGGCTCTGTATAACAATTACAACCCTGAACCACAAGGGCAAAATACTTAGACAAAATAAGTCATGTCTACTGACAGCTTTTTCGGTGAGACGTTATGCCTGGCCTTATAATTATTTCGAACCATTTTTTAGCCTCCCGCTTCGTGTTTCGAGGCGTGGTCTTTATTGACACGTCTTGTCAAAGCAGAGATCGTGTCCCCTTATTGCGGGATGCTCATCAATACGGGTTTGGGTTATCCAACTGTGCCATTTGCACGACCCCTTGGGAATAGGCGAGTTTTAAGGCTTGTGAGGGAGCGCTTGATATTCACTGCCTTTATAAGAGATTAAGGACCCATCTTTTTACCTCACGCCTTCTTATTCCTCAGCCTTCCCATCCTCGAGCTCCAGCACCCAAGCTTCAATCTTTTCCATCAACACCAAACACTTTAGCCATGTTCGGATCCGGCTCTCAAGGCAAGTGGGTGGCCTCCTCCGTGACGGAGAAGGACATCAAGGAGCTCCGGGAGGCGAGGTACCTGACAGCGGAAATCAAACACAGGCTTCCTGCCAAAGAGCAAGTCATCCCTACTCCAGAGCCTGGTGAGAGGGTTGTGTTCATCCCTCATTTTCTCTGCGGACTAGGATTCCCCCTCCACCACTTTGTTCGTGGTCTCATGTTCTATTACGGGCTAGATTTTCACGATCTAGCTCCAAACTCCTTCCTCCACATCTCGGCGTTTATCGTCGTATGTGAAGCATTCCTCTGCATCCCCCCACACTTCGGTCTGTGGCTCAAGATCTTCAATGTGAAGCCGAACGTGGTCGACGGGCAGCACACGGATTGTGCCGGCACCATGGTAAGCAAGCTCCCCAAAGTTACCTGACCCAAAGGGGCCTTTGAGGAGACCATCAAAATATGGCAACAGGAGTGATTTTACATCACTGAACCCCGCGGCACTAAGTGGGCGGCCGCTCCTGCATTCAGATCCGTACCCCCACTGCGGCTTGTGTCATGGACCAACAAGGGTCTGGACTGGGGGTCATCCGACGAGGTGTTGATGCTAAAGAAGCACATCAAAAGTATCATAGAGAAGGACACTAGCCTCACTGACGTGATCCAGGTGATGCTTATCTGCCGAACCCTTCCCTACCAACGTCGGCCTCTTCACATGTGGGAGTTCAATCTGGAAGGGCCGCGGACCCTGCAGCAGTTCTTCGGCACGACGCACGAAGCGATATGGAAGCTTCTCTTCAAGACTCAGAAGTCGTGGCCATAGACGTCCGAGGACATCGGCCTTGACTGCAATCATCCGGCTTCCCCGGTAAGTACTAAATTTTCGAACACAACTTAGTTCAAAAAGGGATATACTGAGATTTCCATCCCATAACAGGGCTGGACAAAGAAGGCGGAGCGGATCAAGTGTTCGGCTCCGCTCCCCGAAAGCCATGTTGATGCTCTGTTGATGAGGATGCTGGTCCCGGGGCCCTACCAGGCACTGGAGAAGAAGGCCAAGAAGAAGAGCAAGGAGGCCAAAGGTGGCCTCCGCTGCAAAGGTTCTTCGGACGCAGTGTCCGGAGAGACTGAAACTCACTCCTCCCATGAGGAAGATGAACACGAGGAGGAGGAAGAGGTAGAAATAAATTCTCCCCCGAAGGGGAGGAAGAAGAAAAGGGCAGCCTCCGAAGATCCAGAGGCAGAGGGGCCCAAAAGGGGGAAAATATCCCTCCCGGACGGCTCGGATTCGGACGCGGAAGCCATCCCTGAGTGGCGCCCTATTCTGAAGCCCCTTGCCGCATCATAAGTATATAAGGGTGCCTTACATAATTCTGGTCTTTATGATTGTGATCTAACACATTGTATGATATAGTCCGGCCCGCGATCTCCCCCAACAATCGTCGGAGGGGAATTCTTTGGACCCGGGGATGATGGAGAGCGAGTCGTCTCCGCGGACCTCCCCACCTACTGCCGAGGACGACACCGAAGTGTTGTTCCGACGGGCCTCTTCGGGTAACAGAGCGGTACGGGAGGCCGCCAAAACGGCGCCAGGGGGTAATGCCTTGGCTGCCGAAAACACAGGGGGAGAAATTCCCATGGAGACTGACGGTGGGGGCCTTGACCAATCCGGGCCCCCGCCGAACACCGTTCCGAAAACCCAAGTGGCTCCGGAACCAAATAAGCGATCTCCTTCAAGGGAGGGGGGAGCGCCAACTCCAGCGGCGACCTCCACTAATACGGAGGCGCCGAACACACTGATGGAGGCACTGCAACGTGCTTCCATCATGGAGGAGCACCGTACCTTGATGGGTGTGGTGATTGAAAAGGTTCAGTCCGGCAAGAGCGGGCTGAACGAGGCCTTCACTAGCCTACTAACAGGCTTCGAGGTATGCGATGTAATATTTCTGACTGCTTTTCATATGAAAAATATGCATGTATATATATAGTATCCCCTGAGACTCTGTTCGTCTTTTGAAAAAGGGCAAACAGAGGATCAAGAATATTCACATGAGATAATGTACTTTTCTATTTTGAGAAGTAGGCTTCACTGTTAGTGGCAACCGCCCAGGCCGCCAAAGTATCTGAGCTCAACCGTAAGCTGGGGCTGGCCGATGAGGATCTCGTCAGCATCAACAAGAGGTTTGATGAAGCGCAAGGTATGTTACAGGATATCTCGTTCATGCCTGTATTAATTTGCAGATTCTGAGTCGAAGCTCATGTGCTGCTATGTGTATGGTTGCAGGCAGTTCTGCTGCGGTCGAGACCCTCAGGGGCAAACTTGCGCAGGCCAAGGAGCAGGAAAGGGTGAACAAAGCGGCCGCTGATAAAGTGGCCGAGGTTTTGGAATCTGAGCAGGCCGTCCGCCGCCAATACAAGGAGCGGGGTACCGAAGTGGAGCAGGCACTCAAGGACGCCGCCAGCAAGTGTGAGTCCCTAGAGGAGAAGAATCAGGCCCAGGCGACCGACCTTGCCAAGGCCCTTCAAGAGGCCGAGGAGGCGCGGGCCGAATCCCGAGCGGCATGCGAGGTAATCAAGCAGGCCGGACAGATAGCGGCTGGTAATCCCTTTCCCTTACAGAGTAAATTTGGAAATCATAAGTATGTCTTACTCACTCGACTGTGGAGTTCTCTAGACGCCTTGGGGATATTCCAAAGAGTGTCGTCGACGCCGCACAGTTCTTCCGGGCATAGGAGGGGCACACGACGGAGAAGCTATTATGGTCACAGTTCACAGCGCAGGAGCGCCCAGCGCTGTTGGACGACCAGATGGCGCAGTGGGCCGAGCTGCATAGGATATCCGGATTGGCCACGAGGGACGTCATAGTTCGGTTGTGGCTAGCCGAACCCGTCCCAAGCAGCTATTTTGGCCTGGTGCAGTGACTCGTTGACGCGTTGCCCCGAATTGACGCGGTCAAGCAGTCGTCATGTATAGAAGGTGCGCGGTTGGCCTTTGCCCGTGTCAAGATGCACTTGGCAAATATGAAGGCCGCCGTCGTGGCAGTTGAGGGTCCCCCGGAGGCCAGGACCACCGCAAGCCGGAGCGCTATTTTGAGGATGTCCTGGAGGGTGCCCGCTTGATAGAGGGCCAATGCTCGAAGGACATCATGTTCGAGTGAATGTATCTGAACTGCCCAGATGTTGTATAAACCAAGGCTTTGTAATATATTTTATGTTGTTTATCTTCAAAGTGTTTTTCCTCCTGTGCGTCTGTTTTTATCCTTGAGAGTTTGCCAATCGTCGGCTTCAGCCCCCACGTAGATACTACGGGGGTGTTCGGGATAGCACATAACCACACTTGCCCCAACGTCTTGGTCCGTGAAGGAGGTGTCAGTGCGGCGAACCAGGCAATCGGACTATGTGGCTTTATTACTCTCACTTACATAGGAGTTTGACAATGGGCCTGTAAGATAGCCCCTGGTGCATATGCGGCTATCCGAACTTGGATGCCCTAAGAGTGTGACTGGAAAGAGCCGGTCCTTCGTGTGGTACAGAAGAAATTGCTAGAGATTTAGTAAGTCACCAAATTGCTGACCAGCTCTCGCCGCATCATGACAGTCAGTTTTTGGCTTTCTCTACTGAGGTGCTTGACTGGACGAACCAAAAACACAATCGCAGTAGTTCTCCCTTTACTATCTTAGCAGAACTAGCGGAACGTAAGGTAGCAAACACAGGAGCCGGGCAACCACTATTGACCAAAGACATGTTTCGGAGCCAATGCATATAATGCTGTATTCGGGACGCCGAAGTCTACTCTGAGAGTGTTCGGACTTTCTGTATTCGTAAATGTATATGGCTGAATAGAGCCCCTGGCGATTTAAGTCATACCAAGGTGTATATGCCAATCGGCGTAAAGGGGGAAAACAGATTAAGAAATAAGCAGATACCGAACAAGGTTGGGCGAAAACTGTTTCCATTATATTCTGATTGGTATGTCAAAACGTATTTTTACAGAACATGCCATAAGAATCAGGCTATTTTACATGCTGAGAACAAGGGAAAGTTGTATACAGGTCCTGAAAAGGAAAGATGATCTTGAAGATCCTTTGGATACTCTACCGCGCGTCTGCGCCGCTTTTCACCTTGGTGTATGATCCTTTGAGAGGATCAACAATCGAGTATACATAAGGGGCCTAGAAATGGGCCTTTGTTGCCATCAGAAAGTGATGTGTGTTGTAGAGAACCTGAAAAATAAAAACAAGAAGAAAAAGGTGGAAAACTATGAAGGTCCAGATAGGGTCGAGCCGTACCGTGGACTTTATTTTTAGTATGCCTCCGTCCTTGCCCATGGTATCTTTAGTGCGTAGTTATGTACGCGCGGTACATATGCCGCTATCAGGTCGGGGCTTTGACGGAGGCCGAATTGCTAATCTAGCTCTGGATGAGCAGGACTGTTATTCTATAGGGTAGACGGGACTCGTTTGGCAGTGTCCGAGGGCTTGACAGCCGATTTAGTTTTTGGCTCAATAAGGCCACCCTGTACTTCGGCTGCGAGGGCCGCGGTATGCTCCTCAGTACAGAGGGAGCGCCTCATGTTTCCATTAACTGTAATAACGCCGGAGGGTCCAGGCATTTTGAGCTTTAAGTAAGCATAATGCGGGACCGTATAGAAGCGGGCGAAGGCGGTTCTCCCGAGCAATGCGTGATAACCACTGCGGAAAGGGACAAGGGCGAAGATCAAGTCTTCGCTTTGGAAGTTGTTCGGTGAAACGAAGACTACTTCCAACGTTATTGAGCCCGTGCAGCGGGCTTCTATGCTGGGTATTACTCCTTTAAAGGTGGTTCTAGTGGGCTTGATTCTTGACGGATTGATGCCCATTTTGCAGACAGTGTCCTGATAAAGAAGGTTGAGGCTGCTGCCGCTGTCCATAAGGACTCGCGTGAGGTGCAATCCATCGATAATTGGATCAAGGACCAATGCTGCTGAACCTCCATGATGGATACTGGTCGGATGGTCTCTACGGTTGAAAGTGATTGGGCAGGCTGACCATGGGTTGAATTTTGGGGAGACTAGCTCTATGGCGTAAACGTCCCATAGTGCGCGCTTGTGCTCCCACTTGGGGATGTGAGTGACATAGATCATGTTCATTGTTTTCACCTCGGGGGGGGATTTCTTTTGCCCCCTGTGTTCGTTGGGTGAGGCTCTTGATCTTCGTCCTTGTTGGGCGGCTTTCCCCTTGTGTTCATTGTTTAGCTTACCGGCCTGCTTAAAGACCCAACAATTTCTGTTAGTATGATTGGCAGGCTTGTCAGGGGTGCCATGGATCTGGCAAGGCCGATCTAGTATTCGGTCCAGACTGGATGGACCATCTTTGTTTCCTTTGAATGGCCTCTTCCACTGACTGGGTTTAGAGCCACTAAATCCAGCGTTGATCGTCGTATCTTTAGTATTTTCATTGTTGCTTCGACACTTACGCTTGTTGCGTCGTGGTTTGCCGTCTTTGACTTCGAAGGTGTTGGGGTTGCTGGTGTTGTTGCTTCTATGAGCTAACCAGCTATCTTCCTCCGTGCAAAAGCGGGTCATGAGTGCGGTGAGAGGTACCATTGACTTCAGTTTTTCTGGCTGAGGTGTCGGGTGAGCCACTCGTCACGGACGTTGTGTTTAAAGGTCGCAAGGGCTTCGGCGTCTAGACAATCGACAATTTGGTTCTTTTTAATTAAGAACCTGATCCAGAGTTTTCGGCCTGACTCTCCGGGTTGCTGGACTATGTGACTGAGGTCATCGACATCTGGGGGCCGAACATAGGTACCTTGGAAGTTGTCTCTAAAGGCATCTTCCAAATCTTCCCAGCTACCAATGGAGTTTTCGGGAGGCTGTTTAGCCAGTGCCGAGCTGGTCCCTTTAATTTTAGCAGGAGGTACTTGATGGCAAGGAGATCATCACCGCGAGCTATGTAGATATGGAGAGGAATATCTTCAATCATTACTGCGGGATCTGTCGTTCCATCGTATGATTCAATGTTCACGGGTTTAAACCCTTCTGGGAACTGGTGCTCCATTACCTCGTCAGTAAAGCATAAGGGGTGTGCGGTGCCTCTGTATTGGGCAATGTCACGACGCAGTTCAGATGAAGTCCGTATGCGGTTTTCGGCCCGGGTGAGGTTGTGGTTGTCACGCCAGGCCTGGTGACCGCCTTCTTGTGTTGGAGCACGCCCCCTTGATCCATAGATTGATCTGGTCTGACCGGCTCTATTGCACAGGTCCTTACGCAAGTCGTAGGTGTAGCCCGTAGCTGCTACCTCCTTGCCTCTACGGCAGGGAGGTGCGGGCTGTTGTTCGGCGTGAGTAGCCGCTCTATCCCGCCCACGTGGTGGTCGGTTAGGTTTGTCAGCAGCTTTATACTTTGGCGGTATTGGCTCAAGAGCCAAGTCGTCAAATTGCGGTAGTAGATTGCGCTTCGGGTAGCTCTTTGTTGGGCGTCTGAGGTTGTATTCTTCGGCTGCGAGGACTTTTGTCCATCTTTCATTGAGTGTATCATGTTCGGCATGGGGCTGTTGTTGCTTCTTTTTTAGGCTTCTCGCAGTGGCGATTAGCTGGCGCTTAAAGCGCTCCTGCTCGAGGGGTTCCTCTGGCATGATAAAATCTTCGTCGTCGAGGTTCACGTTATCCTCGAAGATCGGTAGATAGTTACTATCCTCTGAGTCCTCATTCCCGACCGGATCGTCAGGGTTAACTTGCCCCTCCTCCCAATCATCATGTTTGAATGTTGGTTCGACGGGGGCTTTGGGGTCTTCGGCGTTCTCCAGGGTGTCATTGTCTCCGGTGCCGGTATTGTTGTCTTTTCCGCGACGCAATTTTGAGCAGCGCCGCTGACGTCGACGCTTTGGAGGTGCCTCAGCAGGCTCGACGGGATCCTTCCTGTCGTCGCCATCATCCTCTTTGTGTGTGTCCACCATATACATGTCATATGTGGAGGTGGTCGTCCAACATCCGGTAAATGCCAGGTCTTGGCCTTGTTGGTCTCTGGCATCGTCGTCCATGTCTTTGATGTCTTCAGAGGTGTAGTCCAACATGTTGGTTAAATCTTCGACAGTGGCTATGAAGTGGGTGGTGGGTGGGACGTAAAATTCCCCGCTTTCAGCCCCTAGTCCGGGCTAAGCGAAGTTCGGAGGCGATTCCTCTGGCGAGGGATCGCATTAGGTCCAAAGCCTTGTTCAAAAGTGAGGTTTGGACGGGGGAGCGAGAGTCCATGGAGCTGGGTGAGGCAGGGGCCTCCTGGCTATGCTCACTTGACGTGGACCTCGAGAGTTTGGGGTTGTGGTCCGGGGGCAAGTCCGGCTTTTCATTGACAAGGGGAGCTCGGTTCAACTCCAGGTTCGTTGATGACGCAATCCCCTTCGGATCTCCGGTAGTGAGCTCCATAAATGCAGATAGTCCGGCGGGCTCTAAACTCCCGTCTTCGGACCTGGTAGTCTGCTCTGGATCTAGGGCCAGGGCGGTGGTTGGGGCTGTGAACCCTTCGAAGATCAAGTCTCCTCAGATATCAACAACATAGTTCAGATTTCCAAAACTGATCTGATGACCAGGGGTGTAGCTGTCGATCTACTCAAGGTGGCCAATTGAGTTGGCGCGCAGTGCGAAGCTACCGAATACGAAAATTTGGTCGGGGAGGAAAGTCTCCCTCGAAGCGGCATCATTGTAGATGATCGATCGAGCCATCGAACCTTCTGTCGACGGCATAGTGGAACTCTCAATGAAGGCACCAATGTCGGTGTTAAAACAGGCCGATCTCGGGTAGGGGGTCTCGAACTGTGCGTCTGAGGATCGAAGGTAATAGGAGGCAGGGGACACGGTGTTTACCCAGGTTCGGGCCCTCTTAATGGAGGTAATACCCTACTTCCTGCTTGATTGACTTTGATGTGTATAGGGGTTACAAGAGTTGATCTACCTCGAGATGGTAATAGCTAAACCCTAGGTGTCTAGCCTGTATGATTTGTCTTAGCCTCTACGGACTAAACCCTCCAGTTTATATAAACACCAGAGGGGCCTAGGGTTGTACAGAGTCGGTTTATAGAGAAGGAAACTATACATCCGAATGCCAAACTTGCCATCCACGCAAAGGAGAGTCCCATCCGGACATGGGAAAAGGCCTTCTATCTTGTATCTCCACAGCCCATCAGTCCGGCCCATGTCACATAGCCTGGACGCCCGGGGACCCCCTAATCCAGGACACCCTCACTCATCCCTACCTTGGTTAGAGAGATTATCATATTGTTTGAAATATATGTCTTTTAGCATATTTCAATATGAACTACTAGTACATACTCCAAATGCTGATGTGTATAAACGTATTTTAGAGTGTAGATTCACTCATTTTGCTCCGTATGTAGTCCATATTGAACGGACGTTGTAGTAGTACGAACGCTCCCTCGTCCCTCACCCCTCGCCCACATGGTGGACATGCAGCAATTTCATTCGGTCTTAGATAGCTAGAACCATATACTGTAGTACCATCATTGCTCGACTTCCAGAAGAGGCGAAGAGCCAAGCACAAGGTTAATACGGAGTATTTTTTAGATGCCAAGTGCAAGGTTTATAGGAGAACGAGTAGTAGTACTACTAGTAGTACATATGGTATGAGGAAGAAGGCAACAAGAATGTACTATATGTTTTTGCGTGATGATCTCTTCTTACGGGGCGTGCTAGACCTAGTGGACCTCATTGTTGCAATGGGAGTACCATACAAGTACATATCATAGATGTCACGATTCAGAGTGGTGTGCTGCTGGAATAATATTCGGAGCTACTTAGTCTTAAACCCCATGAAGGAGTCCCATTGAAAGGAATAGCCATCCTCTACACGTGCTCCTATGTAAAATGAGTAAATGAGACAAAAAGAGAAAGAGACAAAGTAAAAAAAATACCAGCCTTAGAGCCAGCCCTATTGTAGCAGTGAATGATATTTTTATGCCGTGATTGACATGGCTATATTATTAACCATGTTGTAGAGGTAGCAGCAAATTTTTATTTATTTGCAGAGGTAGCAGCGGGTGGATATTCAACAAGGAGTGAAATGATGGCTGCTTCCTCGGTCAAACATAGAGAAAGGTGGGCCTCGTGATTTGACGCCTCATTAGTCATTTTTACTGCCTATACTCTTTGCCCATATAATAACCGCGTGGTAGAGTAGCTTTTCTTCGGTGGAGAGA
This sequence comes from Aegilops bicornis, assembly GCA_021605145.1. NCBI lineage: Eukaryota > Viridiplantae > Streptophyta > Magnoliopsida > Poales > Poaceae > Aegilops > Aegilops bicornis. The sequence goes on along the minus strand of CM038669.1, from coordinate 335,566,968 downwards.
AAAAGAAACCGCTCCCTATATACATAGCCAGGAGCCTATACGGTTGCTTGCTAGGGTTGCTCTCTTCACACTCTCTCACACAAATGACTGTGCCACATCTCTAGTCACACATCTGGGAGAATCATGTCTGTCGGGGGAAGGGGTGGATGCTTTGTATAGATGCGGTTGCCATTGCTGACGGCGAAAACCCACTATCGGCGCATCCCGATCAGGGGTCTCCTCCGTTCTCTCTCATAAAGCCGGTGTGGTTGCCTTCGTCCCTTGCTCACTTCCGTGACGTGGGCAGTTGCCGCCTCCCACCCAGCGCCCTCCTCTAGCTACATCCCTCAGGTACAACTTCCTTTACAGCCGGCTTGCACCACTGGCCCAGCTGCGCAAATCACTCCATGTGGATATTTCTCTACTTCTTTGCCCCGCACGTACCTCTATTGGCTTCTACAGTATTTGTGATGATTTTATGTCTCATCAACTAGTCCCACTAGTCTTATTCTAATCACACTTCTTCAATTTCTTTGCCACAGGGATGCTTGGCTCAATTTTAATGAAACTGCACAAAATGATCCGATCGTCAAAGGGTTGCAAACTTTGTTTCTTCCGAAGGTTCAACGTCGCCAGCAAATTAAAGCCTAGTTAGGGTTTAGGGTTCAAGGCCTAGGGACTGTATGGATCATTTTTTTTCTTTAGTTGTCTCTGTTCCAAAATAAGTGTCAACTTTAGTACAATTTTGTACTAAAGTTGGTATAAAGTCGAGATACTTATTTTGGAACGGAGGGGGTACATAGTGGCTATGATCTGTGAATCATTGAGATGCAATAGCATGCATGTTAGTCTCCTTTGTATTTGATGGAATATTGCAATGGGGCAACCTTGGACGCAAGATACATGAAACAGAAGTTGAAAGCTTCAGAGCATTGTACAATTTTATCTCACTGAGAAATTACAATACTGTGTACTAAAGAGTTAGGTGTCGCATGGTGTCCAAAAAATATGGTGATAGTGTGAGGTGGGCCATGTAATAACTGAGCTGTCATGTTTTCGCTGATTTCGCACTCCTCCGCTGTAAGAGTGGAGATGCTCTATCTCCTTTCGCCGAAACGTGGGACATCCAGCATCCGCTGCATGTGTCAAGCACCAAAGTAAAGTGTACAGTACAACTAAGACTCAGCACGGTCGTACCACCTCGGTAATAATGACCAATGAGCCATCAAATCACATAGACCGGGCAGTAAGTTGGATGGATGAAGCAACCATCACTCTTCGTTGAATCCGCTTCTCCCAACGCATGCGCCAGTTAGAGGCCGCATCCTCTCTGCCCGGGCATAAATGCAGCACCGATTCTTTGGAGGCGGTCTTTGGGCGTTCAGTGGAAGCCTTGGCGCAATGGAGGGGCTTTGTGTGGGCCAGGCTGGTCAGGAGCGAGCGTGGCAGCTGTCCTGACCAGACGCCCGAAAACAAGAGGATGACTCTCGCGGCTAAATCATAGTACTTCCTCCGTCTCAGTTTATAAGGCATGAGCGTCGTTCTAGGTTGACAATTTAGCTAACTAAATCTGTATTATATTTGATGAAAAATATTTGTTTGGAAACTACATCCGCTTAAGAATTCAATGATATACTTTTGGTGACATATAACACATGTTTAGATAATCAAATTGATGACCTAGAACTACGTGCGCCCCCTATAAACCAAGACATAGGGAATACTACACACCATCTCTCTATAGGAGTAGGTCGATGTGTCACTCTCTCTAACACACACACGCTATTGAAACACACACACACACGCACACACGGGTTCATACAATAGGAATAGGACTGGGAAGCCACAGGAAGTGAGATAAATGGAGTACATACAAGAAGAGAAGAGGTACACGTACGCCCATCAGAGACACGGTCGCTGCCTCGCACTATAGCCCAGCCGACCACAGCACGACGGCCGGATATGTGCCTCTCTCGTCCCGGCGCTGGCGGTCAACCGTTATATGTGCGGCCGCGGGATTTAACGCACGCGGCTACCGACTTGGGGCATTCCAGCCGCCTGCGACTGCGCCTTGCCATGGATTGTTCGGGTACAGGGTCTCAAAACAATGGCAATGCCTCCACGTCACGTGCAGGTACTGAATCCGGCAAAGACACGGCCGGCCATCGTTCGGGCTCGGCCCTGGCCCGGTGGCTAGCCGGTTCACCGTTGTCGCTCATAAAGTGCGATGGCTGCCCGTGGTAGGTCCTGCGCCGCATTTCGACCATGGCACAACATCCCGGATGGGTGTTCATAAAGTATGAAAAAGATAAGGTGTGTAGTACTTCTTTTGATTCGGCTTTGCGCCCTTATTCGGCGCATGTTCGGCAGCTTATACTCAAACTTGTGTGTAGGATGGATGCAAGTTTTGGTTTTGGGAAGAAGAATACATCGATCTATTGACAGCACAAAATTTGCTAGATGCTCATGCACTCCTTGCTAGAATAGAGGCTAGAGATGAGACTAGAGATGATATTAGATGTGAAGCAATGTCTAGTTCTTTAGAATCGAAGAAGAAAGAAGTGTGCAAGCTCGAGAAGCCGGAGATCAACAATGAAGACATAGAGAAGATATTAATACAATTAGTGGGTGCAGTTATGGAAATTGGATATCTTTTAAAATGTCTAATTGTGGTTCCTTTTTTCTTTGGTCTTGCTCTCCTAACAAAGAATTGGTGAATGTACTTCCCTGTATCAAAATGTCGTTGATGAAATAAAGAAATATACTGGAAAATAAATGTGTGCATACGACCGGTGGCCGTATTAATTACGTTGGTTCTGAATTTTTCTTCATTTATTATTGGGCTCATCTTTCTTCGTAACAGTCTTATTTTCACTTCTTTCCACCACATATTCACATTCCAAGGTGCATTAAATTGATGCATGCAAGGATTAAAAGAAACAAACTAGTGCATGTAACCATTCCTACTCATTTAGTGGTCATCCATGAATATATTGTAATTAATGTAGATTAAAGTTTAGTAATTTTGTAAACTACGATATGGAGTACTTACTACATTTCTCCACTCATCATGCAACTGCCTTGGTTGATGAGATTTCAAATTTATGCCCTACTAGCAAGATGCCCGTGCATTGCACGGAACATCAAGATGCATTTGTATGAGTAGTTTATCTCGTGGGAGAAAAGGATGAATGAAGGAAGGCCTTATTTGCAAATGTGGAGAGGTGTGTGGGTATCTTTTTGCAAAATTGCCATAGTTTCCTTCCTATCCGTCAGATATAAATCGGATGGCCTATATTGCAGGATGGCATGCACACCATCATCTAGAGTAGGGATAAACCGGAAAGTAGTGAGTAGTTAAAAATTTTGGTCAAACTTTGACAAAAAATATACGTTGTGGCTTAAAAACCTGGACTGAGAGGGTGTATTGAGTAGTACGAGATATAGTGGCACACTGACTTAGGCCGAATACAAGTGCCCAAAATTATTGGAAGTGAGCAAAGTGTACATACAAAATAATTAAAATTGAATTTCTCATTCTTTTTTAAACGAAGGCAAAAGATTTTCCTCATCCATTAAATAAAGAGGAGAATAGAGTTTGACAGTTTGCAAGTGACCCTATAAATAAACGGCATGGCAATTACTCTCAATACGCCCTAGTTTCTTACCACCCGTTGTAACCCTCTAGTACATACGGTGGCACACTGACTTAGGCCGAATGCAAGTGCCCAAAATATTTAAAATTGGAGGATGGCGCAGCCCACCTTTCCGATATTTTGACCGAGTTCAGTTGTTGCTTCGGAGGGTCATGTACCACACGTGAACGATAGTAAGTGCGGCCGGGAGGCGTGGAGCGTCAACTGCGAGTTAACTCCTTCGAGTGTTAAATTTTCTTCACGTATTAGCTTTGCCCTAGTATTTTTATTCACTAGTACGTTAAATAAAGAGTTATGTTTTGTGCACAATTTAAAATGATTTTTATGGGGAGAAAAAGAGAACCACTCCAACTATATACGTTGTAGTATCAGCCCTTGTTTTCTAGGGTTTGCTCTCTTCACACTCTCTCTCCACTATATATATACACGCTGGAACCTTAGCACTTGTAGTTTCTCTACTCTCTCACCCTATCCAGATCTAAACAAGACTGTGTTGGCCTCTCGCTCGTTGGGGAAGGCAAGGAGGCTTAACGTTGTCGCCGTCGGTGAGGGATGGAATCCACTGCCGGCGCCATTGTTCTCTTTCACCTAGAGGCGGCACGGGAGGGCCTCCGACCCCTTCTTCCTCGATGTCGTACATAGTGCGGGCTAATCGGTCTCCAGCCGCCACCGAGCCACACCCCGAGAACCTTAAGGTATAATTTACTTAATCCACAGGCATTGCTCTAGCTGCATGTGGAATTTTTTCGCTTCTGCACTCGAATCTAGGTGTTGGATCAAACAGGAAAGTAGTGGGGAAAGTTGTATAGCATGAAGCTAAGACGTGGTTCAAAGAGGAAAGGAAGGGGGAAAGCAGTACATACTGGCTATCCAACACCTATGTTGGTCAAAAAGGGAAAACAATGACAAACGCAGTACACACATCTGTAAGGAACTGATCTTTCTGTGAGTGGGGGACAAGGCTGTAGAGTTTGAGCAGGACTAGATTTGATGCCCTCACATAGGGAAAGGTGTCTAAAGATAACAAAAATGGGACCAACACAAATATGCTCCTTAGTTGTTTGTTGCAACACACTATGCATCACACCTTTATACATCGGTAGATGCACATGGTGCTTGCGCGTCCACTGCCCATACAACTCTTTAGCTATTGTTAATCTAATAATGCCGCTAGACAATTGAAGCAATGCCACAGTTAAAAGCAAATTACATGTTTAATTAATTTTATTGTTAATATAATCTCTCTGTTCATATGAATCAATGCCACTGTTTGATAAATGCTATTGTCTTGATTTTTTCCCATTTAGATAAGTTAGATGCTTCTTTTTGTGGGCTTCTGTGTCATCCAACGTTATTGACCAGTAATTGTTTCCTTTGCACCTCTGCCTAAACAGGGTTATCTACTTCACCTCGTTGCTATTGCGACCTTTTGTTGCACTGCACAAAACACTTTTGTGTTTAAGAGTGTTTTGTGCAGTTCAACCAAAATGTCACACCGACAACGTTGATTGATTGCTTGATCTTAGTGGAACTGCACAAGAGGATATCTTACTTCCTATCCATGTTGGCAAATTTGTTTCAGATCTTCTTCTTGTGAGTTGTTTGAATTCTGTGTCATGAGAGGACAGTATTGGCCTTCTTCCACATGATTGTGCAGTATGCTTTCATATGTTGTGCTACTTATATAGTAATGTTGCTTGATTTTAGTGAACTGCACAAAAGGAGACCAGAGTTCCAATCTGTATGTGCACCATAATATCCCATTGAGGTAAGATAATGATATTTCGCAACTGTTGGCCTATATTTTGCTACTGTCATCAGAAAAGTAATATTGTTGTTTAGTTCTATACTTGTGCTCCCTAATTGACATGTCAAATCTTACATTGAAGGCGAAGCTTGTCTGTTATTGAAACAAGTGATGAAGGGGAAAAACAAGCGGTAGAAGAACAAAAATCAACTCTCGGTGTTGTAGTGAAGCACTGGAACTGTGATGACACAAGTAATGATATATTTTTACATCTTAATTTATTGCTATGGCTGGAACGATCAATTGTTTTGCCATTGTGATTTGATGCCACTGTTCATGTAATATGTAATTATCTCTACTTGTGCAAACAGCGATCTTGGTTGAAGATAACATATATTTTAGTGGAACTGCACAAGAAGATGTTTGAAACATTAAACTAATTGAGGAGTTTATAGTAAGCATGGCAACCACAGTGGATAATAACGGATGGTTCTGGAGAAGTGCTTCATCTGCATGCTCTACACAATAAGCCTCCTGACAGAGGTTGGTACCGGCCCATGGATTTTCATCCATATGACTGAGCTTTGTCATCCCTATTGGTGTTGTGATACTGTTTAGCTGCTGTCATGATAAAGTGGTATTGTTTCACATGTTAATCTAAGGCTACTAATAAATTGAGGCACCGGTTGCCACCATTATAGCCACTGATAAAATTAAGTACTAATACAGGTCAAGTTGAGCTGTGTGTTTGGTATCATATCATTTCCTATGAGGATAATGAGGATGCATCTCTTTGTGATTCCATTTCATCAGTTACTCCCATTGTTAATGTAATGGTTGTTTTAAATATTTCCTTTCCTTTTTTGAGCAAACAGGGATGCTAGCATTTAGTTGTTTCTCTTGTCTTGCACAACAGGATCATCCTCCTCTGAAGAAGAATATGGAGTACGTGAAGTGCCTAGTTCCAATTATGCCAGGATGACGAAGCCAAGCCTCTCTTCTTATGAGAAGGAGCAGGTGAAGGATGGTTACATTACTGCCCACAAGAACAAACTAACTTCAGCTCAGAAGGACTCACAGATCTCCATCTTTGTTGCTGTGATGGCCAATACAATATTGTTTTAGGATTCTTTCCGGTGAGTTCCATTTTTTTAAATGTGTGCTCTACATGGATCATGTAGGTGCCTGTTTAAATTATAGATTCATAACTGCAAATTCATAATACAATTTGCTTTATACTATTCACTTTTTTGTATTTATGCAAACAGGGATGCTCAGCTTGATTTCAATGGGAACTACACAAAATGTTCTGATGGTTCGTGCCCTCCATTATACTTAATTTTGCACAATACATCGAATGTTCTCGAATCATTCATTTACACCTCCAGCCACAAAATTAGCTACAAGAAAGGCGGTGCCGATACGTTCAAGGCATTGCAACGTATAAAGGTGAAATCCTACAAGCTATGCACGAAGTTGGTTGATTTTAGTGGAACTGCACAAAAAACAACTGGTTTATTTAGCATGAGGTGATGTGCAAACTGATGGCAAACCCCGCCCATTCCACAATCATATGCATTTGATATTTTGGAATGGGAAAACCTTGTCAAAGTTCGCTCATTGACGTACACAAAGGCACGCATTTGATATTTTGGAATGGGACGCCCTTTGATGTTAGCAAGAAGACATGCGTTTGATATTTTGGAATGGGACGCCCTTTGTTGTCAGCAGCACCGATCGATTTTTTTTTTATTATTTAGTTGTGAAGTAAATATTGGCTCTGACATGTGAATAACTAAGATGCATAATCATCGATTGTTTTGAATGTTCTCTATGAATTGCCAGGCATGTGAGTTTGATTGCAATGTACAGACAAGCTAAAAAGCTTCTCAAACTTTTTGTACGTGTGAAACTGCTGCGAACGAGGCACCGTGCATCCTGGGAATAATGCAAGTACTTATTGTTTTGCATGTTCATCCAATGCCAGTGATACAAGAATTCGAACTAATCAAATTAAATTCCTTCATACATGGCCAAAATTCATATAAACATGTCGGATTTCATTACATTTCATACATTCTTCAACTAAAAAGGGGTGCGCTCGAGGTTTAATTAATTAACCTAATCTATGATCTCCGGCGCCCATTTCCCTGTTCAGCTAAGCCGAACAAAAGTTTCTTCTCCAACACAGCTCTCCGACTCCATGTCACCGCCAAGAAGCTACTCGGCCGTCAATGTTCAACCCGCCAAGCTTGGCTTCAACCGGAGGGTAGCAGCGGTGACCTTACTTGGACCCGGGTAGCGGAGACCTACCGTGTTCTACTCTTCCTCATTTTCTATGTGGCGCGGCCTCGTTGGCAGTGGGGCGGGGCCTCGATGGAGCCGGCGATTTCCTCTATCTCGTTGCCGGGAGGGCGGCGCCTCGGCGGAGCGGGGAAAATCCTCCCCCTCGTTGCCGGCAGGGTGGGGCCTTGATGGAGTCGGTGATGTCCTTTGCCTCGTTGTTGGCGGGGCGGGGCCTCGGCGGAGCCAGCTTTGTCCTCCACCTCGTCGTCGGTCTCGCCAAACAGCGCCTCGCCCGATTCATCGCCCTCTTTGTAGGCAGCCGCAACCTCTGCCACCCGCATGCGGTACCGCCAGAGCGCGAGGCGGCTCTCGCGGGCGGAGTGGTACGACTCGAGAAGCACCTCCTGCTCCGCATGCAGGTGCTCCTGGAGGACATGGTGGTTGTAGGCGGCATCGGCCTACGCCTCCCGGAACTAGTCCTCATGTTTCTGCCTCACTATGTCCATGCATTGGGCACTGGCCTCGCTGATGGTCATGGTGCAATGCATCGGCGAGGATGGCGGAGGAGGGGCTTGGCGCCGGATTATCGACTACCACGTTCTCCATTAGGACGCCATCGTCCTCCGGCTGCCTGCCGGCCAGCCAGTTAGCAACAATGGTTGCCATCTCCTTCTGGTCCGTCGTCCTTGTCGGCGTTCTGGGAACGGGGGTTCCCAGACTTGCCTGCCTGCGGCCTGCGGCGTGGCTCAAGGGGTGGCCTAGCAAGGCCCATCTTCATCAGCACAAGCTCAAGACCCTCGCGAGGGGCCAAGCCTCATGAGGCGGACGACAGGGAGCTTCCTCAGGCACGGCCTCGTCAGGCTGGCTCACGAGGAGGCGGAGAGATCAAGGCGGGGTACCTCACGAGGTGCCCATGACGCAAGCCATGACGACCAAGGGCGCCAGGCGGGCGCCAGCCCGCGCAGTGTCCTCCTTTCCTCTTTGGTGCAAAGGGAGCAAGCACAGGCGAGAGCATCAAGCAAAGGCATCCGTTTCAGTGCATCAAGACCAAGACCGTCGCAACAGCAAGAAGGAATTCATTGTGGAGCCCAAGCCAGCGTCACCACCAGAGCCTTTGGCAGGCGAGGACCAACTTTAGTCAGGATAAGTGTACTAGATGTTCCCCTTCAAAATGGCCAATTGTTGGCGCCCTTCCCGCTCAATATTTGGGAAGAGGCCCAGGGCCTTTGCCTATAAATAGGACTAGCCACCCACAGGGTAGAGGCATCTGGAAAGAGAGCAGGAGCTGGAATCAATTAGAGAGAGAGAGAGAGAGCTATTGAACTCCCCCTAGCAGTTCATCGCACCAGCCAGGAACAGACCCTCGCGAGGCTGTTCTTCCTTGTATTGTTCATCATCATCAGCCCAAGAGGCAATCCACCACGCCACAAACTAGAGTAGGGTATTACACCACAATGGTGGCCCGAACTAGTATAAACCACTGTGTCTCTTGTGTTGTTCCGTTCATAGTTTAGATCCTAGCGAGGCGGCGAGGTGCAGTGTAGGTAGAGGGCGAGATCTCCGCGCGCACCCCTGTTCGAACCTAGAGGGTCTGCGGAACCCGAAATCCGACATTTGGCGCCGCTGTAGGGTGCGCCGAATCCACCTTCGCCGCTTCGTCTCGTCGCATCGTCATCACCATGTCCGGCGACCAGCGGGCAACCCTGATCCTGGGTGGCCTGGCCCGCCCACGCAGCCGCCGCCCAGGCGACCCCATGCCCAGCAGCTCGCGGTCCGCAGGCGCCTGCGGGTCGCGGGTGACGCGGATAGGCAACGACAGCTCACGCTGCGGCAGCGCGGTCGGCGGCGTAGGGCCTCCAACCACGCCGCGGCAACGGCACCGTACACCCGACGGGAGCAGGCGAACTCAAGGGCCACGCTCACACTGGCCAGAGAGCTGCTGCAATGCAGGCTGCTGGAAGGCGGTCGTGACGTGCTACTAGAGCGGGTGGCAGAGCTCCTGGGCTTCGCCGCCTCGGGGGCTCACCCCTTCTGCACCCAACTCCCACCTCAGGTCTGTGGTGGCCCGCGGAGGCTCCACGCACGCCCGCGCAGCCCCAAGCGGACTCAAGGCCACCCAACGCCGTCCGCCCGTCGGCCAAGACCGGGCCAGCGGCGCTGCCTCCGCCCCGGCCGAAGAAGGACTCGTCACGACCCATGGCCCCAGTGGGCCGCGCTACCACCCCGGTGGGCGCCTCAAGCGTAACTGCGTGTACGTGGAGCAACTGGCGTGGCCTTCGGGATGGCGGCCCCAAGAGCACGTGCCCACATGATGGACCAAGGGCACGCGCATGAGGACAAACAAGGCTCGCTCCTCGACCCAAGCCGGGGGACGAGGCACCGAGCCGAAGCTCTTCCGTGGCCCCGGAAGGCCCCGTCGGCCACGCTGGAAGCAACGATTATCGGGTACCGCTAATTCCTCAGGAGCAGGCATACGCTAACCATGGATCGCAGGAGGTACAGGTCGCCACAGCGGGCGGCTTCCCCACTCCCGCAGTTTCCTACCCCTCAGGAGGAGGGCGCCGGGGGCTGCAGGAGAGGGGCCGAGATCCGGCCTCACCACCGCGGCGTTCAGAGCAAGGCGTCCTCAGGAGGTAGGCCCTCTACTGGGGAGGTGCCTCAGGGCCTGCCCCTGGCAGAGGACCCGTGGTCGTCGGGGAACTGGCGACCGCTCTACCCCATCTGCGGCGTCCTGGTTTCCGGTCGTCATCGGTGGCACTAGAGTGTGGCGCAAGGCGGGGCCCTTGTCTGGCGATATGAAGCAAGGCCAGTACCTGTGAAGAAGGCCTAGTGCCTGTGAAACTCGCCGCCCCGTGACACTCTCACGTAATAATGAGTGGGGTTGTACACGCCCGAGTCTCAGGGTGCCGGCCTCGATCCCCGGGCTCCCTCACGCCCATGGCAGCACTTAACCGTCTTTGGTGAGAAGACGTCCAAGACTAGACTAGGTGCCGGACGCGGCCTTTTTCTGCTTTCGTTGCTTTTTCCCTTGGCTGTCGTTTTCCCCCGTTGGATTTAAGTTGGATTTGAGCTTGAGATTTGCGTGTGTCCGGGGAAGGGGTGTTTAGTCTCGTTCGAGCAATCTCTCGTGTTCTGGTTACCACTTTGCCTCAGCTGCCTCCCCTTGTCAGCCCCTCGCCAGCCGGGCCAGGCCTAGCTTGCGTGCATCCCAGACTGCCGTCGCCGCACCCTCTCAGGTGGTTTTCATTACAGATTCAATGGGGTCGTTCAGGAGACGCTCGAGACACCACAGCCCTCCGCAGGCTATCTCGGGGCCCACGAGGGTCGAAGGTAAACAAGTCAGCCAGCTCGTCGCAAAGCCAGCCACTTGGTGCAGGCGTACGGGTGATATCGCATCTACTAATACGCTGACTGCAAGTTTTTACATGAGGGCTCCTCCCAAAATGCTCTTACAACCTTCGTGGCAAGGCCGAACTCTATCTCTGCCGAGGTAAGGAAGCAGGACAACACGCGGTCAGTCGGATAAATCCCCCAATGCATCCTCAGGGGCACCTCCAGAATCGTCGCTGGCGTCGCTGGCCTCGCCACCGCTCTCCGCGTTGCCATCAGCGGCGTCAGGGCCGTTCACCACGTCGCCTTCATCAGCAGCCACGACCACGCCGTCGTTATCAGAAGCGAAGGCCCTGACGAGGGCATCCACGTTGTCTTCCACCCAGTGCGCTAGATCGTCCCGGACGGCCTGGGGTACTGGGGCGATGGCGGCGTCAAAGTCAAAGTTGTGGTCCATGTTCCGAAGGTGGCTGAAGACACGAGAAAAGGCGCGCCCGAGCAGGGCGCGGCTCCTCTCCTCCACCAACCTGTTGGCTCTGACCGACCGCACCTCCAGCTGCGTCATCATGTCGGTGAAAAACTGAAGATTGCCAGCATAGTTGACTGCGTGGGGCTCGCCAACGGCCGCCTCGCAGATGTTACCCAAGGCTGTGTTGGCTCTCTCCCGGAGCGTGGTGAGCATGGGGTCATGCTCGTGCTCCAGGATCCGCCGCTGGCGTATCTCGTCCTTGTTCTGCCGCGCAACGCCCTCAGCCTCATCCACCCGTTGGCGAAGAAGAAGCGCCTCGGTGCAGGAGGTAGTCAGCTCCTCCTGCGCCATGCCGAGGGCGTCCCAGGAAGCGTCAGCCGGCCGCGTCACTTCATCCAGCTTGGCCCTCAAGGCGGCGGTCCTGCCTTCAGCCTCGACCCGGATCAACCCCAGCCTCTCCTCGAACTCGCGCTCAAGGTTCAAGCGGGCCATCGCCACCCTACGTTCAACCTCTTCCAGGACTCGGGCCTCGCGCGCAGCAACGTCATCCTCCGCCTGCGTCACCAAGCGCTCCCTCGTCTCCAGACGCTCAAGATCACGTGTGCGTTCGGCAGCTTCCAGCGTCAGTGCCTCCTCACGCCTCTGGAGCTCTGCCTGGTCGACCGAAGCCACCTTGATCGACGCAAGGGCCGTCTCACGCAGCTCCACCTGCTTCTCCAGGGAATGGCACCAGGCCTGGAGTTCCCGCGCCTGCTCCTCCGCCGCCTCACGCCGCCGGTCAGCCTCTCGGGCCTCCTCGACGGCCCGGGAACGGGCCTCCCGAGAGACCGCCAGCGATGCCTCGGCTTCCTCATTGTCGAGGTCACGCTGGTGGCATGCAAGGGCAACAGCCGCCTTCAGCTTGCGCCTCTCTTCAGCCAGGCGCAGGCCCTCAGCCTCAAGGTGCGCGTCTTCATCAGCAAGCTCTTCACCAAGCCGGCTCACCGCGTCAGCCGCCCTCCGGAGAAACCCTTGGCGAAGAACGCGACGCCCCCGGGCGCGCTCGAGCATGTCTTCTACGTTGTCATCCGCCCCAAGTAAGCGCGGGGGGCCACGAATCAGCACTCCCCTGCAGGCGGGGGCTGGCTGGCGCCCTCACGATGGCCGGCACGCCTCGCCCGAAGCCCGGCACAGCCAGCCATCCCCAACGCAGAGCGCAGGGCCGACCTCAGCCAATCGCCATCCACGACCAGACGCGAAGCCCAAGGCAGGCTGGCTATGCCCCGAGAAGGCTCGCGAAGGAGGGTCGCGAGGCGCGCAGAGCCGCGATGCGCCGCAGGATGGCTCACCTCTCCAACCGGCCTCACCTCTAGGGCTCTGCTTGAGCTCGGAGCGCTTGAAGACGGTGGAGAGGGCGAAGCCTGGGGGGATGGCTCCTCAGCCATCTCCGTGAGCTTGGCAGGAAGGGGCCTGCAAAGCAAGGATCAGCCAAAGCAACGGGAGGATCAGGAGCTCGGAAAGGGGAAGGATTACTCATCAATGGCGAAATACTTCCTGCGCTTCAGCGGGCGGCAAGGGTAATCGTCACCCAAGGCCTCCCTTCTCTTCGGGAGAGCCTCGAAGTCCACGCGAAAGCAGCCCAGGAGTTGAGCGCAGGGGTCAGCCTGCGACGAGGAAGAATCTTCAGGGTGACCAGCGTCAGGGGCGTCGTCCTGATACACGCCGCTGTTCGCCTCACCAATAAGGGTAGCTGGGGCCTCAGGGGCCCCAACCACGGGCGCCGCGAGCAGCGGCTCAACGCTTCAGCCGCAGCAGTACGGGCCTCAGGAGCTGCCCCTCAGGAGTGCTGCCTGGCGTCGTCATCTCGGCGGGGGCCCCCTCAGCCTCCGGCAGCCCATGCCTCTCTGCTCTGCCACTCGAGGAAGGACTGCTGTGGGCGACTGGAAGGGTGGTCACCACCACTGGGTTCTCGCGAGGCCCCGTGAGGCCAGCGGGGCGCGGCCCCCATTCGTCCAAGCCGGGCATCTGATTCACAAAGTCGCCCCTGTTCGAGCAAAGGTACAGCAAAGCCCCCCTTGTCGGACGCTGCCGGGAGAAGGGTCCCCAGTCAAGACCAAGAGCACCTTCCTCAGCGCTTCAGGCATCAGGTCCTCCTCCTGGAGTCTCACGCGATCTTCACGCCCGCTGAAGGCCCACATCCGGCGGGAGTGGCGCTGGAGAGGAGCAATGCGGCATAGCATGAACTCCTTCACCACCCTGGGCGTCGTCACACCGAGCGCCCTCAAGAACGTGAAGCGACGCCAGACGAAGATGAGCCGGGGGCTCGTGAGCGTCTCCTGGCCCCAGCCTGAATTGGGGACAGCGGGCGACGTTGGCTCCGAAAGCAGGGGGCTGGGCACCCCTACATCCACGTACAGCCACCGCTCGCGGAACCCAGACGCGGGCGGAGGAAGGCTGAAATCAATCCCTGAAGTCGCCTTCTCCGGTGCAGCGACGAAGCTCACGCACCCCGAGCATTGGCTGGGGTCGACGAGGCTCAAAGAAAAGAAGTGACGCAGCAAGGCAACTGAAGGAGGGATGCCCATCATTGCCTCCCACGGACAAAAGCAGCGGCAAGAAGAGTAATGGATTCAGGACCAAAATGCATCATATGGATCTGGTAATGGGAAAGCACAGCGTTGAAGAAATTGGAAAAGGGGAACCAGTCCATACAGGCGTCGGCAAAGTACGGAAGCTCGGTGACTATTCTGTCGATGGAGAAGTGGGACGGGGGCCAGGCCGTCGTCCTCCCACACTCGTTGAAGATAGTGGCCAGAGCAGAGCTGACCTTGCCTAAGCCTTCTCGGTTAAGTATGATCGACCGATCGACGGCGGGAGCCGCCGACAACGGCGAGCGAGGCGGAGGCACAGGTATCTTCCCTTTCCCCTTCTTCGTCGGAGCCATGGCGATGGGGAGGGGGAGGATTCGAGATTGGATTGGAAGCAGAGACTGGAGCTCGAGAGGAGGAAGAGCAGGGGACGGTCGAGCAGCGAAAAGAGGAACGATTGTGTGCAACCACGGGTCCGCCTAGCTGGGCGCAAAATAAGGAGGCGTGGGGGAACAGGGCCGCCTGAGGAAGTCCTGGACTAGGGGGTGTCCGGATAGCCGAACTATCATCTTTGGCCGGACTCCAAGACTATGAAGATACAAGATTGAAGACTTCGTCCCATGTCCGGATGGGACTTTCCTTGGCGTGGAAGGCAAGCTTGGCGTCTGGATATGTAGATCTCCTACCATTGTAACCGACTTTGTAACCCTAACCTATCTGGTGTCTATATAAACCGGAGGGTTTTAGTCCGTGGGGCGAACAACAATCATACCATAGGCTAGCTTCTAGGGTTTAGCCTCCTTGATCTCGTGGTAGATCTACTCTTGTACTACCCATATCATCAATATTAATCAAGAAGGAGTAGGGTATTACCTCCATCGAGAGGGCCCGAACACAGGTAAAAACATCGTGTCCCTTGTCTCCTGTTACCATCCACCTAGGCGCGCAGTTAGGGGCCCCCTACCCGAGATCCGCCCGGTTTTGACACCGACATTGGTGCTTTCATTGAGAGTTCCTCTGTCGTCACCTATAGGCCCGATGGCTCCTTCGATCATCAACAACGACGCGGTCCAGGTGAGATTTTCTCCCGGACAGATCTTCAGATTCGCGGTTTTACCTTTGCGGGCAATTCACTTGGCCATCTGGAGGAGATCGTAAGCTACGCCCCAGCCATCAGGTCAGATTTGGAAAGCTTAAACTATACGGGCCGATGTCTGCGGAGACTTGATCTTCGACGGATTCGAGTCACAACCAAAGCGCGCCGCCTTTGTCTCGATGGGTACGATCTAGCTCTTTGCCGAGCGAGGCCACAGAGGCCGCAACGATGCTCGCTCCGACCTTTAATCCGGAGCCGGATTCCCCGATCGAGGACGAGTGGTTGGACACCGCCTCGGGGGCTACGATCTCTACGGCAATTAAGCCGAACACCATCCCTGTCCTTTGCGAAGCTCGTGACTCCCAGGTGCCGGACTCCTTGCCGGAATCCGAACCCTCCGCGCCCCGGCCAATTGAATCCGATTGGGCGCCGGTCATGGAATTCACTGCCGCGGACATCTTTCAGCACTCGCCCTTTGGCGACATCCTGAACTCACTAAAGTCTCTCTCTTTATCTGGAGAGCCCTGGCCGGACTACGGTCAGGAAGGTTGGGATGCAGACGACGAAGAAATTCAACGCCTACCCACCACCCACTTTGTAGCCACTGTCGATGATTTAACCGACATGCTTGACTCCGACTCCGAAGACATCGACGGTATGAGAGACGATGCCGGAGACGACCAAGACCCAGCGCCTACAGGAAACTGGAAGGCCACCTCGTCATACGACATATACATGGTGGACATCCCAAAAGATGGGAACGGCGATGGAACAACGGAGGATGATCCCTCCAAGAAGCAACCGAAGCGCCGACGTCAGCGGCGCCGCTCTAAATCCCGCCACAGCAAAAACGGTGATTCCGGCACGGGAGATAATAACACCCCGGACAGTGCCGAAGACAACCCCCTCCAGCAGGACTCAGCGCGGGAGGAGGGAGAAGCAAGTCCGCACGACACGATGCCGCAGTAAAGAGAGGTAGAGGGCGATAATTATGCGCCTCCCTCCGAAGATGAGGCAAGCCTCAACGACGCATTTACGAATTCATCATGCCCGAGGATCCCGCCAAACAGGAGGCGTTTCAAGCGCGGGCTTATAGCCACGGCAAGCAGCCTCAAGAAAAGCAGCAACAGCTTAGAGCTGACCAAGACCTGCTAGGCAGCGGATGGATGGATCAAGTCTTTGCAGCCGAAGAGTATGAACTCGAACGCCCCTCCAAAAGCTACCCCAAACGCAGGCCGTTGCCTCGATCAGAGGAGGAAGCACCCACATCACTAGCGCATGATGCGGCTGACCGGCCACCCCGTGGCCGCGATAGAGAGGCCTCTAGACCCTCCATTCAAGCCGCACCCCGACGCCGCTCAAAAAGTACCAAGGCACGGGAAAACGTGCCGGACTTGCGAGATATATTGGAGGATAAGGCAAAACATACAAGATCGATCGACGGATCGGCGTGGGCGCCCACGACCGCGTGATGATAGCCGTCCACGCGGATACAAAGAAACCGGCCGGGCCAAACACGATGACAAAGCTCATATGAGCTACGTCATGATATAGCCCAATACAGAGGCGCCCCACACCCACTATGCTTCACAGATGAAGTAATGGATCATCAAATCCCTGAGGGTTTCAAACCCGTAAACATCGAATCATACGATGGCACAACAGATCCTGCAGTTTGGATCGAGGACTACCTCCTCCATATCCACATGGCCCATGGTGATGATCTACACGCCATCAAATACCTCCCCCTCAAGCTTAAAGGACCAGCTCGGCATTGGCTTAACAGCTTGCCCGTGAGAATCAATTGGTTGTTGGGAGGACACGGAAGCCGCATTCCTTGATAACTTCCGGGGCACATATGTGCGACCACCGACGCCGATGACCTTAGCCACATAATTCAGCAGCCGGAAGAATCGGCCGGACAATTACGGACACGGTTCCTAACAAATAAAAATCAAATCGTTGACTGTCCGGATGCAGAGGCCCTTGCAGCCTTCAAACATAACATCTGCGACGAGTGGCTTGCCCGGCACCTAGGACAGGAAAAGCCGAAATCCATGGCAGCCCTCACAACACTCATGACCCGCTTTTGCGCGGGAGAGGACAGCTAGCTAGCTCGAAGCAACAACTTGGCCAAACACCCTGGTAGTTCGGATACCAAGGACTATAATGACAGGTCGTGTCGCAACAAGAACAAGCGCCGCGTGCTAACGGGCGATAATCTTTGAAAAGCGGCGATAATGCGGATTCGAGGCTCTAAACCAGGTCTGCGAAAGAAGCCATTCAAAAGAAATACCCAGGGCCCGTCCAACTTGGACCGAATACTCGATCGCTTGTGCCAGATACATGGCACCCCCGAAAAGCCAGCCAACCACACCAACAGGGATTGTTGGGTGTTCAAGCAAGCAAGCAAGTTAAGTGCCGAACTCAATGACAAGGGGCTGCATAGCGATGACGAGGAAGAGCCCCGACCGCCGAACAATAGAGGACAGAAGGGCTTTCCCACACAAGTGCGGACGGTGAACATGATATACGCAACCCACATACCCAAAAGGGAGCGGAAGCGTGCACTAAGGGACGTATATGCGATGGAGCCAGTCGCCCCAAAGTTCAACCCATGGTCTTCCTGCCCGATCACCTTTGATCGAAGGGACCACCCCACTAGCATTCGTCATGGCGGTTTCGCCGCATTGGTTCTTGACCCAATTATTGACGGATTTCACCTCACCGAGTCACGATGGACGGCGTAGCAGCCTGAACCTGCTTTATCGGGATATAGTCCACAAAATGGGCATAGACCCTCAAGGATTAAACCTACAAAGACGACCTTTAAAGGCGTCATACGGGTGTAGAGGCCAATTATGCGAGCTCGATTACACTCGAAGTGGTCTTCGGATACCGGATAACTTCCAAAGCAAAGAGTTAATCTTCGACATAGTCTCGTTCGCGGCTATCATGCCTTTGCTCGGACGAACCGCATTTACAAAAGTTCAATGCGGTGCCGCACTCGCATACCTCAAGCTCAAGATGCCAGCCCTCGAGGAGTAATCACGGTCAATGGAAACACCGAGCGCTCTCTCGAGCGGAGGAGCACCTGCAGCGGCCCTCGCGGCGGGCGCCAGCAGCCTCTCACGGCAATTCTCGAGTCCGGCCACTAAACGTCCGGACACATCAGCGCGCCGCGGAGTAACCTACAACAAGAGCGCACAGCACGATTCAAAGCGCAGCGTAGCAATCCGTCTAACCCAGCCCTCGCGAAATTGCGAAGCCAGTATTACGCGTACATAACTGCGCTCTGGAGATACCATGGGCATAAGGGGAGGGGCACGTCCACGGCACGCCCAGAATGCGGCTTAACCACACCAGGGGCTCCCTATTCTGTCATTCTTTTTCTTTTTTTTTCTTACTTTCAGGACTCTGTTCTTCAGAAGCCCTGTGCAGCATTCGCGCCGAATACACGATGCAACAGCCAGGGAAGCAGAAAACTGCGTCGAGTGTCCAGGTGGTCTCTATTACGAGCATTATACCTATTTTACATACCATCCATAGCTTACCCACGAGGGGACATGTTCAATAGTCCCATCCCTTGCTTATCGCACAATTTGTTTTAGATTACGCTTTTATTTGCAGTTTCTTTTTAATAACCAATATATAGCTCTAGCCTATTATTGCATTCTTTCCCATTATATATGTTCATTTATGACATTGCGCAACCGTACAATTTGGTACGGGCAATACACCAGGGGCTTAAGTACCCCAAAGGTATGGTGTGACAAGTCCGAACACTTTCACAAGTGCGGCACCCTGAACTTATAGCATTATATGCATCGGCTCCGAATCATGTCTTGGGTCAATAGTTGGGTTTGCCCGGCTCCTATGTTTTGGTACCTTATGTTCTGTTATATCGGCTAAGGTAGAACTAGGAGAACCACTGCGATTGTGCCCCGGTTGAGCTGGGTTGAGCACCTCAGTGGAGAAAGCTAAAACTGACCGTCATGATAGGGCGAGAGTCGGTCGCTGTTCGAGAGGTTTTTTCGGGTCCCTAAAGACTTTTGCCGCTTAGAGCGAGGAACCGGAATTGTCCGGCCAAGGCGTGGATAGCGCCCCAAACTCGGTCTTCCGAATACTAGGGGCTTCGCCGAAATTTAAAATTATAGAATTCTATGGCTAAGTGAGAGTGTTCAAGCATTATAAGTCCGGTTGCCTTGTTCGTTGCGTTGAACGCCTCCCTCGATGGACCCAAGAATGGGAACAAGAGCGCTCAAGTTTATCCCGAACACCCCAACACTCGTGGCATGGGGGTTGAAATAACGACTTGCCATCTCTCAAATTTGATAAACGGCCGCCTGAAGGTAATATTTTAAATTAACAAGCGTTGCTTAGCGCATATGAACAAGTTTTCAGCGTACAGGATAACAAATGCGAGTCTATTCAAAAATTACATCTTTAGAGCACTCATCCGCTATACGGCGGGCACCTTTCAGGACGCCCTCATAGTACATTTCGGGTGTATGATGCTCCTTGCCCTTCGGTGGCCCGTCCGTCACAAGCTTCTCCGCATTCAGCTTGCCCAGTGCACTTTAGCACGGGCACCTTCAATGCAGACGGAGCGCTTGATGACTTCAATCTGTGGACAGGCGTCCACCAGCCGCTGCACTAACCCGAAGTAGCTCCCAGGCATGGCCTCCAATGGCCACAGCCGAACTATGAGGCCCTTCATGGCCTGTTCGGCGACCTTGTGGAGCTCGACCAGCTGCTTCAGCTGGTCGCTCAGGGGCACCGGACGGTCGGCCTCAGCATACTAAGACCAGAACACCTTCTCCGTTGATCTCCCCTCCTTGGCGCGGTAGAACGCGGCAGCATCAGACACACTTTGGGGCAGATCTGCGAACGCTCCTGGAGAGCTCCGGATTCGGGTAAGTACTAGATAATTGACTTTTACATTCTTGCTCTGCATAAAGAATGCCTTACCAGCCGCGACCTTCTTTATTGCCTCAATCTCCTGGAGGGCTTTTTGGGCCTCGGCCTTAGCAGCTTTGGCACTCTCAAGAGCCGAGGCAAGCTCGGACTCTCGGGTCTTCGAGTCACGCTCCAAACCCTCGTGTTTTTCCACGAGAGCCTGGAGCTCTTGCCGTACCTCTGCCAGCTGCGCCTCCTCCTTCTCTCGCTCGGTGCACTCCGCAGCCGCCTTGTTTTCGGCCGCGGACACCGCCTCCTTCAGGGTCGCCACCTCGCTCGTGGCTCCTGTAGTACCCATGTTACTCCTGTTATTTTTGCAACCGAAACCTTTCCATAAGGTATTTCTTTAATAAGGTATTACTTACCTTCCATGTCCTCGAGCTGCTTCTTGGCAAGGCCGAGCTCGTTCTCGGACCGCTCGAGGCTCTGCTTCAATGCATCGACCTCCATGATCGGTCTGTGCAGAGGTCAAGCGCCTTTGCATTCCCATATTGACATACTTATGTTAGACTCCTGCGTATATCTTTTAGATCCTTAGTCCGGCTTTTCTTTCCGGACACCGAACTAAGCATCGAGGCTACTGTCTATGCGGTAATATTTTTACATATTCTAAACTTACCTCAAAGCCTGTTAGAAGGCTGGTACAGGCTTCGGTCAGCCCGCTCTTGGCGGACTGAACTTTCTGGATCACCGCACCCATAACAGTGTGGTGCTCCTCCTCGATGGAGGCGCTGTTAAGCACCTCCAGTAAGGTATCCGGTGCCTCCGGTTCGACGGAGGACACCGGCGTCTTACCCTTCCTACGAAGGGACCGCTTGCCGGACTCCGGAACCGCTGAAGGTTCCGGTATGGAGTTTGGACGAGGGTCGGGCTTAGAGCCCCTGGGGGTCTCGCCCCCCACGCGCCTGGAGTCTGGGAGCTTGCCTTGCGGCGCCTCCTGCGCCACCTCCTCTTGACTAGGCCCCCCTTGGGGCCCCACCTCGGCGTCGTTCGCAGCGTGAGGTGAGGAGGCGGCCGGAAGTGAAGTACTCTCCATTTCCGACGAACTCGAGGACCCGCTCGGCAATGGCGAAGCTGCTCGCCCTTGGGCGGGCTGCATGATTGTTCGGCATTAGAGAACACTATGCAATGAAAAGCCATGGGTATCCGGACACTTACGATCTCGCTAGGGGCTTGGCCCTTGTGGGCCACTCCTCCTCGTCGTTGTCGATGTTGGTGGAGAAGTCCGGAGGAAGGGTCCTTCCCTTCTTGGACCCTCCGGCCTCCCCAGTTGGGGCGGCCTTCCTTTTTTTTTCCTCCCCCCACTGGGGGAGAGGCTTCTTTTTCCTCCTCCTCTTCCTCAGAGGAGGATTCCATGGGGCCTGGGGGTTGGAATGAGTTGCCCCTCGTCGGGTAGCCGACACGCGATGTCGCTGGACAAGTATCCGGCCTCCCGCAGCTTTGTGATGTGCCCCTCCATGACGGAGGAGGCCATCCACCTGCCTCCCGCTCCGGACATAGTTGGAGAAGGTTGAGGTGGGGTGTGCGGACTTGGGCGCTGGAGCTCAAGTCTTGTGAAATGGATGAGCAAAGGAGGAAGAAGGCGTGGGTGAATAAGGTGGAGCCTTATCCCTTATATGGACGGACGGTTATGCGTCCCCCGCCGCCACTGGTAAAACTCGCTTATCTCCCAAGCGCCGTAATCAAGGGCGCAGATGGGTTACCCACGTCCGTATTGATGAGAATCCCGGAATAAGGGGGCATGATCTATGCTTTGATAAGACGTGCCAAGGAAACCGCCTCGCTAAACGCGCTAAGGTGGAACGGTAAAAAACGATTCATATAAAGGCTTGGCCGTGGTGTGATGTCACGCCGCG
Source organism: Aegilops bicornis (assembly GCA_021605145.1). NCBI lineage: Eukaryota > Viridiplantae > Streptophyta > Magnoliopsida > Poales > Poaceae > Aegilops > Aegilops bicornis. Next base: position 335,545,023 of record CM038669.1, on the reverse strand, counting down.
GAATACGTCAGCAGATCTGTGCAAAAATTATTCTCTCTACGATGGTATGTGGAACTTGTTTTGCAGAGCCGGACACTATCCTTGTGTTCAAAACCTACTATGAAGTATTCGGAGGAGGAACCCGCCTTGCAATGCCGAAGACAATATGCGCGCCGGACTCGTCGTCATTGAAGCCTGATTCAGGCGCTATTGAGGGAGTCCTGGACTAGGGGGTGTCCGGATAGCCGAACTATCATCTTTGGCCGGACTCCAAGACTATGAAGATACAAGATTGAAGACTTCGTCCCATTTCCGGATGGGACTTTCCTTGGCGTGGAAGGCAAGCTTGGCGATATGGATATGTAGATCTCCTACCATTGTAACCGATTTTGTGTAACCCTAACCTATCCGATGTCTATATAAACCGGAGGGTTTTAGTCCGTAGGACGAACAACAATCATACCATAGGCTAGCTTCTAGGGTTTAGCCTCCTTGATCTCGTGGTAGATCTACTCTTGTACTACCCATATCATCAATATTAATCAAGCGGGGTAGGGTTTTACCTCCATCGAGAGGGCCCGAACCTGGGTAAAAACATCGTGTCCCTTGTCTCCTGTTACCATCCGCCTAGACGCACAGTTCGGGACCCCCTACCCGAGATCCGCCGGTTTTGACACCGACACCGCCCACGTCCAATCAACCGCCACGCGGCGCCCAAGGCTGCAGGCTGTTAGGGCCCGCGGCGCTTCGCACTTGCCCCTTCGCTTCTCTGCTCAGCCAAGTCCGGGCACGCCTTGGGCCCGGGGGCTACTGTTGGCGTTCTGGGAACGGGGGTCCCCAGACTTGCCTGCCTGCGGCCTGCGGTGTGGCTCAAGGGGTGGCCCAGCACGGCCCATCTTCATCAGCACAAGCTCAAGACCCTCACGAGGGGCCAAGCCTCGCGGGGCGGACGACAGGGAGCTTCCTCAGGCACGGCCTCGTTAGGCTGGCTCGCGAGGAGGCGGAGAGATCAAGGCGGGGTACCTCACGAGGTGCCCATGACGCAAGCCATGACGACCAAGGGCGCCAGGCGGGCGCCAGCCCGCGTAGTGTCCTTCTTTCCTCTTTGGTGCAAAGGGAGCAAGCGCAGGCGAGAGCATCGAGCAAAGGCATCTGTTTCGGTGCAACAAGACCAAGACCGTCGCAACGGCAGGAAGGAAGTCATTGTGGAGCCCAAGCCGGCGTCACCACCAGAGCCTTTGGCAGGCGAGGACCAACTTTAGTCAGGATAAGTGTACTAGATGTTCCCCTTCAAAATGGCCAATTGTTGGTGCCCTTCCCGCTCAATATTTGGGAAGAGGCCGAGGGCCTTTGCCTATAAATAGGACTAGCCACCCACAGGGTAGAGGCATCTGGAAAGAGAGCAGGAGCTGGAATCAATCAGAGAGAGAGAGAGAGAGAGCGACTGAACTCCCCCTAGCAGTTCATCGCACCAGCCAGGAACAGACCCTCGCGAGGTTGTTCTTCCTTGTATTGTTCATCATCATCAGCCCAAGAGGCAATCCACCACGCCACAAACTAGAGTAGGGTATTACACCACAATGGTGGCCCGAACTAGTATAAACCCTGTGTCTCTTGTGTTGTTCCGTTCATAGTTTAGATCCTAGCGAGGCGGCGAGGTGCAGGTAGGTAGAGGGCGAGATCTCCGCGCGCACCCCAGTGTTCGAACCTAGAGGGTCTGCCGGAACCCGAAATCCGACAGTCCTCCCGTCCCGAAGAGTGCTGGAGCGCGAGGAAGCCATGGTGGGAGTGGTATGGAGAGGAGAAAGGGAACGGAGGCGGATGAATGCTGCTATGGACGGCGCAACAGTTTATATAGCAATGGTGTGCTGCAGAGGGACGAACGGGTGGCGCCGAAGTAGCCGCCTCGCCTACCGTGTATCATTAATGTGGGCGGCAGACGGACGGACGGACGGCACATGTGTCGATTGAACGCGGAGCAATCGCCCGCACCGGGAAGCGGCGCGGGCGGCGCTGACCATTTTGGGCAGAAAGCGCGCGGGGGCGAGGGAGGGGTCCTGGTGGGCCTGTATGTCGACTCATGCTTGGCAGCAGTCCGGTCCAGCAGCCGGACATGCTGGCTCGCCAGCGAGTTGGCCGAGCACAGCGACAACAATCATACAATGGACGTGGCTTGCGACTAGGAGCCGGCGCCACCGCCCAAGCCGGTTCATGCGGTGTTCACCATAGATCAGGTGCGGCCGCACTTCGATGCCCTAATGGCGGAAGAGCTCCCAGCACAGGAGGACATGTGCTGCAACCTCCGTCTCCTCAACGAGCACCAGCTCGCGGAAGGATGAATCACCGGCGAACAAGCGAATGACAATGCTGTCGCAAACATGTGGCCCTATGATCCTGGCTTCCTGAATGAGCAGCGGGTGCTGTATCAAACCATCTGTAGGGCCCGCGAGGCCCTATCCGTCGTCCTTCAAGTTGTTGCACTCGTCGTGGCGTCGTTCTCTCACGTTGTCAACATGGTCAACGAACATGAGGAATCAGGAGATGACTTTACTTGGAGATGATGACAGTGCGGACCCACCAGGGCCATAGCCGCATGTACGCAAGTGCCTCCTTATTATATACAACTATAATATTTTTTTGCTTCCTCCTGGTTTCTGACACCATGGTCCCACACCATTTTCAACCTATATAGTCAATAAACTAGAGAATTGCACAAGGAGCAGCCGACAGTTGGGACCCAGCAGCTCGAGCAGTATTTGTGTTTTTTAGGTGTGAGCAGAGTTTTTCTTTAGCGATGTTTTTGTTGTTGTTTAGAGCAGCAGGGTATCAACTGGGCGGGCTGTGACCCGTCTAGCCCAGGCTATTATTTTATGTCGACCAAATATACAGCCCAGATATTATTTTTTTAAGGTGAAAATGGCTAGCCCAACTATACTTCTTTTTGAGGAATACCCAGCTCAGGTCAACTTGTTATTCTCCGTCCCGCTGGGCTGCAAATCTTTCCTAGGAGAGATGCATTAGGCTTAACAAGAAAATGGGATTTAAGAAATAATAAATGGGATGTAATTATAAAAACTGGGTTGTAACTATAAAAATGCACCAAACACGTAATTAGTTAAAAAATATTATTTTTGGATTTTGAAATTTTTATTTCATTACTAGTTGCGCGCAATATTTCATTGGATTTTTACATAATACAAATTTATTTTGAAATATTTAATCTGACTCAAAATTTTAGGATAAAAATATTTCAGATCCCATCAAAATGTGGAAAACTTTATTGAATTCTGTTTTGAGCAGTTGGTTGGAATTATTAATCATTGTCCTAGCTAGAAAATGGGCTATAATTTTAACAAACTGTAAATGGGTTGTAGTAAATTCCATTAGAATTAAAAAATGGGTTGTACATTCTTACAAATCGCAAATGGGCTATATGTTCTCTGCCACACACTTCTGGGCCTACTAAATTGACGCGTACGTAAGGCTTTGTCAACTTATAGTGAACACATGATTTTAGCAGCAGTGATCGTTGGATGTTCATGCAACGAATGTCGTGCTTCTTCTTGAATCTCGGATATTCTTGTTTCAGCTGCCCAAACCAGCGACGACGGTACCACCTGCTACCGCCTCCCGTGGCCGGTTGTGCTGCCGCGTAGGACTCACCGGCCCACCCTACTCCCATCGCCGTCCAGGCCATTCCTCTACTCGCCAACACCTCCTGTTATTCTCCGGCGACGGCAGCCTCACACCGCAGCCGAACCAGTGAACCCTCGTACCCCCCTCTGTTGGGGATATAATTATTTGTGTAAGCCGCCCAGGAGGGGCCGGGTTAGCAAAGAAGACTCATCGGAAAAAAGCCCAAGACCAAGCATGAAGATGGCGGTTCAATAAAGGGTTTAAGGCCCACAGGCGGCTTAAGGCCCATAGTGGTAAACCGCCATGATGGCATGACTTGTAACATAAGGTACAATTAACTAGTCACCGAGCCGGACACTGTCTATGAGCCGTCCGGGACTCTGTAGGCCGCAGCGCGTCAACCCGTGTATATAAGGACGACCCGCCGGCGGCTTAGAAAAAAGAAACAACTCATCGAGAGCCGGGCATAGCGTATCTCGCTCCCTGGTCATCGAAACCTCAGCAATACCAACCCAACTAGACGTAGGCCTTACCTTCGCAGTAAGGGGCCGAACTAGTATAAACCTCCTGTATCCTTTGTCCCAGTTAACCCCTTTAAGCTTCCTAGTTGCAATGGCTCCACGACTAATTCCTTGGAAGAGGACATCTGCCATGACAATTCCACGACAGTTGGCGCCCACCGTGGGGCCAGCACACGGTAGATTTGAGTTCTTGAAGGGCAGCTTCGAAGGGCTCAAGGGATACGCAGTCGGCCGGATGACCAAGAGTCGTCGCGGCAAGATCTACATCGATGACGAAGGCTAGGGCCCCGATGCCGGCTCAATTGAGTACGGGTATCGGGTCCCCTTTGGCGGAATTCACGTCTTCATTGGATGGATTGGTGAGCCGGGCCCTAAGACGGACAACTGCACCGACCTCGTCGAGACGGCTTAGCGCGCGAGACCCGCCCGAGCTCAACCTGTCGTGAAGCGTGCCTTCGTGGGCTGCATCCACGGAGGGGAACTTTCTAAAGGATCTAAAGATGGTGGTGAGACGGCCGTCCTCTCCGACGGTGATTCGTCCATCGGTTCAACAGATTCGCTGTATCAGGTGCAAGATGGCGGGCTTGGGGGCTGTTCCGAAGGCTCCAGCATTCCGGACCCCTATGAGCCGCCAAGCTGGGCAGGAGCCTTCATGGCTGGGACTCAACCCGGCCAAAACTCTACAGCTGCAGTAGCAATAACGTCCGGGTCAGGAGCGGCCGGGGCAGGAGGCCCTGTGCGCCCGCCGGCTCAGGTGCTGATGGATCTCATGGATAAGCTTACGGCCCTGTTAACCGCCACGGTTATTCCTGCAAATCAAGATGAGCATAATGCAGAGGTGGCACAGGTCCGCGAGGAGATAGCTCGGGCCAAAGAGGCCTTAGCAGCTGAGGACACCAGATTGGCCATGGAACGGGCGGCTTTGGATGCACGGGCGCAGCAGCTCCAATCAGAGGCTTTCCAGCTTACGATGAGCCTGAATGCATATAATGAGGTGATGAGAAGGAGGCACCAGAAAACTCAATCCCGTTTGCCTCCGGTTTATGACCCTCGGAACCTTTTCGCTACACCCGGTGCCGGCCCTAGTAACCCGCCCGAAGCAAATCAGTTCATGACAACCGGAGCGGGGGGGACCGGCTCAGCCTCGAGAGATGGCACCTCCTCATGGGAATATGGCCCCGCCCCGCTATGTACCAATACCACCGGGTCACTTTTCCAACCCCATGGAGAACTTAATCGCAGCATCGGCGCGTTTGGCGGCTCTCCCAGTGGACGGTGATGATCCGACAGCGGTGGAGACCCGGAGGATCAGAGAGCTTGTCCAGGCACCTCTAGCTCAGCAAGAGACCTATTCCTACAGCCGGGACAGGATTCATTCAACTCCTACGCCCTGGTTAGCTCCGTCTCGTCCAAACCGGAGCCCGAGTTACAGCAGGCACATGGAGTCAGAAGCATTGTCAAGCAACGCTCAGCGCCGTAATCAGCCCGGCGGTTATAACCCGGTGCAGGACCGGATACGTCAGGAGGATGAGCGGGCGGCTCAGCTAGCGACTCAGCCAACGGCTCACCAGGCCTTTCCGGATTATCCGACGACTTCTGTTGAGGCGGGAGTAGCTACCAGAACCAGCGGTGTTCCGTGTCTGGTGCCGGCTTTACACAAGTGCGTTTACCTAAGGATTTCAAAGGACCTCGAAAGGTGCCAAATTATACGGCCGACTTACAGCCTGGGACATGGATCGAAAATTATGAGATGGCCATGGAGTTGTTGGAGGTCAGTGACACCGCAATGGCTAAGTACTTCACCATGATGTTGGATGGAACGGCCCGGTCTTGGTTAAAGGGCTTGCCACCCAATTCCATTAGTTCATGGGCAGAGCTAAAGGCCCGATTCATCCAGAACTTCAAGGACACTTGCAAGCAATCTATGTCGATTGAGGACTTAACAAATTGTAAGCAGGAGGAAGGTGAATCCACAACCCATTGGGTGCGCCGAGTTAAGGAAATAATGCAATCATCTGACAAGATGGATGCCGGCTCTGCAGTCCTCATGTTGGAGAAGAATTGCCGCTTTGAGCCGCTGAGGCAGAAACTGGGACGCCTTAAGCGTGATTGCAATGATATGGGTACGCTGATGGCAGCTTTAGTCAAATATGTCGACTCTGATAGTACCAAGGATCCCGCGTCTGATGAGGAAAAGACAGGGAAGGGAAAGAAGAACGGCAATGGAAAAGGTCAGCAGCATAACCCGATGAATCAAGGAGGCAATAAGCGTAAGGCGGAGGGTAACCCGGAGTTCGTGGCCAACGCCAATGTGCAGGGTAACAATCAGAGACGTAAGGGAAAACCGCCCCCCCGGATCTGGCGGATCAGGTCCATCTCTTGAGCAGCTACTCAATGAGCCCTGTCCGAGACACGGCACCCGGGAACGACCCGCCACCCACTTGTGGAAAGATTGTGCAATCATGAAGGCTTTCAAGAATTCTAACACGTTTGATGGCAATCATGGGTCGGGCGGCGGCTCAGGTGCCGGCGGCTTTCATGGCCCGGGCGGCGGTTCAAATTCTGGTTTTCAGGGAAGTCAAGGCGGCTATAATCAACAGCAGTCTGGTCAAGGAGGACAACAGCAGGAACAGTCGGGTTATCAAAGCCATCCAAAGCAGCTGAATAGTGGGTAGTATCATGTGTTCACCACTAGCTTATGCAAACGTGACTAGAAGGTTCACAAGAGAGCCTTAAATTCTGTTGAGCCGGCAGTTCCCCGTTACCTAAGGTGGTCAGAGCAGCCTATTGTATGGAGCAGGGAAGATCACCCTCCCCGGGTTGATAATCCGGGTCAGTTAGCCTTGGTGGTGGCGCCTCAGGTCGGTGGATATAAATTCACCAAAGTACTCATGGACGGAGGTAGCAGCATCAACATCCTCTATTACGAGACCTTTCGACGCATGGGTTTGACTGACAAAAATTTAAGGACATCCAACACCGTTTTCCATGGAGTGGTGCCTGGTTAGTCGGCATACCCCGTCAGTAAGATTGAATTGGAGGTGGCTTTTGGAGATGAGTATGATTCCAGGGCTGAGAAATTAACGTTTGAGGTGGTCAAAATCACGAGTCCATATCATGCTCTGTTTGGGAGGCCGGCTTATGCCAAGTTCATGGCACGGCTGTGTTACGTTTATTTGCAGCTCAAGATGCCAGGTCACAATGGCACCATTACCATGCACGGGAGTCGAAAGGTAGCTCTGGAATGTGAAGAAGAAAGCGTCTGCGGCTTATCTTTGAGTCTGTTTGTCGCGTAAGAGCTGAAATTTTATCAAGATAACGTAGACCCGGCGGATATGACCTCCCTCAAGAAGCCAACCACGGAACATGACCCGGCGATGAAGTTTAAGTCGGCTGCTGAAACTAAACTTGTTGATTTCACTCCAGGCGACTCATCTAAGCAGTTCAGCATCAGTGCCAACTTGGATCCTAAATAGGAAAGCGCGCTCATCGAGTTCATCCATGAGAACCGGGACATCTTTGCATGGAAACCTTCTGACATGCCAGGTGTACCGAGAGAACTCACTGAGCACACTCTTAATATTGATCTGAAGTATAAGCCGGTCAGGCAGTTTCTTCGACGGTTCAATGAGGAAAGACGGACAGCTATTGGAGAGGAAGTGGCCCGGCTCTTAGCGGCCGGGTTCATTGTTGAAGTTTTTCACCCGGAGTGGTTGGCTAACCCGGTGCTCGTGCTCAAGAAAAACGGCACCTGGCGGATGTGTGTGGATTACACGGACTTAAATAAGGCTTCTCCGGCTGATCCCTTTGCTCTGCCCCGTATTGATCAAATCATTGATCCTACGGCGGGTTGTGTGCGTTTGAACTTTTTGGATGCTTACTCTGGCTATCATCAGATCAAAATGGCAGTTAAGGACCAGGAGAAGACGGCTTTCATCACTCCGTTTGGAGCCTTCTGCAATGTATCTATGCCATTTGGGCTCAAGAGTGCCCAGGCGACTTATCAGCGATGTGTATAGAATTGTCTCCACGATCAAATTGGGCGCAACGTTCATGCTTATGTGGATGACATTGTGGTGAAGTCCAGGGAGAAGGAAACCTTGATATCTGATCTGAAAGAGACCTTTGACAATCTCCGGGTTTATAAGATGATGCTTAACCCGGCTAAGTATGTATTTGGTGTACCTATAGGCAAGCTTTTGGGCTTTCTGGTCTCAAACAGAGGCATTGAAGCTAATCCAGAGAAGATCAAGGCAATCACCTCTTTGGCTAGACCGGCGTGCATCAATGATGTTCAACGACTGGCAGGTCGTGTTGCTGCTCTAAGCCGGTTAGGTGAGAAGGCCCTACCGCTGTATCAGATGATGAAGAAAACGGACACTTTTGTCTAGAGTGATGCTGCTAATACTGCCTTTGAAGATTTAAAGAGACAGTTGTCTGAGCCGCCGGTCCTTGCGGATCCCATTGATAGAGAGCCATTGATGTTATATGTGGCTGCTAACTCACGAGCCGTCAGTGTTTCCATCGTGGTGGAGCACAAGGAGGCTGGCAAGGAGCATCCGGTTCAACGGCCGGTTTACTACATCAGTGAGGTGCTCGTTGAGTCTAAACAAAGGTATCCACATTGGCAGAAACTTGTTTACGGAGTGTTCATGGCAAGCCGGAAGCTGAAGCAGTACTTCCAAGGTCATCCTATCACTGTGGTAAGTTATGCCCCCTTGGGAGATATCATACAGAATAGAGAGGCCACAGGACGAGTCGCAAAGTGGGCCATTGAGCTTGGGCCTCATGGTTTGAAATACATGCATCAGACTGCTATAAAGTCTCAAGCCCTGGTGGACTTTATCAATGATTGGACAGAGTTGCAGGCACCTGAGGAGAAGCCAGATAACACATATTGGACTATTCACTTTGATGGGTCCAGGCAGTTAGAGGGCTCGGGGGCTGGAGTCGTTTTAACTTCCCCCCGAGGTGACAAATTTTGTTATGTGCTCCGGCTTATGTTTCCTTATACTAACAATGCAGCTGAGTACGAGGCCTTACTCCATGGTCTCCGGATAGCCAAAGAGATGAATTTGAGCCGGGTAAGGTGTTTGGGTGACTTAGATCTCGTGGCTCAGCAAGTGTCGGGCAAGTGGGATTCCAAGGATCCCCTGATGGCGGCTTACCATCGTGAAGTTGATGTTGTGGCTGGGCACTTCAAAGGTTATCAAGTGGAGCACATTGATCGAAGGAAGAATGAGGCGGCTGATGCTTTAAGCCGGCTGGGATCTCAGCGTAAGCCGGTGCCGCCTAACACCTTTCTCGATGTTTTGCATAATCCTTCTGTCAAGGTACCTACGAGGAAGACCTAGCAGTGCCAGACCCGGAGGCACATCTGGTAGCAGCTCTTCACGTCATCACGGATTGGACAGTGCCATATTTGGCCTACATGACCCGGGGAGAGTTGCCTGAGGATGAGACCTTGGCGAGACAAATCATCCGGCGGTCCAAATCCATGACGATTGTTCACGGCGAGTTACATCATCGCAGTGTCACTGGGGCGTTTCAACGTTGTGTATCGCCTGCGGAGGGTCAGGAGATACTTCGTGAGATCCATGAAGGGGATTGCGGTCATCACGCCGGCTCAAAATCTCTCGTGGCCAAGGCTTTCCATCATGGCTTCTATTGGCTGACGGCTCATGCTGATGTGGAGGACCTGGTCAGTAAATGTGACGGATGTCAGAAATTCTCACGACGAACTCATGTGCCGGCTCAAGAGTTGAGGATGATTCCAATTACTTGGTCGTTCGCAGTCTGGGGGCTTGATATGGTCGGGCCTTTCAAAAGGTCTAAGGATAAAAAGACGCACCTCCTGGTGGCAGTGGACAAGTTAACAAAGTGGGTTGAGGCAGAGCCGGTCAGTAAGTGTGATGCAGCCACGGCGGTTCAGTTCATGAAAAAGGTGCCATGGAAGAGTTCTGTCAATGAGAACATATCCGGCTTGATGTTTCGGCTGTTGCTCATCCTCAATCCAATGGTCAAGCAGAAAGAGCAAATCAGGAGATCTTGAAGGGTATCAAACCCCGGCTCTTGGTCCCCTTACAGCGGACGCCGGGTTGTTGGGTGGAAGAGTTACCTTCTGTATTTTGGATTATCAATACTACGCCTAACAGATCTACGGGTTATACACTGTTCTTCATGGTGTACAGAGCAGAGGCGGTCCTGCCAAGTGACACACGGCATGACTCACCCCGTGTGGCGGCTTACGTTGAGGCTGATAACGAAAAAGCTCGTCAGGATGCACTTGACTTGTTGGATGAGGAGCGAGACTTGGCAATTGCCCACTCGGCGATTTACCAGCAAGACCTGCGCCACTATCACAGCCGCCGGGTTAGAAGCAGAACATTTCAGGAAGGTGACTTAGTGCTCCGGCTCATCCAGGATCAGTCTGATATGCACAAGCTATCCCCTCCTTGGGAAGGACCCTTTGTGGTTAGCAAGAATCTGAACAACGGGTCATACTACCTTATCGATGTTCGAGAGCACAAAGACTCACGTAAGTCGGAGGAGGAGACCCATCGGCCATGGAATATCGCTCATCTTCGGCCTTACTATACTTGAGCCACCGGCTCTCAAGATGTATATATTTTGACGATGTATATATTATATAAAGCAATAAAGCAGGACCTCTATCCTTTTCACCCTCAAAGGTTTACATGTCTTCCTTATCATGCGGTGGAAACAACCAACAGGGAGCGGATCATATCTGAATACGGCTTTCCCTTTGGTCCAGCTTATGATCATATCTGAATCTAGCCATGATCACTTGGGGGCTTCCTGTTCAAACATAGGTCGTATTCGAACCAAAGAGAACATAGCTGTCGATACCCTCTTGATCGGCATACTGCCAAACCCACTTGGGGGCTTCTTGATCATATTTGAATCATAGCTTAACCCCTTTGGGTCTAACGTGGATCGTATTCAAATCAGTGTCATTAAACAACTCTTATGGTCACTTGGGGGCTTCTTGTTCAAACATAGGTTGTATTTGAACCAAAGAGAACATAGCTGTTGATACCCACTTGATCGGCATCGCCAAAGCCACTGGGGGCTATATGATCGTATCTGAATCTTAGCTTAACCCCTTTGGAACGGTTCACTGATTGTATTTGAATCAGAAACCTTTAAATTTTGTTTATTATTCATCATACTTTGTAAGTGTAAGTATTTGACTATCTTGAGGCCCTCTTGAAAGTACTATGGAGTGGTTCTTGTTCCACCGGTTTAATATTGCTCACCTCAGGTTGTTAAGTGCCAGGTGAGCATTATGTGTGTGAACTTTCAGGAGTTAAACTTACCCTCATGGGTTGGGTCATATAAACCGGCGAGATTACCAAAAGGATCGCAGGTATGCTATTGTGATTATGTTTAACAGATGTAATCATAAACAGGCCTCTATATGACGTTTTCGTTCACACTCCGGGTTATCAATACCTTATGTGACCCCCGATGCGATAAGTCGCCAAGGGATTTTTGTTTGTTTTATATGCAGGACAAAGTAAGCAACTTTTTGTTTAACATAAAGGAAATGGAAGCTCGATATAAGCTGGAAGTGTATAGCAATGGCGGCTTAAGAAAGTATTGAGCGCCATAAACATGCGCAAAGGCATGGCAAAATCGAGAAGTTTTTTCTACCCTATTACAAGACTCCCCGAGTCTGAATAATGAAGCATTGTTTTCACGAAGACATAAACATATGACGCCTGGCGGTTCACTCTTTTGGTTGGCTTGAAGATTCCGGGTTATCCTTCTCCGCCTCTCCGTCGGCTGCCCTGTCCTGGAAGGTGGACGATGCCCAGTCAATGCCACTCAAAGCTTCAAACTCAGCTTCGTCATCTATTAAACCGGCTGGGTCGACTTCAGGGGCAAAGGTATGCTTAAGGATTGGAGGGATCAAGCTGACGTCGTCATAGAGAGGTGTTGGAATCCTCCGATTCTCGCTGTCATAACCCAGCTGATACTTGGTAAGATCAGTATCGTTCCCAATAAGAGTAGCCACAGGACGTATATCTTTGACACAGGCGGTGAAATCCTTTTCATCAAACAAGGTCCCATCCTCCTTCAAACTCGGGTATCCAAGAGCAAGGTCGGCCGGGTCTAGTTCTGGCATCCATGCTTTAGCCCGACTCAACGCGGCTATGGCCCCGGCTCTTGCGGATGCCCGCCTTAGTTCTTGGACCCGCTGAGGTAACACAGCAAGCCGCTTCAGCACATCTTGCAGGAGATGAGGAACGTCATTTGATAAAGCTACAACGGCCAAAGCACGATGTGACCCGGTGTAGAGTTGCTCCACCAGAGTGTAAACCGCTTTCAGCTTGATCTGCATGTTCTGTTTAAGGTTTGTGCTCCTGGAACCTGCATTCATAAACATAAGGTGAGCTGGAGATAACAATTAAATAGTCATCAAAAGAAGGCTTGCAGTATTTGAGGTTTATATGCAGTAACTTACCGAAGATTGCTGAGACCATTCGAGATATCTGGCGCTTTAAGCCGGATAGCTCGGCTGTTGTTTCCGCAAGTGATGCTTCTGCTGTCTCGGCCCGTGTCACTAGTGAGGCCTTCTCACCAGTCCAGATTTTCTTCTCCACTTCAAAATTCTTCTTCAACTTCTCTTGTTCAGAGACGCTGAATTCAAATTTGGAGTTGGCCTTTTGGATTTCAAGTTTTTGAGCGGCCAGGCGGCTCTTCAGGTCAGCAGTCTCTGACTCAAATTGACTTATGGTGGCTGATACGTCTCCAACGTATCTATAATTTTTGATTGCTCCATGCTACTTTATCTATTGTTTTGGACAATAATGGGCTCTATTTTCCACTTTTATATTATTTTTGAGACTAACCTATTAACCGGAGGCCCAGCCCAGAATTGCTGTTTTTTGCCTTTTTCAAGATTTCAAGAAAGCAGAATATCAAGCGGAGTCCAAAGCGGAATGAAATCTTGAACGTGATTTTCTCATCAGGTAAGACCCAGGAGACTTGGACCCTCCGTCAAGAAAGCCACGAGGCGGTCACGAGGTGGGCGCCCCTCCCCCAGGCGCGCCCCTGCCTCGTGGGCCCCTCGAAGCTCCACCGACGTACTCCTTCCTCCTATATATACCTACGTACCCCCAAACAATCAGAACAGGATCCAAAAACCTAATTCCACCGCCGCAACTTCCTGTATCCACGAGATCCCAACTTGGGGCTTGTTCCGGAGCTCCGCCGGAGGGGGCATCCACCATGGAGGGCTTCTACATCAACACCATAGCCCCTCCAATGAAGTGTGAGTAGTTTACTTAAGACCTTCGGGTCCATACCTAGTAGCTAGATGGCTTCTTCTCTCTTTTTGGATCTCAATACAATGTTCTCCCCCTCTCTCGTGGAGATCTATTCGATGTAATCTTCTTTTTGCGGTGTGTTTGTTGAGACCGATGAATTGTGGGTTTATGATCCAGCTTATCTATGAATAATATTTGAATCTTCTCTGAATTCTTTTATGTATGATTGAGTTATCTTTGCAAGTCTCTTCGAATTATCTGTTTAGTTTGGCCAACTAGATTGGTAGTTCTTGCAATGGGAGAAGTGCATTGCTTTGGGTTCAATCTTGCGGTGTCCTTACCCAAAGGATGTAAAGGGTTGCAAGGCACGTATTGTATTGTTGCCATCAAGGATAACAAGATGGGGTATTTGTCATATTGCATGAATTTATTCCTCTACATCATGTCATCTTGCTTAAGGCGTTACTCTCTTTTTAACTTAATACTCGAGATGCATGCTGGATAGCGGTCGATGAGTGGAGTAATAGTAGTAGATGCAGAATCGTTTCGATCTACTTGTCTCAGACGTGATGCCTATATACATGATCATACCTAGATAACCTCATAACTATGCTCAATTCTGTCAATTGCTCAACAGTAATTTGTTCACCCACCGTAGAATATCTATGCTCTTGAGAAAAGCCACTAGTGAAACCTATGGCCCCCAGGTCTATTCTCATCATAACAATCTCTATCACTTTTATACTTGCTTTGTTTTTACTTTGCCTTTTACTTTTTACTTTGCATCTTTATACCAAAAATACCAAAAATATTATCTCTATCAGATCTCACTCTCGTAAGTGAACGTGAAGGGATTGGCAACCCCTAATCGCGTTGGTTGCGAGTAGCTATCGTTTTGTGCAGGTACGAGGGACTTGCGCGTGGCCTCCTATTGGATTGATACCTTGGTTCTGAAAAACTGAGGGAAATACTTACGCTAATGTGCTGCATCATCCTCTCCTCTTCGGGGAAAACCAACGCAAGCTCAAGACGTAGCAAGAAGGATTTCTGGCGCCGTTGCCAGGGAGGTCTACGCAAAAGTCAACATACCAAGTACCCATCACAATCCCTATCTCTCGCATTACATTATTTTCCATTTGCCTCTCGTTTTCCTCTCCCCCACTTCACCCTTGCTGTTTTATTTGCCCTCTCTTTCCCAATCTCCTTCTGTTTTTCCCTTTGCCTTTTTCCTCGTCCGTTTGTTTGCTCGTGTGTTGCATTGCTTGTTTGTCGTGATGGCTCAAGATGCTACCAAATTGTGTGACTTCACCAATATCAATAATAATGATTTCCTTAGCACACCGATTGCTCCTCTTGCCAATACTGAATCTTGTGAAATCAATACTGCTTTGTTGAATCTTGTTATGAACGATCAATTCGCCGGCCTTCCTAGTGAAGATGTCGCTACTCATCTGAATAGCTTCGTTGATTTATGTGATATGCAAAAGAAAAAAGATGTCGATAATGATGTCGTTAAATTGAAGCTATTTCCTTTTTAAGCTTAGAGATCGTGCTAAAGCGTGGTTTTCATCTTTGCCTAAAAATAGTATTGATTCTTGGAACAAGTGCAAAGATGCTTTTATCTCTAAGTATTTTCCTCCCGCTAAGATCATCTCTCTTAGGAACGATATTATGAATTTTAAGCAACTTGATCATGAACATCTTGCACAAGCTTGGGAGAGAATGAAATTAATGATACGTAATTGTCCTACTCATGGTTTGAACTTGTGGATGATTATACAAAAAATTATGCCGGATTGAATTTCGCTTCTAGAAATCTTTTAGATTCGGCCGCTGGAGGCACTTTTATGGAAATCACTTTAGGAGATGCTACTAAACTCCTAGATAATATTATGGTTAATTATTCTCAATGGCATCTTGAAAGATCTACTAATAAAAAAGTGCATGCTATAGAAGAAATCAATGTTTTGAGTGGAAAGATGGATGAACTTATGAAATTATTTGCTACTAAGAGTGTTTCTTCTTATCCTAATGATATGCCTTTGTCTACCTTGATTGAGAATAATAATGAATCTATGGATGTGAATTTTGTTGGTAGGAATAATTTTGGTAACAACGCGTATAGAGGGAATTTTAACCCTAGGCCTTATCCTAGTAATTCTTCTAATAATTATGGAAATTCCTACAATAACTCTTATGGAAATTTTAATAAGATGCCCTCTGAATTTGAGAGTAGTGTTAAAGAGTTTATAAATTCACAAAAGAATTTTAATGCTTTGCTTGAAGAGAAATTGCTTAAAGTTGATGATTTGGCTAGGAACGTTGATAGAATTTCTCTTGAGGTTTATTCTTTAAAGCTTAGATCTATTCCTCCTAAGCATGATATCAATTAGTCTCTCAAAGCTATGAGAATTTCCATTCATGAGTGCAAAGAAAGAACCGCTAGGATGCGTGCTTTCAAAGATGCCTTTATTAAAGTGTGTTCTTCTAATCCCTATGATAATCAAGATGAAGATCTAAAAGTTATTGATGTGTCCCCTATCAAATCTTTGATTTGCAATATGAATCTTGATGAAACTGAATATGATCTTCCTTTACCTAGAAGGCGTTCTAAGAATTCGGAGTTTTTAGATCACGATGATGAAATTGATAAAAGTGGGATTGAGAGAAATAAAAATCTAGATGTTGCTAAACCCACTATATTGGATCTCAAGGAATTTAATTATGAAAATTGCTCTTTAATTGATTGTATTTCCTTGTTGCAAACCGTGCTAAATTCTCCTCATGCTTATAGTCAAAATAAAGCCTTTACCGAACACATTGTTGATGCCTTGATGCAATCTTATGAAGAAAAACTTGAGTTGAAAGTTTCTATCCCTAGAAACTCTATGATGAGTGGGAACCTACCATTAAGATTAAAATTAAAAATTATGAGTTTCATGCTTTGTGTGATTTGGGTGCTAGTGTCTCTACTATTCCCAAAACTTTGTGTGATTTGCTAGATTTTCGTGACTTTGATGATTGCTCTCTAAACTTGCATCTTGCGGATTCAATTATTAAAAAGCCTATGGGAAGAATTAATGATGTTCTTATTGTTGAAAATAGGAATTATGTGCCCATAGATTTTATCGTTCTTGATATAGATTGCAATCCTTCATGTCCTATTATTCTTGGTAGACCTTTCCTTAGAACGATTGGTGCAATTATTGATATGAAGGAAGGGAATATTAGATTCCAATTTCCACTAAATAAAGGCATGGAACACTTTACTAGAAATAAAATAAATTTACCATATGAATCTATCATGAGAGCCACTTATGGATTGCCTACCAAAGATGGCAATACCTAGATCTATCCTCGCTTTTATGCCTAGCTAGGGGCGTTAAACGATAGCGCTTGTTGGGAGGCAACCCAATTTTATTTTTAGTTTTTTGTTTTTGTTTCTGTTTAGGAATAAATAATCCATCTAGCCTCTGTTTAGATGTGGTTTTATATTTTAATTAGTGTTTGTGCCAAGTTAAACCTATTGGATCTTCTTGGATGATAGTTATTTGATCTTGCTATAATTTCCAGAAACTTTGTGCTCACTGCCCGAATTGTTAAAAATCACCAGAACGTGATAAAATAATGGTTCCAATTGGTGATGATCAATAAACAAATTTTCCAGGTCTTCTAATTTTGGTAGAATTTTTTGAGTTCCATAAGTTTGCGGTAGTTACAGATTACTACAGACTGTTCTGTTTTTGACAGATTCTGTTTTGCGTGTGTTGTTTGCTTATTTTGATGAATCTATGGCTAGTAAAATAGTTTATAATCCATATAGAAGTTTGAATACAGTAGGTTTAACACCAATATAAAAAAATAATGAGTTCATTACAGTACCTTGAAGTGGTGTTTTGTTTTCTTTCTCTAACGGAGCTCACGAGATTTCTATTGAGTTTTGTGTTGTGAAGTTTTCAAGTTTTGGGTGAATTCTTTTGATGGATTATGGAACAAGGAGTGGCAAGATCCTAAGCTTGGGGATGCCCATCGAACCCCAAGATAATCCAAGGACACCAAAAAGTCAAAGCTTGGGGATGCCCCGGAAGGCATCCCCTCTTTAAATCTACTTCCATCGGTAATTTACTTGGAGCTATATTTTTATTCACCACATGATAAGTGTTTTACTTGGAGCGTCTTGTATTATTTGCGTCTTTGCTTGTTAGTTTACCACAATCATCCTTGCTGTACACACCTTTTGAGAGAGCCATACATGAATTGAAATTAGATAGAATACTCTATGTGCTTCACTTATATCTTTTGAGCTTGATAGTTTGCTCATAGTGCTTCACTTATATCTTTTGAGCGTGATAATTTTTTCTCTAGTGCTTCACTTAGATATTTTAGAGCACGGTGGTGGATTTGTTTTAAAGAAACTTGATCTCTGATGCTTCACTTAGATTATTTTGAGAGTCGTTAATAGCATGGTAATTTGCTTAATGTTGATATACTTGGTATTCAAGATATGTGAAACTTTCTTTTGAGTGCGTTGAATACTAAGATAAGTTTGATGCTTGATAATTGTTTTGAGATATGGAGGCGATAATATCAAAGTCGTGATAGTTGAGTAGTTGTGAATTTGAGAAATGCTTGTGTTGAAGTTAGCAAATACCGTAGCATGCATTATGGTTAAAGTTGTGTAACAAATTTGAAACATGAAGTGTACCGGCTTGTGCATCCTTATGAGTGGCGGTCGGGGACGGCGATGGTATTTTCCTACCAATCTATCCCCTAGCAGCATGCGCGTAGTACTTGATTTTTGATGACTTCTAAATTTTTGCAATAAGTATATGAGTTCTTTTGACTAATGTTGAGTCCATGGATTATACGCACTTTTACCTTTCCGCCATTGCTAGCCTCTTGATTTGTGCATTGCCCTTTCTCACCTTGAGAGTTGGTGCAAACTTATTTGGTGCATCAAACCCCGTGATATGATACGCTCTTTCACATAAACCTCCTTATATCTTCCTCAAAACAGCCCCCATACCTACCTATTATGGCATTTCCATAGCCATTCCGAGATATATTGTCATGCAACTTTCCACCGTTCCGTTCATCATCATCATGACATACTTTACTTTTGTCATATTGCCATTGCATGATCATGTAGTTGACACCGTATTTGTGGCAAAGCCACCATGCATTATTTTTCATACATGTCACTCTTGATTCATTGCACCATCCCGGTACACCGCAAGAGGCATTCATATAGAGTCATACCTTGTTCTAGTTTCGAGTTGTAATCCTTATGTTGTAATCAATAGAAGTGTGATGATCATCATTATCAAAGCATTGCCCAAAAAAAGAGAAAGGCCAAAAAGAAAAAAAAGAAAGGCCCAAAAAAAATAAAAAAAAATAAAAAGGGCAATGCTACTATCTCTTTTTCCACACTTGTGCTTCAAAGTAGCACCTTGTTCTTCATGTAGTGAGTCTCATATATTGTGCTTCAAAGTAGCACCTTGTTCTTCATGTAGTGAGTCTCATATATTGTGCTTCAAAGTAGCACCATGCTTTTCATATAGTGAGTCTCATAAGTTGTCTTTTTATACTAGTGGGAATTTTTCATTATAGAACTTGGCTTGTATATTACTACAATGGGCTTCCTCAAATGCCCTAGGTCTTCATGAGCAAGCAAGTTGGATGCACACCCACTAGTTTTCTTTTGTTGAGCATTCATTTATAGCTCTAGTGCATCCATTGCATGGCAATCCCTACTCCTCATGTTGACATCAATTGATGGGCATCTCCATAGCCCGTTGATTACCCTCGTCAACGTGAGACTTTCTCCTTTTTTGTCTTCTCCACACAATCCCCATCATCATATTCTATTCCACCCATAGTGCTATATCCATGGCTCACGCTCATGTATTGCGTGAAGGTTGAAAAAGTTTGAGATTATTTAAGTATGAAACAATTGCTTGGCTTGTCATCGGGGGTATAGAAGTTGGGAACATCTTTGTGTGTGAAAATGAAGCATAGCCTAACTATATGATTTTGTAGGGATGAACTTTCTTTTGCCATGCTATTTTGAGAAGACATGATTACTTTGATTAGTATGCTTGAAGTATTATTATTTTTATGTCAATATGAACTTTTGTCTTGAATCTTTTGGATCTGAATATTCATACCATGATTAAGAAGATTTACATTGAAATTATGCCAAAGTATCACTCCGCATCAAAAATTCTCTTTTTATCATTTACCTACTCAAGGACGAGCAGGAATTAAGCTTGGGGATGCCTGATACGTCTCCAACGTATCTATAATTTTTTATTGCTCCATGCTACTTTATCTATTATTTTGGACTATAATGGGCTTTATTTTCCACTTTTATATTATTTTTGGGACTAACCTATTAACCGAAGGCCCAGCCTAGAATTGTTGTTTTTTGCCTTTTTTGATATTTGAAGAAAGCAGAATATCAAACGGAGTCCAAACGGAATGAAATCTTCGGAAACGTGATTTTCTCATCAGATAAGACCCACAAGACTTGGACCCTCCGTCAAGAAAGCCACGAGGCGGTCACGAGGGTGGAGCCCCCCCCCCCCTGGGCGCGCCCCCTGCCTCGTGGGCCCCTCGAAGCTCCACCGGCGTACTCCTTGCTCCTATATATACCTACATACCCCCAAACGATCAGAACAGGAGCCAAAAACCTAATTCCACCGCCGCAACTTCCTGTATCCATGAGATCCCATCTTGGGGCCTGTTAGGAGCTCACGGAGGTCATCCACCACGGAGGGCTTCTACATCAACACCATAGCCCCTCCGATGAAGTGTGAGTAGTTTACTTCAGACCTTGGGTCCATAGCTAGTAGCTAGATGGCTTCTTCTCTCTTTTTGGATCTCAATACAATGTTCTCCCCCTCTCTCGTGGAGATCTATTCGATGTAATCTTCTTTTTGCGGTGTGTTTGTTGAGACCGATGAATTGTGGGTTTATGATCCGGCTTATCTGTGAATAATATTTGAATATTCTCTGAATTCTTTTATGTATGATTGAGTTATCTTTGCAAGTCACTTCGAATTATCCGTTTGGTTTGGCCAACTAGATTGGTAGTTCTTGCAATGGGAGAAGTGCATTGCTTTGGGTTCAATCTTGCGGTGTCCTTACCCAGTGACAGAAAGGGTTGCAAGGCACGTATTGTATTGTTGCCATCAAGGATAACAAGATGGGGTATTTGTCATATTGCATGAATTTATTCCTCTACATCATGTCATCTTGCTTACGGTGTTACTCTGTTTTTAACTTAATACTCCAGATGCATGTTGGATAGCGGTCGATGAGTGGAGTAATAGTAGTAGATGCAGAATCATTTCGATCTACTTGTCATGGACGTGATGCCTATATACATGATCATACCTAGATAACCTCATAACTATGCTCAATTACATCAATTGCTCAACAGTAATTTGTTCACCCACCATAGAATATCTATGCTCTTGAGAGAAGCCACTAGTGAAACCTATGGCCCCCGGGTCTATTCTCATCATATAAATCTCTATCACTTTTATACTTGCTTTGTTTTTACTTTGCCTTTTACTTTTTACTTTGCATCTTTATACCAAAAATACCAAAAATATTATCTCTATCAGATCTCACTCTAAGTAAGTGACCGTGAAGGGATTGACAACCCCTAAGCGTGTTGGTTGCGAGTAGCTATCGTTTTGTGCAGGTACGAGGGACTTGCGCGTGGCCTCCTACTGGATTGATACCTTGGTTCTCAAAAACTGAGGGAGATACTTACGCTACTGTGCTGCATCATCCTCTCCTCTTCAGGGAAAACCAACACAAGCTCAAGACGTAGCAGTGGCCTGCATTGATGCCGGGTTATTGTCAGAATCATTGTAAGATAACATTAAGTCCCAAGCACTTTACAAGCAAAGGTACTTGACACTTGGGGGCTAATGTATGCTGAAGAATTCTAACTTACTAAGCCGGTTCATGGAAATCAAGTCCCAAGCACTTTGCAAGCAAAGATACTTGACACTTGGGGGCTAATGTGTATCGCAAGTTCAAGGTATCATGCTACAGCCGGGTTAAATATCTTCTTTCTAAGCCGGACAAGCAGTGCTAGACAGTTTTCTAAGTCTACAGCATATTTATTCATAAGCAATAGACTTGGGGGCTGGTACATTAAGTTTAATTAAGGAAAAGTAGCATAAGTCATACCTCAGATTTTGCTATATTTGCTTCACCATGTCAATTTCCAGGTCACGGCTGCTATGCACTTGACTGATATAGCCAGGGAAGATCTCCCCAATACTCAAATGACTGTAATCAGTAATGTCTAACTTGGCCTTTCGATGCTCCAAAAGCTTCTCCATGGTAGAGCACTTGTCAAGGACAGTGGGCTGACCCGGCTCAACGAACTGAGTCTTGAGAATCTCAACTTCCGGATCAATTGTCTTGGCCGCGCTAGGAGTTTCCGGCTTATCAGAACCATCGAGAGTCTCTTCAACCGGTGGATCAGAGGTTGGTGCTGGAATGTCATAAACCGGTTCAGGCGGTGGCTGATGAGTGGAAGTGTCAGGGGCAGTTGTGCCAAGCTCCGGTTCAGTCACGACAGGGTCTTGGGCCGGCTTATTTTTCTTCGCTTTCTTCCTGGGTTTCACTTGCACACTGTGGACAAGATAGTAGAGTGAGTACAAAAGCATGATTAAAATAAAGCATAAGGCAAACAAGTTTACATTACCCGGGGGCGGTTTTGAAAGGCGACATGTTGGATTGCATAGACTCGCCAGATGAAGGAGAGGTATCCTGATAATTGGAGTCAGATGAATTGAGAGGTTGACGAATTAAACCCGCCAGAGGTAAAACGGAATGTAAATTGGAGATAACCTCAGTCCAACGCTTCCTGGTTACGTCAGGTAAGCCGGAGGAAAGCTCTGCATCCTTTCTGGTCCGGGTCTTCCTCCGGCTTTCATATAGCTGTTGCTTCAAAAGAAGTTGAGGATCTTGGTAAGCCAAAGGATGTGAAAATCTTACTTTCCGGGTCAACCTTCGAATTTTCTGCCGCGGCAAGGGCTCTGAGTCGGAGGAGATTATAGTTACCTCTTCTTCGACGGCTTGGCTGTTCCCTGTGTCTTCCTGAAAGGGATTAATGTCA
Organism: Aegilops bicornis; assembly: GCA_021605145.1. Taxonomy (NCBI): domain Eukaryota; kingdom Viridiplantae; phylum Streptophyta; class Magnoliopsida; order Poales; family Poaceae; genus Aegilops; species Aegilops bicornis. The sequence continues at coordinate 335,522,446 of CM038669.1, read as the reverse complement.
ATAAGGTGATGACAAAAGAGTCAAGGGAGTTAAAGGTTACCTCATCTTCATCATCATCAGCATCGTCAAGTTTTAGCATATCTGAAGCGCTTGGCTTCTTCTTCCTTGAAGTTCCTGTTTTGGCGGCTTTCCTTTCGGCTCTCTTGGCCGCTCTGGCTTGTTTGGCAGCCTCATGGTCATACTTGACCTTCCAGAAGTTGTCATTGGCCTGTGGAAAAGGAGAAAGGGTTATGAGTGAAAGCAAGGTATAACACAGTAAGGAGTAATTATTGAGGTTGATGACTTACTGTAGGCGTCGGGTTCTTCTTGCAGAAAGGAAGTAAGCCAAAGGCATTACTAGTCACCGTGCCCTCTTTCAACAAAGTTTGGGTCGTCGCCTCCACCGCGTCATCTGGTAAGTCGTCAGAACTATGACGCAGTGGGTCATCCTTCTCGCCAGAGTAAGTGCACATTAAGCCGGGGTGGCGGCTTAATGGAATCACTCTCCAAGAAACCCTGACTCGGACCAGGTCGATGCCATCTAAGACATTCCCCAACAGAGCTTTGATCTTCTTGATAGTGGGGGTGAGAGGCAGACGCTCAACAGCAGTTAATTTATCTGGCAGCGGGTGGTTGGATTCAAGGTGCAAGGCCCGGAAGCCAGGCAGTGGGTTTTCACCAGCTGGAGAAGTGTCTTGGCAGTAGAACCATGTCTGGTTCCAATCCTTTGGATGACTTCGGCGATTCAAAGATAAGGGAAAAAGCGGTCTCTTCGCCCTTTGAATCGAGATGCCACCAAGTTCTAGGCCCAGGCCCATTAGCGCGTTAGATTACGCGGTTTAAATAAAACAATTCTCTGAATAAAAGTAAGTTGGGCTCTTCTCCAAGGTACATCTCGCAGAAGACTTGGAAGTTGCAGATATTTGACACGGAATTGGGCCCGATGTCTTGAGGTCTTAGGTCAAAGAATTGCAAAACGTCTCTAAAGAATTTTGAACCGGGTGGAGCAAATCCACGGCTCATATGATCAGTAAAAATGATCACCTCCCCCTCTTTGGGTTGAGGTTTCTCCTCGGATGGGTCAGGATCACGATAAAACATGACCTCCTTCTTGGGCAGATAGCCAGACTTCACAAATTCAGACAATATGCTCTCCGTGACAATGGACTTGACCCAGTTACAGGTCACAGGAGCCTTGGGAGCCTTAGGTGCCATTACGCAAGTGGAAGCCTATGACAAAATAAAGAGTTTCCGGTTTAACTTTAACCCGGAGGAGAACATTATTAATTTATTCAAAATGGCGGCTTAAGAAGGGGCCTAATGACATATGGGTAACTATGCAGTGATATTTAAGCCGCTACAGGTGTCAAAGGCAGTTAAATATTCTTAAGTCGCCGGAAGCAAGCAAGACTGGCGACCGGTGTTGTCTTAAACCGGCCATATGGACTACCGTGGTTAAACAGATGCGGTTTTTTTGGCTAAGTGTGGAACAAACAGGTTTCACAAGACGCAGCTATTATTTTGGATCAAATGGTCATTTGAAATAGAAAAATTTCTAGACCTAAAAACAGGGCAAAGAAGTTCATACATTCCAAGGAGGCCTCTAAATAGGGGAAAAGAGATCTGTTTGTATTCGAGATAAGCGCAAAACAGTTACCCCAGCAGTTCTATGCTATTTGGCGATCCAAACAGAGCATTGGAGGTGAAAATTGTCAAGGTTTTGGCTCAGGCGGTGACGAACACCGACAAACTCAAAGAAGCTCCAATGCAGATCTAAGAAAAGGAAAGAAGGGAACTTACGGATATGGACGGACCGCGGAAGTTCGCCGTTGATTTCTGGTCAGATTCAGGTTGATGCAGCGGCCTGAGTCAGTGAAGACAAGGGGATCGGCAATGGCGGCCAAACTCGAGTGATGAGAGGCGACAAGAGGAATAAGATGACCGAAAGGGGGGAGAATGGAAAACCTAGGTCATGCCTATTTATAAGGGAAGGCTGACTGAGACGACGCGAGAAACGAGGAGACTAAACATCATTATCTAGCGGCCCCGACGCCTCGGTTTTCGGAACGGTCAGTAAAAGCAAAGATCCGTTGGAGGATATGGCAGAGTAAAATATGAATTTAATTAAAGATGACGTCACGGCGGGTTAACACGGATCCAGAAGATGACGTCGTGGCGGGTTAAAACCCTTTGCAGTGTAAGGCGAAGGTTTATTTCTTAAGGTATTTTAAGATTGACGTGAACCGGTTCAAATCAATCTAGGGCCTAATGTTGGGGATATAGTTATTTGTGTAAGCCGCCCAGGAGGGGCCGGGTTACGCAAAGAAGACTCATCAGAAAGAAGCCCAAGACTAAGCATGAAGATGGCGGTTCAATAAAGGGTTTAATCCCCACAAGCGGCTTAAGGCCCATAGTGGTAAACCGCCATGATGGCATGACTTGTAACATAAGGTAGAATTAACTAGTCACCGAGCCGGACACTGTCTATGAGTCGGCCGGGACTCCATAGGCCGCAGGGCGTCAACCCGTGTATATAAGGACGACCCGCCGGCGGCTTAGAAAAAATAAACAACTCATCGAGAGCCGGGTATAGCGTATCTCGCTCCCTGGTCATCGAAACCTCAGCAATACCAACCCAACTAGACGTAGGCCTTACCTTCGCCGTAAGGGGTCGAACTAGTATAAACCTCATGTGTCCTTTGTCCCAGTTAACCCCTTTAAGCTTCCTAGTTGCGATGGCTCCACGACTAAGTCCTTGCAAGAGGACATCTGCCGTGACAATTCCACGACACCCTCCGTGTGGGCATCCACCTGCCTCGTCTTCCCTGGCTCCATGTCGTTCCCTTCCTAGGCCTCATCGTCGTCCATCGGCTGGGTGCAGTCCGCACGGCGTGGTCAACGAACGACAGCCATCGGAAGAGGACTCTACATGGTGAGGCTGACAGATGGACCCACCAGCTACATCTTCGCACGCAAGGAAGTGCGTTCATATTACGGGCAAAAATGATTCTTCCCCCTGACGGATGGGACCCACGAGCTATATCTTCGCATGCAAGGAAGTGCGTCCTTATCCTCTCTGACAGCTGGGACCCATCCGGTCGAAGCGTACATAGTGTTTTCTGTCTGGTCGCGAATGTGTACGTACATACTGGTCGATCGGTCTCTCTGCAACGATGAACCTTCGCCGAGCAAGCAGTGGCACATGTAGTAGTAGATCTCCCAACGTAGTAATTCAGGCAGTCCCTTCTAAACCGTGTACACGTACGTACAGCAAGATGCCAAAAAATACGGCCACATACGTACATATGGGCGGGGTCTCGAACGCCTAGCTACTCGCTCATACGTACAGCCAGGGCTCGTGTACCTGGAGAGGCAACGGGCAGACGACAACGGCGTCTGTTCGCCGGAAGCCAACCGGCTGGGTCGGAAAGAAGAAAGCTGCGTCGTGTTCGCCGGGAGGCAGCGGAATGCGCCATGTTCGCCGGAGCCAACCTACTTGGATGGAACAGCCAAAACGGGGTCTGGCGTACCACAGTACGATGGAAACAGCCTTCTGTTCGACCGGCTGTGGTCGAAACGAGGTGATGTTGACCGGGAGGAGTGTGGCGTCTTGCCAGCGGAGAAGCGGACTTGTGTTGGAGCGCCTATGGTCGAAACGGGGTCCTGTTCATCGGGAGGGGTGTGGCGTACTGCAAAACGGGAGTCCACGGGCTACTGTTCATCCACCGTCTAGTGCCTCCCTCTAGCCTCCACGGGCTACTGTTCATCCACCGTCGACTTCCTCCAGTCTCCACCAGCCACTCTTCATCCACGGGGCTACTATTCATCCAGCCTCCACCGGCTACTGTTCAACCAGCCCTCCACAGGGTCATGTTCATCCAGCCTCCACCGGCTACTGTTCAACCAGCCATCCATGGGGTCCTGTTCATCCAGCCTCCACCGGCTACTGTTCAACCAGCCCTCCACGGGGTCCTGTTCATCCAGCAGCAATGGCCTACTACTATGTAACACCCCCAGTGTCATGCTACAGTAACCCTCTATGATTAAGCTAATCATTTTACTGAACAGTGCTTGATCACATTGGAATCATATCTCATTTCAAATTCCAACTCAAATTGAAATTCAACTATGAGGTGAAATATAAGTTGTCCAAATCCAGGAACTAAAACGTTCATAATTTTGTAAATAATCCATTGTGAATTATGTTCGTGGTGGCAACATCATCTAAAGTACCTGGATGACTCTATCATATTGAAAACGGAGCCAACATCACCTTCTCGACTCTTCCAATGCAAAGCAAAAATCCAAATGGAATTATATTGCTTCCAAACTTGTTGTGGCAGTGCAGTATATTGCATCATAATTATTTGGCCAGATTGGACATTTTCCAAAAAAATGTTTTGGTGGCCAAACAATTTGCAATCAGGAAGAAAATGGCAAAGCAGAAAAAGAAAAAAGAAAAGCTGCAAAAAAAGGGAAAAGAAGAAGGGGTGGGAGAGCCCTGGCCTCCCCTTGGGCCTCGGCCCGCCTCGGCCAGCCGGACGGCCCATAGCCCCTGCCCCCCTTGGACCCCAACCAGCCCAGCCGGCCCAACCTCCCCGGTCGCTCCCCCTCCCCCTGTTCAACCGACCAAGGGAGCGCGCTCGCGCGTCGCCACCGAACCACCTCGCCGCCGACGAGGAAGATAAGGTCGACCCCTCCCCTCGACGCCTTGACCTCCTCCCCACCTACCTCCACCCACGCCCAGAACCCCCTCGCCCTCTCCACCTCTCCCTCTCCCTCTCCTTCGTTCTGGAGAGGAGGCCGACGCGGTCGCCGCCGTGCCTCGCCCGTCCTCGCGGCCACCGGGACCCGTTCGCCTCGCCGACCTATCCAGCAGCTCCACCGTCGTCGACTTCCTCATCCCCGTCCATGAGCACAAGCCGGGGAGCACCGCAGGCAGCGGATCGAGCCGCCCTCCTTCCGCCTCTGCTCCGGCGATCCCCTTCGACTCCGGCGACGCCTGCTGCTGCTACTAACCTTCCAGGGGCTTTACGTAGCCGCATGGTGAGCCTCGCCTCTCTCCCCTTCGTCTTCCAGCCGTTGTCGCGCCCGTAGGTGCCGTTCCCCACGTGTCCGAGCTCGCCTCCGCCGAGCTCGTTGCCGGCCACGTTCCGGTGAAAGAACGCCCGCGCAAGCTTGTCCATCATGCTCGCCTGCACGTGTAGACGCCGTAGGTGCTCAGCACCGCTTGTATTGCTTGCTGTTGCGCCGTTTGCGAGCTCGCCGTGCCTCGGGTCTCCGCCGTCCATGTCGCCGGCGACGGCTCCGGCCACTCCCGCCGGGCCACCATCGCGGGGCGACGCGGCTTCATCCGCTCGATCGATTGAGCTAGGACACAAGCCCGAGACGCCACAGCCGAATCCCGACCACCTCGAGCCCCCCGCCGTTGTTTTGGTCACCGTGGTGAAATCCGACCCACCCGGCGTGGGCACACTGGGCCACCCGATGACGCCGGTGGGCCCCACCGCCCCATTGACTAGTTTGACCAGTCAACGCTGATGTGGCCGCCCGTGTCGCCGACATGCGGGCCCCATCACCAGCTTAGTTAACTAAACCGTTTAGTAAATGAAAACTAATTAGTTAACTAAATGAGACAACGACATGGGGGCCCACCTCTAGTTAACCCCCCTGTTAGTCCAAATTAACACTGTTAAAGTCACAGAGGCTGACATGTGGGTCCCACTGGACCCACATGTCAGGTTTGACCTGTACAGCCGCTGTTGACTTGCTGATGTCAGCATGGCATCATGCTGACGTCATATTCCTTTTCTATTAATTTAATAATTCCAGAAAATGGTTTAATCTTTAGAAATTCATAGAAATTAAACCGTAACTCCGATGAAAATGTTTTCTATATGAAAGTTGCTCAGAAAAATCCAACGAACCCGATTATGCGGTCCGTTCATCTGTCACATGCCTCTAGCATGCTGAACATGGAACTTTCCCCCCTCCGCTCATCTGTCTGACACAGGTCCGGAACCGGGAATTCATTCCCGGTTGATTTTCCCCCCTTCACCTTTATCGTGTAGCCATACGTTAGGTCACTCCTGGCACAGCATATTGCCACGTTCTGCTTTGTGATGCTATGTTTGCTTTATATTTACTGTTTCTTCCCCCTCTTCTCTTCGGTAGACCCCGAGACCGATGCCGCCACATGATCGACTACGTCGACGACGACCCTCCTTGCCAGAGCAACCAGGCAAGCCCCCCCTTTGATCATCCCGATATCGCCCATTCCATTCTCTCATGCTTGCATTAGATTTTGCTACTGTTATTGACTGCTCCTATTCTGATGCATAGCCTGCTTTTGTATCTGCTGTTGTACCTTACCTGCTTATCCTAAACTGCTTAGTATAGGTTGGTTAGTGATCCATCAGTGACCCCCACTTTGTCCCGACCGCCTACCTTGGATTATCGGAAGACCCGATCAACGGGATCGAAGACCAGGCCCCAACACCGCACATCACTTCCCTTAGTTGCTCGACACTCTTTGGGTTACTATCGAGTACCGAGGGTGAGACCTCTACAGCAGTTCTGATATTAACCCTGTAGTATAGCTATCCGGTCGTGGTCATCGAGGGTGATTTCCTCTTTAACCACTTTCGATACGAGTGTGTCGTGCAACCCCTCAAGTGTGAACCTCGAGGGTGAATCCTCTTACGTTCACCTTGATGACTACATCAAGTGGAATTCACCGGGGGTGATTCCTCGGGTTTTTCCCCTTGACGTTTAGACACACCGTTACTTTGATTACTATGACTTTACACTGAGCCATGTTACTAAAGGCGAATTGACCACGAGGGTGCCCGCGCGAGCTTAATTGCGAGTGATGTGGAGTCGGGTTGACCTGGAGGATGCCCGCGAGATAATTACGAGGTGTGGCCGGGCATTCCTAGCCCTTGCCACAAGTCCTCGAGACGGGGCAACGGGGTCACATCTTTCGTGAGTCTCTGCTTGTTACCGCGCGTTCCGAATCCACTACGATTTGGATATTTGATCCGAGGGGCCTCTGGCCTGATAGCACTAACCATTACGTGGGCATAGTATGGGCGTTCTACGTCGTATACATCAGCCGAAGCTTATTAGACGTCGGCCGATCGGCAGCCTTGGCCGGGTTGGACTGCGTGGCGCTGCCTTGTTGAAGGAGGTAGCTAGGTCTGCTCACCGCCGCCCACGCAACGTCAGGAGTTCGGGGAGATGGCCCATGACCCTGAGGGCATAGGTTTAGTCCGGCGTCTTGGCCTCTCTATTAAGCCTAGGTCGGGTTGCGGCGTATTGTTTGGCCGAGGCGGGCATGACCACAGGAAAGTGTGTTCGGCCGGAGTTAAGCGGCGTGGTGGGTAAGTTTGTGCACCTCTGCAGGGAAGAAAACATCTATCGATAGCCTGTCCTCTGATAGCGGACACTTGGAGTTGTATCCCGATCGATACAACTAGAATGGATACTTGTGATGAGAACTGGATGGTGATGAGGATTTGATTGTGATGATAACCGGATAGTATGGCTCTGGGATGCCTTTCTCGCAGGGAGTCGAGAAAGGATCTCCGGCCGAGGTTGATAACACTTCTACTACTTACTTTATGCTACTCTACTCCCTCCGGTTCTTTGCCAAGATGGTGGTTTCGAAGATGCTAGTCTTCGATAGGACTAGGCCTTCTCTCTATTCTCGGCATTTACGCAGCCAGTCCACATATACATCCTCCCTTTGATAATGTTGCATATGTAGTGTAGATCCTTGCTTGCAGTACTTTGGATGAGTACTCACGGTTGCTTTGCTTCCTGTTTCCCCCTTTCTTCTTCTTTCCGGTTGATGCAACCAGATGTCGGAGCCCAAGAGCCAGATGCCACCGTCGATGCCTACTACTACATGAAGACCGCCGACGACCAGGAGTAGTTAGGAGGCTCCCAGGCAGGAGGCCTTGCCTTTTCGATCGATGTTGCTTTTGTGCTAGCCTTCTTAACGCAAACTTGTCTAACTCATATGCGTACTCAGATATTGTTGCTTCCACGACTCTTGTGTATTCGAGCTTATGTATTCGAGCCCTCGAGGCCCCTGGCTTGTAATATAAAGCTTGTATTATTTTAATTTGTGTCTAGAGTTGTGTTGTGATATCTTCCTGTGAGTCCTTGATCTTGATCGTACACATTTGCGTGCATGATTAGTGTATGATTGAATCAAGGGCGTCACAAGTTTGTATCAGAGCCATTTGCTGTAGGTAGCCCCTTTCCAACTCCTTGGCCGAAGTTGAGTCTAGTCACTGAAAAACTTTTACTAACATTGGCTGTGTGGCTTACGGGCCCACGTTGCCATTGGGTGGTATTAGGATCTTTTATTCCTCGTCTATACTCTGGGACTCTGATCTCTCTTTCATTCGGGTTAAATGATTTTGCTAATTCTAAAATTAGGATCTCGTAACTACTTCCTCACGGAGAGCCCCTTATTCAGATGATCGCCTGCTGCACCAGAAGTTTCCGAAGATACTCTCCGATGTTATCCCGATAACTTGTGCTCATCGCGTTTGCAATTCCCTACCACCGATAAGTCCCCATGAATAACATCCTTGCCGCTTTTACCTTCATCCCGATTGCTCATATTATTACTAGATACCACTAGAACTCTCCGTTGTTTCGAGAATCCTTTGTGCCTTCCGCTTTGCGACTTCTTTTTGCACTAAGGATAATTCATTAACCGGGATCCACTCATCCCCAGTTGTTCATATGTTTTTCAAATTACTTGTATATACTATCCGATCTTCCGAGAATCCTCTTCAAACTATTGCTCTGCAAATACTTGTCTGCTTGCATTATGGATGCTTTCCATATGTGTAGCAATACTCATTAGTATCCTTTGACACCATCCAACATGTGTGTGAAAGCACGCAATCATTAGTTGATCCTTCGAATTATCTTTCCGGCTCGAACGTCATTTGAACATGAGCTGGTTCTCGACCAATCTATTTGTCGTTGATTGTGCCCCAAGGTCTATTCTACTTATCCATCCTTGATCAGAGCGTTTGCTTCTGATCCTTCATTTTGGAAATCATAATTCCTTTGTCATCTAAGCATCGAATTATTCAGATGTTCCATATCCGATGCCTTTGCATTCTTTCTTCCTTTGATTGAGTACCGATACTCACATCAGCTCCATTTTGACCGGCAGGCCCATTGCGGAGTTATTATCCGATAGTATCCTTCACATTCCAAATTCTTGAGAGTTGTTCCCATGATACATAATGTCTTTGACAATTTGTATCCTCTGCTATTGTCAACCATGCTCTGCTTCGAACATGTGTTAATTGATAGTAAAGTTCATGGTATATGTTCTAAGATGCCCCGATGGATTGAACTTATGCCTTCCATAATCCGTGTGAACCCGAGAGATCTCATGAGTCTTACTCTTCTGGTACTTCGCCAGCTAAATCCTCTGCCCTACCATTTCTTCAAAAAGTGAGAAGTAAATGAAATGATATGCATTGAAGAAGTGGGAGTCGACCTTGAACTTTGTGTTCATGCCCATAGACATGATGTAGATCTTATCATGGAAGCTTCTCTTATAATCAAATGTTCCCTTGGTATAAGCTCATCTTGCATCTGTAAATTGATTCTTTGCAATCGTGGTTCCGACCATATTTTGTCCTTGATTCTATTTCCCGGACAAGTTAAAATACTTGTCTTCTGCAGATCGTTTCACGTGTCAAACCTGATCTACCTCGAGTATTGCCCCCTGTTATCTCAAGGATATTGTGTCATTGCAATACCTCTTGTGAATTCTCATTGGAATGATTCTCCATCACATCATTCCTAGCCTGATCAACTATGTCATTATCATACTAAAAAAAATTTAACTATGCTACCTGGTCCTTCTTCCCGGAGCACAACTTCCAACGATGAGCTAAGCCTACGTCCATCTTCCTCATCTTATCATTTCACCTCAAGCACTAAGCTTGACTTCGAGCTTGTGTCGAATCCGTGGTTCTCATAGACTTTCACTTCATCCTTCCTTTTCTGCTCGAGGGCATCGTCATAGAGTCTCTCGACAAAATCTGTCATGATCGCCACAACACTTTGGCTTCTTCAGGGATGTCAATTGAATTCATGGCTAGAAATACCATCCCCGCCCCTCGATGATTTGTGATATCATCGATGACATCTTGACTTTCTGCCAACACAAACCTGGTTGTGCTTGGTTATTCCTTAAGTTCTGAGATAATCTTGGAATTGTTTCTCGGTATCTATTGAGATCTTTGAACCAATCTTTACTTGGCACCATATTGTTGCTGCACCAAAGCGTGACTGTTGTATTCTGAATATCAACAAGAACATTGGAAGCACATTGTCAAATGTTTCTTGATCTATTATCCAAACACCGTTGTATGGGTAATATCATGATTCTTCCCTCGCCCCTTTAGCTAAATGCTTTTGAACTTCTTTGTCATATCATGTATATCCTGCCCCGCTTCCCCTTGGGAAGGATATACTCCCAATTCTTGTGTATAAAAACATTTTCATTTCCAATGTTCTGATTAATCTAATGATCACCTTTTCTTTCCCTTGTTTTGTTTAAACCTTTCTGCTGGTTTATGAGATCTAAGCAGTAATAGTTCCCGGCTTATGAAAACACCTCGGTATGCAATTCGTCAGTAAGACCTTGTTATTATTGCAGTTGACATTCTGGTAACCACCGATGGACGAGAACTTTGCCTATTGATCCGCCTCGTTCAACGAGCAGGAAAATAGTTCTCTCCGTCCCTCGCCCTTGGTACCAACGTTGTTGGCAACATAACTGACAGACTACCATCTGACATGCCTTGCTATCGGCCCCCTTTCTACTTTTAACCCACATGGTGGGCCCATAACCCACAGTTCCACATGATCGAAACCTGACTCCCCTGTATATCTTTGATTCTGAAATATTCTTGCATTTGGCTTCGTATCATGTCACGAGCCACCTTCCGAGAGATGATCTATTCCCGATGCTCTGAACCCCCTTCTCACACTCTGTTCAGGTATCGATCGTTTGTCCATTCGCTTGAAACTTCCTATTGTACCTTCATATTTGCTCTCGATGTTTTATTAAGTTTCAACTCGAGAGATACTTCTGCCTCTTTCCCTGAATTGTTCACCAGATAATTAACCCTATAAGGGTCAGTTCTCCCGAAGTTACTCTTTACTTCCCCACTTAAATCTCGGGACGAGATTTCTTGTAGTGGAGGAGATTTGTAACACCCCCAGTGTCATGCTACAGTAACCCTCTATGATTAAGCTAATCATTTTACTGAACAGTGCTTGATCACATTGGAATCATATCTCATTTCAAATTCCAACTCAAATTGAAATTCAACTATGAGGTGAAATATAAGTTGTCCAAATCCAGGAACTAAAAAGTTCATAATTTTGTAAATAATCCATTGTGAATTATGTTCAGGGTGGCAACATCATCTAAAGTACCTGGATGACTCTATCATATTGAAAACGGAGCCAACATCACCTTCTCGACTCTTTCAATGCAAAGAAAAAATCCAAATGGAATTATATTGCTTCCAAACTTGTTGTGGCAGTGCAGTATATTGCATCATAATTATTTGGCCAGATTGGACATTTTCCAAAAAAATGTTTTGGTGGCCAAACAATTTGCAATCAGGAAGAAAATGGCAAAGCAGAAAAAGAAAAAAAGAAGAGCTGCAAAAAAAAGGGAAAAGAAGAAGGGGTGGGAGAGCCCTGGCCTCCCCTTGGGCCTCGGCCAGCCGGATGGCCCATAGCCCATACCCCCCTTGGACCCCAACCAGCCCAGCCGGCCCAACCTCCCCGGTCGCTCCCCCTCCCCCTGTTCAACCGACCAAGGGAGCGCGCCCGCGCGTCACCACCGAACCACCTCGCCGTCGATGAGGAAGATAAGGTCGACCCCTCCCCTCGACGCCTCGGCCTCCTTCCCACCTACCTTCACCCACGCTCAGAACCCCCTCACCCTCTCTGCCTCTCCCTCTCCCTTCGCTTGCTTCGGAGAGGAGGCCGGCCTTGATCGCCGCCGTGCCTCGCCCGTCCTCGCGGCCACCGGGACCCGTTCTCCTCGCCGACCTGTCCAGCAGCTCCACCGTCGTCGACTTCCTCGTCCCCGTCCACGAGCGCAAGCCGGGGAGCACTGCAGGCAGTGGATCGAGCCGCCCTCCTTCCGCCTCTACTCCGGCGATCCCCTTCGACTCCGGCGACGCCTGCTGCTGCTACTAACCTTCCAGGGGCTTTACGTAGCCGCCCGGTGAGCCTCGCCTCTCTCCCCTTCGTCTTCCCGCCATTGTCGCGCCCGTAGGTGTCGTTCCCCACGTGTCCGAGCTCGCCTCCGCCGAGCTCGTCGCCGGCCACGTTCCGGTGAAAGAACGCCCGCGCAAGCTTGTCCATCATGCTCGCCTGCACGCGTAGACGCTGTAGGTGCTCAGCACCGCTTGTATTGCTCGCCGTTGCGCCGTTTGCGAGCTCTCCGTGCCTCGGGTCTCCGCCGTCCATGTCGCCGTGACGGCTCAAATCCACTCCCGCCCGGGCCACCACCGCAGACGACAGCGGCTTCATCACTCGATCGATTGAGCTAGGACACAAGCCCGAGACGCATACATGGCGAATCAATCCCGACCACCTCCCGAGCCCCCATTGCTGTTTTGGTCACCGTGGCGAAACCCCCGACCCAGCCGGCGTGGACAGCCACAGGGCCACCCGATGTGACATCTTGCCCGATGGGCCCCGCCTTGACCCATTGACTAGTTTGACCGGTCAGCGCTGATGTGGCCGCCCGATGTCGCCGACATGCGGGCCCCACCGCCAGCTTAGTTAACTAAACCGTTTAGTAAATGAAAACTAATTAGTTAACTAAATGAGACAACGACATGGGGGCCCACCTCTAGTTAACCCCCGTTAGTCTAAATTAACACCGTTAAAGTCACAGGTGACATGTGGGTCCCATCGACCCACATGTCGTTTATTTCTCTGACCGCTGTTGACTTCTTGATGTCAACATGGCATCATCTTTGACGTCATATTCCTTTTTATTAATTTAATAATTCCATAAAATGGTTTAATCTTTAGAAATTCATAGAAATTAAACCGTAACTCCGATGAAAATGTTTTCTATATGAAAGTTGCTCAGAAAAATCCAGCGAATCCGAATATGCGGTTCGTTCATCTGTCACATGCCTCTAGCATGCTGAACATGGAACTTTCCCCCCTCCGGTCATCTGTCTGACATTAGTCCTAACCGGGAATTCATTCGGTTGATTTTCCCCTTCACCTTTATCGTAGCCATACGTTAGGTCACTCCGGCCTGACATATTGCCACGTTACGCTTTGTGATGCTATGTTTGCTTTATATTTACTGTTTCTTCCCCTCTTCTCTTGATGAGACCCAGATCGATGTCACTTCGTGATCGACTACGCCGACGATGACCCCTCCTTGCCGAGCAACCAGGCAAGCCCCCTTTGATCATCCCGATATCGCCCATTCCATTCTCTCATGCTTGCATTAGATTTTGCTCTTGTTATTGATTGCTCCTATTCGATGCATAGCCTATTTTTGTATCTGTTGTTGTACCTTACCGCTTATCCTAAACCGCTTAGTATAGGTTGGTTAGAGATCCATCGGTGACCCCACTTTGTCCCGATCGCCTACCGGATTATCAGAAGACCCGATCAACGGGATCGAAGACCAGGCCCCGACACCGCACATCACTTCCCCTTAATTGCTCGACACTACTGGGTTACTATCGAGTACCGAGGGTGAGACCTCTACAGAACTTCTGATATTAACACTGTAGTATAGCTATCCGGTCGTGGTCATCGAGGGTGATTTCCTCTTTAACCACTTCCGATACGAGTCTGTCGTGCAACCCCTCAAGTGTGAACCTCGAGGGTGAATCCTCTTACGTTCACCTTGATGACTACATCGAGTGGAATTCACCGGGGGTGATTCCTCGGGGTTTTCCCCTTGACGCTTAGACACAACGTTACTTTGATTACTATGACTTTACACCGAGCCATGTTACTAAAGACGGTCGACCACGAGGGGTGCCCGCGAGCTTAATTGCGGTGATGTGGAGTCGGGTTGACACGGAGGGTGCCGCGAGATAATTACGAGGCGTGGCGGGCATTCCTAGCCCTTGCCGCAAGTCCTCGAGACGGGCAACGGGTCACATCTTTCGTGAGTCTCTGCTTGTTATCGCGGCGTTCCTAATCCACTACGATTTGGATATTTGATCCGAGGGGCCTCGGCCCGATAGCACTAACCATCACGTGGGCATAGTATGGGCGTTACTGCGTCGTATACATCACCGAAGCTTATTAGGCGTCAGCGATGGCGGCGCCACGCCGGGTTGGATGCGTAAGGCGCTTTGCCTTGTTGAAGGAGGTAGCTAGGTCTGCTCACCGCCGCCCACGCAACATGCAGGAGTTCGGGAGATGGCCCATGACCCCAGGGGCATAGGTTTAGTCCGCGTCTTGGCCTCTCTATTAAGCCTAGGTCGGGTTGCGGCGTATTGTTTGGCCGAGGCCGGGCATGACCTGGAAAGTGTGTCCGCCGAGTTAAGCGGCGTGGTGGGTAAGTTGGTGCACCCTGCAGGAAAGAAAACATCTATCGATAGCCTGTCCTACGGTAACGGACACTTGGAGTTGTATCCCGATCGATACAACTAGAACTGGATACTTGTGATGAGAACTGGATGGTGATGAGGATTTGATTGTGATGATAACTGGATAGTATGGCTCTGGGATGCCTTTCTCGCAGGGAGTCGAGAAAGGATCTCCTACGAGGTTGATAACACTTCTACTACTTACTTTATGCTACTCTACTCCCTCCGGTTCTTTGCAAGATGGTGGTTTCAAGATGCTAGTCTTCGATAGGACTAGGCCTTCTCTCTATTCTGGCATTTCTGCAGCCCAGTCCACATATACATCCTCCCTTTGATAATGTTGCATATGTAGTGTAGATCCTTGCTTGCGAGTACTTTGGATGAGTACTCACGGTTGCTTTTCTTCCCTGTTTCCCCCTTTCTTCTTCTTTCCGGATGATGCAACCAGATATCGGAGCCCAGGAGCCAGATGCCACCGTCGATGCCTACTACTACATGAAGACCGCCAACGACCAGGAGTAGTTAGGAGGCTTCCAGGCAGGAGGCCTTGCCTTTTCAATCGATGTTGCTTTTGTGCTAGCCTTCTTAAGGCAAACTTGTCTAACTCATGTCTGTACTCAGATATTGTTGCTTCCACGACTCTTGTGTATTCGAGCTTATGTATTCGAGCCCTCGAGGCCCCTGGCTTGTAATATAAAGCTTGTACTATTTTAATTTGTGTCTAGAGTTGTGTTGTGATATCTTCCCGTGAGTCCTTGATCTTGATCGTACACATTTGCGTGCATGATTAGTGTACGATTGAATCGAGGGCGTCACATACTACCACGGGGTCCTGTTCATCCAGCCCCCACCGGGAACTGTTCATCCAACTCCCACCAGGGACTGTTCATCAAGAGGTAGCTTCGATTGGCTTCAGTTAGCAGCAGGAGCGAAGGAATCACTTGGGTTCAGTTAACAGCCAAGGGATCGATCGGGGTTCAGTAGCGTAGCTAGTGCAATCGCTCGAGTTCAGTTAGAACCCAACGCCTCGCGCACACGCGCATACGTGTACGTAATAGAAACGCGCAGACCTCCGTGCATCGCTCGGCCCGGACCACCCACTGTAACTGGGAACTCCCCGATATTTTCCTCGCCCTCGCTTCTACCACGGTTTTTTCCATCATGGACGACCCAAAGAATGTCATGCAGGTGCGCCCCCGGCCAGCCCAAGATGAAAAGCTCATTTTCTGTCATGATTTTTTGTCATAGAAGTAGGAGCCCACCACATCTATGATGATACGTGCTTTTGTCACAATTATCGCCATAGAAGTGTCACAAGCATGACAGGAAAAAAAATTGTTCGGGCCAAAATGTCACAGATGTGTCTTTTTTTTTTGGTACATCTTTAGCACAATGAGATGAATGATTAACCAGATTGTGATATTTGAATCAAAGTACGAATAGAATTTACAAACCCTAGCCAAGTTGGAATCTCTCTAATGGCAGTTTTGTCAATGGTGGAAAGGATCATGAGGTAGAGGTACCTGGAATGGATCTAGGTGAAGTAATTCTCCTCTCGGTCTCTCTTTCTCTGCTCTGTCCTCTGGTTTGCCTCCTCCATCTCTTTGTTGTGTGTCGCCCAGCTCAGAAAATTGTTTGCGTAGATGAGAGGAAGGCATCACTACGAGCGCTCCTCTACATGTATTAAATCACATGATACAGTCGATGATAAGCCTGCTGAGGCTATCAGATAGCGCTCTGATCACCGCGCCATGGCTGGTCCGGCCATCCCTTCCATGGGCGTCCGGGTCGTCCCTCTCGTGATCTCTCTCTAGCTTACCAGCTTACGTCTTGTCTATTTGTCTATCGGGCGGTACCTTTGAATAATAGGGTCGAGTTACACATGTCTGACTCAAACACCTATATAACCCTCCGCTAATTACAAGTCTAATTGTAGTATAACTCGTACACATAATATTGGACATGTATTTTAACACCTATCATGGCAAATATGAGCTCGTGACATGGAAGCTATCATGTGTGTATCTCTGTGTACCTTGGGCTTGAATCGTTATTCATGAGCTTCGCTGCTACTCCCTTGACATCACATGGCTCCGCCTCCAACTGTAGTTCCTTTTTTTCTTCATGACAGTCAAAGCTCCCATAGAAATTAAGTTCTTTTGCATTCTTGCCTTGTGTTCCCAATCTCCTAGAGTATATATCCAATGCCATCACTCATTGACCACAAAGTCACCATGTCCGACAACATCGATATATCGTCACCCTAGTAGCTTCTTTACTAATCTGCGTGAGAGTAAATTACTCACATACTGGATATCACATATAAGAATTTTTTAGATCACCATCATTTCTATTGTTAACCGCATAACTGGACTTGAAGGAATTTTTTGTTACCTTTACTCATCTCGAGTCAAATTCATTGTTGTCTCATCCCTTTTCTGGATAGTCTTTTACATGGCTCATGGCTCTAGCACTCGTCTCATTCTACATTTGCCATCCACATTTTACCATGTGCACCGACGCCCAGAATATACGACCATGTGCTCTCCTAGGTTTTAACATTTTTTAAACTTTCCACCAGTTTCACAGATTCTTTATGGTCAACTCTAGTCCAGCTTCAGATGTGCCCACCTCGATAGACATAATCACGAAATTGACATTGTCACTCACCAACATGGCTTAGCACCATCTCCACACTATGTCTGACCACCAGTGTCCTCGTGTGTTGCCGTGTCTCGTGCTTACCGCATGTATCGCCATTATTACTGTCCAGGCTTCGCTTTGTCGGTCAAGTATCTTGGGTCACGAACCCAAATCACCTCAACCCCCACTTAATAGAACCACCAGTTCATCATCGAGAGATGTCGAGTTTTATGTATCCCTCGAACCACTTGTCCACAGCCCGAACAACATGCTCGTTGCTTTTTCCCACTCAAATAGGCTTTGACTCTCTGACGTCTTACACCGCAGACTCTCCATCATAATCAAGTGAAGTCTTCCATCAGACCCCAGCTACAGCTTCAACATGTCTCCATGGTAGATGATCAGTACACCCTCACGCCCGTTGAGTTCAAGCTCCTGTGTGTACACCACCTTGAGTCAACCCAGCTCTGTCGCCACGATGAAGCTCACAAACCCTCGGACCATCGCCGCATATTGACATGCTTGGAAGTCGGTCACCATCAGCATCACGCTCCTATGTCGTCATCGTTGAAATCATCATCATCTTCTATTCCGCCCGACATTCTTGTCGATCCGCCAGACTTTCCAGGCCACTCGGCTTATATGTCTGACCCTGGTTGAACTTTTCCAATCGCAACCAACCTCCACCTTGCATCGTGTCAGCCGAACACTCAATTGGCTCGCCTGAAACACTGAGGAGGAGCTCTCAGCGAGGATGTTGAGGTTAGGCGATTGGAAAATGAGGCCATCAGGCAATACCGAGCCCTTGAACAGGGCAACAAGGGCATGGACGGTTGACACTGGGGACACAAAAATCTATACCTAATAATAAAGGGGCTATTGCTTCTTGTGATACGTCAAGCAAATTGCCCCCAAAGTTGCAAAATATTACCCACCAATGTCACCTATAAATGATTAAAAATGTTTCACTTAGGGGAATCCCGCTTTGGGCCAGCCATGCAAAGAGGTACCTCCTATCTTTGTGCTCGCAGCTGGGAGAAGACGCAGCGCGCCCCTTTGGGTCAGCCCATGTCCGGGTGGCCAGTTTTTTAATTTTTTATTTTTTTTCTGTTTCGTTTTTTCACTTTAAATAATTTGGGACTTCAAAAATAACGTATCCTACTTACAGAACAGGCTGGCATAAAGGGCAAAAGAGAAAGAGTTACACCCGGTCTAAAACCAGGTGGTGTCACTTTCCTGCTTTCACCTGAACCTGCTTGCAGGCCTTATAGAAAAGTCTTGTATAAGATAACTAGCTTGACAACAGGAATTCTCTAACTTACTTGTAGATAATGAACTTGCTGAAGGAGGTTAAGATAGTTTTCTGTTCCAAAAATTCTAAAAAATGAGAATTTTGAAATAGAATGTATAATAAATCATAAAATATTTGGGGATTCAAAAAATGTTCACGTTTTTATAAAACATGTTTGCTTATTCAAAAAATGTTCTTAATATTGAAAAAAAATGTTCAGAAAATCAAAAAATGATCATGATTTTTGTAAAAGCTCATGGATTAAGAAATGTTAGTGAAATTGAAGAAATTTTTGCCAATTCAAAAAAGTTCATGAATGGAAAAATATCCTAAAAATTCAAAAATTGTTTGTGACTTAAAAAATAGTTTACTCATTCATAAAGTATCCTCTGATTCAAAAAATGATCATGCATTTCAAAAAATGTTCGTTAAATCAGAAAAATGTTTATGAATTTGAAAAATTGCCACCAATTTCCAAAACAATGTTCATCCGTTCTAAAAACGTTCACCAATTCAAGGAAATTGTTAAAAAAAAGTTCACAGTTTAAAAAGATGTTTGCAAATAGTATAAATGTTCTTGATTCTAGAAAATGTTCAAAAATTTATAGAAGTGTTTGAATTTGAAAAATGTTCACGAGTTTAAAAAATGTTCATGATTTCACGAAATTGAGAGTGATAGTGTCTCTCGGTGATGCATCAAAATGTGATCATGGCCAATGGAGATCATGAATTTTTTTTTCTCCCACTGCAACACACAGGCCCTTTTGCTAGTAAGTTTCAAACAAACAAAATTATGAGCTTGGCATTCAGTCTAAATGTGATCCAGAACAATGTTAATAATAATTGCAATCAAATCTAAGTCCCATTTCCTGTTCCAGGTGACTTTAGATCATGAATAGAACAGTTCAACACTATAGTCATCTAAAATGTTTCTACTGATTTTATACATGTTCATTGTCTCCAATCCCAATACAATCACAGTTCAACAAATATTGGACAAGATACAAAAGAAATGCTAACTGCTGATCCCACCATGATAGACAAAAGAAAACAAAAAAAGAGGCATATCCGACGACATGCACGTGTTTGCCGGTAAGAAAGTAGAACTTTGCCGGTAAGAAAGTAGAACTTCTCAAGAGTACAAAAAGTCGGATTCAAATATTTCCCCGGCAGTACGTGCTTTTTCCAGGTCGCAAGTTGTATTTCGTGGTGATTATGAGCCCATGTATCATAAATTGATGTCTAGTCGGCTTGTCCTACTACTGTTTTTGTCAGGAATTGCCGATGACGAGAATCTGTGGTATCTGTAGTTCTCCGCGGAAGAGGACATTGGCTGCTGCGGAGAGGGAGTGAGCGGTAGAGTTACGTTCTGCTGTGCAGATAGTGGGGCGACACCGTTGTATTTGTACCTCTGCCCGCCATAGCTGCAACAAGGAGGGAAATAAAATGTGTCTACAAGATGGCCTGACCAATAGCCAGTCAAATGCATTTCAGATGGACAAGTACAAAAATAATATCGATTCACCCAGTCAACTAGCCTGCTCTTAGTAACACATAAAAAAGTAAGACAAAGAGCTCACCTTTTCCTTTTGAACAACTCCTCGTCATTCGTGGTTTCTACAGGAAGAATGGTATCCTCTGGGAGTGAGAGACCACGGGCTAGGGGCAGGAAGTTCATTCGAGAAATACCTCCTCCTTATCAACTGAAAGATAAATCTCAACAACATTAGTAAATAATCTTATGTACCAAGAATTCTTATCTGCTACTCAAATGGAAAATTATTCTGTTGCACAAAGCCACAAACCATGCGGAAGAACTTAACCACAGCTTCTTTATCATATCTTGCCTCTTTTGCAGCCTGCATCCAAAGGTCAACATATCATTTGCTAAGGCACTAACAACGTCAACCCCAACCAGTACATAAATAATGAGAGCAGAGCAGAACATTTTAATTCAGAGTCATACTGCTAAAGTCCACCACATTACAGTAAAGTTCTTTTTTCATGGAAATGTGAAGACATCACATGAAAGATGTGAATAAGAGCACATTAGAATTACCGTGAGCAGACCAGAATTGCCAGGGAAGCTATCCACAAGTGGAAGTTCTTCACTCGATGGAAGTAGGCCTTGCTTGTCAACCCATTGACGAGCAACATCAATAAGATTTCCACTGCTAACTCTTCTACCATCTCTTGGAGCAATGTCTACTTTGTTAGCAATCACTAGGTAAGGAACTGGAAGACCTCCTGGACCACCAGACCCAAGAGGAGCTGAAAAGGTCCCAGACTCAGCAACCTCAACTGCCCACTTGCTCAAATTTGTCTTTGTCTTCCTCTGAGATAGGTCATAAACAAATATGACACCTGATGAATAATTATGGAAAAGTGAATACAGATCTGTATTATCTGGTGTACTAACACGGATATGTAATACCTAGTTGCTATGGAAAACTTGAAACCCATATCTGAAATCACTCGGGCACAATAGAAAGAATGCATTGATTCTATCAAATTGAGAATCAGGAAAAGTCATACTAAAAGAAGTTGATATCTACACTTTGTGATGATAAGATAGTTAAACAGGAACACCAGAGAATGAATTACTGAAGTCACAGAATCTCAGAAAGCTCAGCAGTTGTGAGTTAAACAGCTAGTAGCAAATATGCAGATTTGTCACTGTATTTTATATGAGAAAATTTGTTGTTAATACTGGTTGAGAAGCAAATAATATCAGAAATGTATACTATGCCATATAAGATGACTGAACCAGATTAGTAGGGAAGCAAAGGCCAGAGTATTATATTGGTATAAAGAGAATGGTGTACCATTAATTTGTGAATAAAAAAGTGAACGGCAATCTCTGTAGCGATCGTGCCCTGAAACATCCCAAAGCTCAACAAAGAAGTTCCTTTCAGCATCACCGATGATGCTATTAGATGAACTCCCTGGGCTTCCGTAAGTAATATGCTGAAACGATTGAGTAAACAATTCTATCAGAATATACTGCTGAAATGACGGAGTGAGCACACTGCATTACATACTTTTACATCAACTGTACATCCAATTGTTTGGGTCGGTCGAGCAATCGCAGAACCTTGAAGAATGAGACGTGCCAATGAAGATTTCCCCACACCTGGAAAAAGAAAGAAGGAAAATTCATCATGTCCTATTAAACTAATCAGTAACAAGTTAAACTTCTATAAACAGTACTTGAGCATCTCTACAAGTTGATCACAATGGTGTGAGTTAAGGAGTATTAGTATTAGTCTAGGTTTCTGTATGTACTCATATTGGTCTAGATTTCCTTCCTTGTACCCCAAGTCTCCTGTACCAATATATTCTCCCCATGGGCTATGGTAATACAATCAAGTTGCTCCTCTAGCATGGTATCAAGAGCCAAGGTTTAGAGTTTTCTCCAGACACCGCAACTCGTCCTCCTCTCTCTATCGGTTTCTTCAGATCGGTCTTGGACGATCAACATATTTTTGGTCTCATTTCGATTAATTTTTCTCTGGATCGATCTCATCCTCCAACCATCAGCAATGCCCTAGCCAGATCAGGCCGCTGCTGGGCCCTCTGCCTAGACCGGAGCTCCCCCTCCAATATCGAATCGAATCCGGCCTCTCACGCCCGTCCGTCTGCTTCCCTGGCTTCTGGATCGGCCCCATCGCCATGCGCATGTCACCTTGTGCAAACGCCCGACCGGACGCATCCGGCCCCGACCGAAGCCCATCCGCGCGCTGCTCCGGTTGGATTGGGCTGCCGAACCGTAAAGACCCAACATCTCGTCCACGCGTGTTTGTTCTCCATCGACCACCGTATCAATTATTCAGACTACGGTATCATATGTTCAGACTGGGGTGTCGATTATTCAATTACCGCTTCTCTAGATCTAACGGTCATCGTCTCTCCGCGGTCTACGTTCGTTCGATGGTCCGGATTGGTTCTGGTTTGATTACCTTTGTACCAGTGTAGTGTTGTGGCATCTTAAGAGAACAGTTGCCTCCTAAGCTTAATCTAGAAGTATCCAGGGTGTGTATGCGTCCTACTAGAAGAGTCTGTTTGTGGGTAGAGTCCAGTTGTCTCTTAGATGGACCCAACTTAGGCGAGTATCCAGCGTGTGTGGAATTACTGTTTAGAGAACACTAACATATCTAAAGGGTCTACATAAAGATGTATCCCCCTGTAAGGAGGGCAAGCAATGAAATATCTAGTCCCTGCCTGTGCTTCTCTTCTACCTACCTAATTCCCCATCCTTTCTCCACTACCCCTCTACTGTATCACGGTGACGACCCTTGCGCCAGCGAGTGCCCCGCCATACAACCTCCATAGCGAACGTCAGCTGCAACATCTGGTATTAGAACTAGCCACCATGGCTGACGATGCACCTGAAAAGACCAATCCCAATGAAGATGTATCGGTAGCAATTGCCGCGCTGAGCAATAAATTCAACAAGGAGTTTGCACCTTTGGATTCGCGATTCAAGTCACTAGAGCAGATCCCAGGGGTGCAGGGAGGAGGCGGTGGCATCTTGCAGCACCCTCCATCCTTGCCTTTTCTGAGAGGCAGCACAGTACCTGATCTGGCTGCCAACCTGGTGACAACCACGACATCCACGCCCTCAATCTAACACAACAGCAACTGCCCTGGTCCCAAGAATCATCTCACAGGACACCGGGCCTGCAGACGATCCCTCCACTCACAGCCAAGATTTTGGTTTCCTCAATCAATGCCATCCAGGCCCTCAAATTTGCTGTTCTGCAGGGTCCACAAAATTGCAGATACCACGGGTGTGCATCGATAGAATTTCGCACATTCAATGGCAACGATGACCAGATGGTCTGGTTGAACCGGTGTGAACAATTTCAGCTGCGCATTCCATCCCTGATCTGATGTGCGGGACTGGGGTTGTCAACTGAATCGTCTCCATGTATCTCCATTGCCTAACATGTGATCATCCTGGTGAGTGGATTGAGTGGTTTCCATGGGCAGAATATTGCAATAACACTAGCTTCCAGTGTTCTATCAAAACCAGCCCTTTTCATGTGGTTTATGGCAGGACGCCTCCATCGTTGGTGTCATATGAGCCTGGCTCAGCACGTGTGGAGGCGGTTGAGCGCTTCCACGTTGAGCGGGATGAGTTCCTAAAGGAAATTCATGACAGGCTTCTCCAAGCTACAAAGAACATGACACTTAGCACCGTGGCCTTGAATTTGCAGTAGGAGACTGGGTTTGGCTCAGACTGCACAACCGCCAGGCAGCAATCTCTAGCGGTCAAAGCACATGCTAAGTTAGCACCAAAATATACTGGGCTTTATCAAGTCTTGGAGAGGATTGGTGCAGTAGCTTATCGACTACATCTACCTACTGGTGCACGTATCCATGCATGCTGCACTACTGAAGAAATTTCATGGAGATCCACCCGCATCTGACCCAGACCTTCCATTGATCGAACAATGGCGTGTCATTCCAGTACCAGCAAAGGTGGAGCAAGCACGCTGACGCCAAGACAAGTGGGAAGTTCTAGTGCAATGGCATGGTTTGCCAACAACAGAGAGCACCTAGGAGCCGCTGGGTAAGTTCAAGAAACTCTATCTGGATTTAACTTCATGAACAGCTACTGGGGGGGTGCTTATAAAAGAAAGGACATGGGACCAGCTAACATGCAGGAATAGTCAGCTCTATCCAATACGCAGCTTGAGGAAAAGCTGCTTCCACGAGAAGGGGGGTAATGTTGTGGCATTTTAAGAGTCCAATTGTCTCCTAAGCTTAGTCTAGAAGTACCAGGGTGTGTATGAGTCCTAGTAGAAAAGTTTGTTTGTCGGTGGAGTCAAGTTGTCTCTTAGCTGGACCCAGCTTAGTCCTTTTTCTTTGCAGGTATCCCCATTCTGAGTCTGTTCCAAACAACTATGTCGTCCTTCTCCCATTCTCTTCATATAGAGTTGAAGATTACCTGGTGCCCGAGTCTCTGTAGAGCAGGAGCAGGTCCGTTGTAGGCATGAGGGAACACGGCGCTGGGTAGGAGGACCGGGTAGACGACTTGGATGGGCCAGGTGCCATGGAGTACCTGATGGGCGTGTTGGCCTCCAAGGTGTACGATGTGGCCGTCGAGACCCGCTGGAGTGCACCCACAAGCTCTCCAAGCGCCTGGAGGTCAACCTCCATATCAAGCATGAGGACCTGGTAATTAATCACCAACCTCGCAGCATCCCTTTCTGAAGATGTAGCTTCATGCTTCCGTCATTGACGCTTCAAGAAACGTATCCATGCATGCTGCACTATTGAAGAAATTTCATGGAGATCCACCCGCATCTGACCCAGACCTTCCATTGGTCGAACAATGGCGTGTCATTCCAGTACCAGCAAAGGTGGAGCAAGCACGCCGACGCCAAGACAAGTGGGAAGTTCTAGTGCAATGGCATGGTTTGCCAACAACAGAGAGCACCTAGGAGCCGCTGGGTAAGTTCAAGAAACTTGGGCATTTGTTGACAAAGGTTCTCGGAGACATAAGGTGAGGTATTCGTTGTCGTGGGAGCATTCGTTGTTCCCCGCCTCTCCAGCGGAGATTAGCACACCCCCAAGTGTTGTGAACTTTGGATTACTCATCGTCTCCATCACTTTGGGTTGTTTCTTAACCTAGCTTTACTAGTTATTACTTGCTTGTTTGACTCCTTGTGTAGCTTCCTAGCTTGTTGTAATGCATCGTGTAGGGTGTACCACTTAGTTGCATATGTAGAGAACTTACATTTCTGCACTAGGCTCTAAACGCAACTAAGAAAAATAATTTAATTTGGTAGTTGCCTACTCACCCCCCCCCCCCACCCCCTCCCCAGTCGACATTTCAGGCATCTTTGATCCTTCACCGAGGCTGGCAGCCAAGAACGCTTCTTGATTTTGGGGGCAGGTGGATTTTTGGACATGGCAGTCAGCGGACTTGCTCCGGTCTGGCTCCACTAGGCTGGATGCCGGTGCAGGAGCTAGAGACGAACCCTTGTTTCAACTCCGGCTGGGGCTCTGCGCTCATCCACACCGGCACCATTGAGATGCAGCGCAACACCATGGACAGTTGCCACGCCGTCTATGACGTGGACTTGCTCCAATCAGGCTCCATCACGTTAGACATCGTGGAGGCCGTGGTTAAGGAGTTGGAGACAGACCCTTGTTTCAAATCCTGCCAGGGCTTCGCACTCACCTGCAAAGGCACTGTCAAGATGGAGGCCAACATTATGGACAGTTGTGGCTTGTGGCCGCCACCACAATGCCGTCTTCAGGTCTCCACCGTCAAGAACCGCGTCTTGCTCACTCTGTGTGCTATGGTTGTGGTTGCCACTTTCAAATGTTTCATTGACCTTATACATATCACTTAATAATCTGTTTGATTCATTTAGTTGCATTCTCACCTTGTTCATGTCAGCTGGTGTCTGCTCCATAGCGAAGCACGGGTGTTGTGCTAGTAAATCCTAAAACTACAAAGGAGCTGCCGTTTGTCCATCCATTCAATATATATAGAACTCAAGGCAGAAGAAACCCACACCACATTTAGAATCGGAACACCAGGGTTATGAACAACATCTATTAAGGCAACTGCTAAATAGCCCGTAAAAATAAATCATGTTCAGTTGGTTGGTGAATATAATATAGACAGATTTTGAAACCAGTTTCGCCCGTCGTACCAAAGTTAAAGTTTTGCTAAAGCACGTCTAAGTCATATATCCTTGATTTTACGCAGAGATTCGTGCTGGTATTTTATTTTCATTTCCTTTTTATGTTTGATTGAATCACTTAGATGTGCAATAACTCTAGATGTGCCCTACTAGTACTAGAATTAATGATAACATTCTCGTGTTAACGTGTAACTAGTTGTAATGAACGCCGTGGATCTCAAACCGTACCATAAGGCCTCCTAGAGCGTCCGAACGTGTCCCATCCTAGGTAAGATACGAGTTCTTAAATCGGAAGACTGACCTGAATCGCCGACTACGAGGACGCGCACCTGGCCGTAGGGCATCCCGCCGTTGAGGTCCCGCCCACTCCCGCTCGCGCCGCCGTCCCTCCAGAACCTCATCTTCCCCGCCAATCAATCGAGCAGCGGCAGCTGCTGCAGCAGCACAGAAGGCTAGATCCGCGGATCCGGAGGAGGCTGTATCCGCATCGATCGGGAATGAAGGAAGGACTGATCCGAGTTCCGAAAGCAGGAGGAGGGGATTCAGATCTTCGATGGAGGCGAGTTCTCTAATCCGCTCGTGGGATCAGTGTCGGCGACGGCTGCCTCTCCTCCTCCCTTGCTGTCGTGGCTTCCTTTCGCTCGCTCTGCTGCCGGTGCTCTGTCGCGATGGCCGATGGGGCAACCGCACCGGCTATGTCCACGGCCGTTGGATCAAACGAGGACGGTTTGGACAATGTTTGGCAAACTATGCAGGTCAAACTTTCAAACCTTGTAATCCCTTTTTGTATTTTGTATCAAATTTTTACCATTAATTTAACTAACAAAATATTAATACATATCATCAAAATTATATCATTGAACTCGTATTTGAACCTAGCTTTCGGTAAATGTTATTCTTTATGTATAGATTATATTTTATTAGTTAAAATCATGATTAAAATATGACCCTAAATACAAAACTAATAAACCAGAACGAATGTAGCACAATCTATGACCAACGTTGCATTTTTTCTCAGGAAAATTGCACGTGCAGACACTCACATACCTGCAGGCACGCTCACCCATAAATGCATGTACAATCCATCGATATAAGTATATTCAATAAATTGAACTTAATTATTTTAAAGTTGATCAAATCGTCATGCATCCACCATAGCACGGAAAAAATATAAATTGAAAAAACTAAAATAAATTCATGAAAATGCGAGCAGCCGGCAGGTTCCACTCTGCACTAAACAGTGGGCAAAGCGTGATTGCTTGCCACAGAATCTAGTACAAGGAAAAATTACGTGAACAGCCAACAGTTTATTGCCCAACTTCAAAGTACTATGAGTAGTCCATGATTGGTTGGATCCGACACAAATGGTTTGGCCTGAATATTTGGCAGTTACAACGGTTAGTCTTCAAAAGGTTAACGATGAATATCACTATTGGTGTTGTGTTTTTCAGGCAAATACAAACACATAAATCCTCCTTTAAGATATGTTGGGAGACCCGCCTCCTCGACGATCCTGAGTTGTTCTATTTCTGAGGTCTCGGGTTTGTTAAATATACCAAGCAAGGTGATCCTTAATTATGTGGATTCTTTTTTTTTAGCTCACAAAACCTTCCCCAAGCTTGAGGTAAAGCCTCGTGTTTGGTTTTTGGAAAAAATATTAATATCTCTATGTACAACAATGACATTTTTGTAGCATATATTTTTTCATTAAAGCAAAGAGACAATCTTGATAACTTGTTATACTTCAGGGTGGCAATTTATTGAGCCATGTTCTAGCATATCCTCCAAGTGAGAAAAGGGAACAACTTAAGAATAAAATGTGGAAGGCTAGTGCCATGAAAAAGTTTAGCAAGATCTTCAACTTTATGGATATGAGCAAAAACATTTTCATCCTACAATCTCTTTAAGCTAAGAGATTCATAATTATTAATAACGTCATGTTCCATGGGAAAATCGTAAGCATCACCTTTAACGTAAAATGGGAGAAGCACAAAATTCATCATTGGGTAAAAAAATGTCTCCTAAAGCTCTTTTTTCAAACAATCTTATCAAAGCATCTGGATCATTACCGGGGTCACATTCTCTAATAGCTCGAGGAAAATTCACTTCAACCTCAGTATGTGTGATAGGAGTAGGTGGTGTAATTATTACTGGAGTAGATGGTGCATCATCCATTATTTCTTTCTCTCTTAATATAGCAAGATGACAATCAAACAATTCTCCCAAAGGAGGAGATTCAATAGCAGTAACATGAACAACAACAACAATATCAATAGTTTCATCATGAGTATCATTAATAACATATGATATTTTAGGGTGCGGCTCATTGGTGTGTAGAAGTGATGGTGGTGTCATAAGTCAATTAAAAAAATTAGGTGAATAATAAGCAGTTTAGTACTCTGAGCGGTACCTCTTTTTGTAGTGGATTAAACAATTGTGGTTCTGGATTTTCCCCATGATGGGTAATAATTGCATCAAACAAATAATACCAGGCATACTTATAAATAGATCTATGCCCCCCCCCCTTGGGGAACGTAGAATGCAATTTAAAAAAATTCCTACGATCACGCAAACTCTATCTATGAGATGCATAGCAACGAGAGGGAGAGAGTGTGTCTACGTACCCTCATAGACCGAAAGCGGAAGCGTTAGCTTAATGCGGTTGATGTAGTCGAACGTCTTCTCGATTCAACCGATCAAGCACCGAACGTACGGCACCTCCAAGTTCTGCACACGTTCAGCTCGATGATGTCCCTCAAACTCTTGATCCAGCAAAGTGTCGAGGGAGAGTTTTGTTGGGGAACGTAGTAATTTCAAAATTTTCCTACGCACACACAGGACCATGGTGATGGCATAGCAACGAGAGGGGAGAGTGTTGTCTACGCACTCGTGAGACCGTGGCGAAGCGATCACAATGTAGAGGAAGTAGTCGTACTTTCTCCTCACGATCCTGCCGATCCCAGCCACAAGCATTCGGCACCTCCGAGTCGATGATGACGTAGAGGAAGTAGTCGACGTTCTCCTCACGATCCAGATCACAAGCGCCCGTTACTCCGGCGCCTCCGAAGTTCTTGGCACACGTTCAGCTCGATGACGCTCCACGGGCTTCGATCCGGAAAGCTCCGGGAGGGAGTTCCACAAGACGACGGCGTGGTGACGATCTTGATGTTTCACCGTCGCAGGCTTCGCCTAAGCACCGCTACAATATGACCGAGGTGGAATATGGTGGAGGGGCACCGCACGGCTAAGGAACGATCTCAAGGATCAACTTGTGTGTTCTAGGGTGCCCCTCCCCGTATATAAAGGAGGGAGGAGGTGGCCGCCACCAAGGGGCGCACCATGGGGGGAAACCTACTCCAAGTAGGTTTCCTCTCTTTCCTTATTTCACTTGGAGGGAAGGAAGGAGTACTAGCATTTAGGAATAAGTACTAGTAGTAGGAATAGGAAGAGGGAAGGAGAAAGGAAAGGGGGTCGGCCCCCTCCCCAATTCGGATTGGCTTGGGCGCGCCTCCCTTGTTCCTTCTCCTTTATTCCTACATGGGCCCAATAAGGCCCATATACCTCCCGGGGTTCCAGAACCTCCCTGAGCTCCAAACTTCTCCTAACCTTTCCGGTGTCCAAATATATCCGTCCAATATATCAATCTTTATGTCTCGACCATTTCGAGACTCCTCGTCATGTCCGTGATCATATCCGGGACTCGAACAACCTTCGTACATCAAAATACACAAACTCATAATATAACCGTCATCGAAACCTTAAGCGTGCGGACCCTACGATTCGAGAACAATGTAGACATGACCGAGACACATCTCCGGTCAATAACCAATAGCGGACCTGGATGCCCATATTGGTTCCTACATATTCTACGAAGATCTTTATCGGTCGACCGCATAACAACATATCGTTGTTCCTTTTTGTCATCGGTATGTTACTTGCCCGAGATTCGATCGTCGGTATCCAATACCTAGTTCAATCTCGTTACGGCAAGTCTCTTTACTCGCTTCCGTAATACATCATCTCACAACTAACTCATTAGTTGCAATGCTTGCAAGGCTTATGTGATGTGAACTACCGAGAAGGCCCAGAGATACCTCTCCCACAATCGGAGTGACAAAAACTAATCTCGAAATACGCCAACCCAACAATTACCAATGGAGGCACCTGAAGTACACCTTAATAATCACCCGATTACGTTGTGACGCTTTGGTAGTACCCAAAGTGTTCCTCCGTAAACGGAGTTGCATAATCTCATAGTTATAGGAACATGTATAAGTCATGAAGAAAGCAATAGCAACATACTAAACGATCAAGTGCTAGGCTAACGGAATGGGTCATGTCAATCGATCATTCTCCTAATGATGTGATCTCGTTAATCAAATGACAACTCATGTCTATGGTTAGGAAACATAACCATCTTTGATTGACGAGCTAGTCAAGTAGAGGCATACTAGTGACACTGCTTGTCTATGTATTCACACATGTATTATGTTTCCGGTTAATACAATTCTAGCATGAATAATAAACATTTATCATGATATAAGGAAATAAATAATAACTTTATTATTGCCTCTAGGGCATATTTCCTTCAGTCTCCCACTTGCACTAGAGTCAATAATCTAGTTTACTCAAGAATGATTCTAACACCCATGGAGTCTTGGTGCTGATCATGTTTTGCTCGTGGAAGAGGCTTAGTCAACGGGTCTGCAATGTTCAGATCCGTATGTACTTTGCAAATCTCTATGTCTCCCACTTGGACTTGGTCCCGAATGGAATTGAAGCGTCTCTTGATATGCTTGGTCCTCTTGTGAAATCTGGATTCCTTTGCCAAGGCAATTGCACCAGAATTGACACATAAGATCTACATTGGTCCCGATGCACTAGGTATAACACCTAGATCGGAAATGAACTCTTTCATCCAGACTCCTTCATTTGTCGCTTCCAAGCAGCTATGTACTCCGCTTCACATGTAGATCCCGCCACGACGCTTTGTTTAGAATCGCACCAACCGATACTCCACCGCTTAACAAAAACACGATCCGGTTTGCGATTTAGAATCGTCCGATCGGTGTCAAAGCTTGCATCGACGTAACCATTTACGACTAGCTCTTTGTCACCTCCATATACGAGAAACATATCCTTAGTCCTTTTCGGTATTTCAGATGTTCTTGATCACTGGCCCGTTGATCCACTCTGGATTACTTTGGTACCTTCCTGCCAAGCTTATCGCTAAGCATACGTCAGTCCGTACACAAGCATTGCATACATGATAGAGCCTATGGCTCAAGCATAGGGAACATCTTTCATTTTCTCTCTATCTTCTCATTGTGGTCGGCATTGAGTCCGACTCAATTTCACACCTTGTAATACAGTAAAAAACCTTTCTTCGCTGATCCATTTTGAACTTCTTCAAAACTTTATCAAGGTATGTGCTTTGTGAAAGTCCAATTAAGCGTCTTGATCTATCTCTATAGATCTTGATGCCCAATATGTAAGTAGCTTCACCAAGGTCTTTCATCGAAAAACTCTTGTTCAAGTATCCCTTTATGCTATCCAGAATTCTATATCATTTCCGATCAATAATATGTCATCTACATATAATATCGTAAATGCTACAGAGCTCCCACTCACTTTCTTGTAAATACAGGCTTCTCCATAAGTCTCAGATAAACCCAAATGCTTTGATCACACTATCAAAGCGTTTATTCCAACTCCGAGATGCTTGCACCAGTCCATAAATGGATCATTGGAGCTTGCACACTTTGTTAGCTCCCTTTGGATCGATAAAACCTTCTCGTTGCATCATATACAACTCTTCTTCCGTAAACCCATTCAGAATGCGGTCTTTACATCCATTTGCCATATTTCATAATCATAAAATGCGGCAATTGCTAACATGATTCGGACAGACTTAAGCATCGCTACGGGTGAGAAGGTCTCATCGTAGTCAATCCCTTGAACTTGTCGAAAACCCTTTGCGACAAGTCGAGCTTTGTAGACAACAATATTACCGTCGTCGGTCTTCTTCTTGAAGATCCACTTGTTTTTATTGCTTGCCGAATTCTACAAGTCAACCAAAGTCCATACTTTGTTTTCATACATGGATCCTATCTCGGATTTCATGGCCTCAAGCCATTTTATGGAATCTGGGCTCACCATCGCTTCTTCATAGTTCGTAGGTTCATCATGATCTAGTAGCATGACTTCCGAGCAGGATTGCCGTACCATTCGGTGCGGATTTTATTCTGGTTGATCTACGAGGTTCTCAGAGTAACTTGATCTCAAGTTTCATGATCAATATCATCAACTTCCTCACTATTTGGTGTAGATGTCGCAGAAACCGGGTTTCGTGATAAACTACTTTCCAATAAGGGAGAAGGTACAATTACCTCATCAAGTTCTACTTTCCTCCCACTCACTTCTTTCGAGAGAAACTCCTTCTCTAGAAAGGATCCATTCTTAGCAACAAATGTCTTGCCTTCGGATCTGTGATAGAAGGTGTACCCAATCGCTCCTTTGGGTATCCTATGAAGACACATTTCTCCGATTTAGGTTCGAGCTTATCGTGTTGAAGCTTTTCACATAAGCATCGCATCCCCAAACTTTAAGAAACGACAACTTTGGTTTCTTGCTAAACCACAGTTCATAAGGTGTCGTCTCAACGGATTTTGACGGTGTTCTATTCAGCGTGAATGCGGCCGTCTCAAGAGCATAACCCCAAAAGCGATAGCGGTAAATCTGTAAGAGACATCATAGATCGCACCATATCTAGTAAAGTGCGATTACGACGTTCGGACACACCATTGCTTGCTGTGGTGTTCCGGGTGGCGTGAGTTGCGTAAACTATTCCGCATTGTTTCAAATGTAGACCAAACTCGTAACTCAAATATTCGCCTCCACGATCAGATCGAAGAAACTTTATTTTCTTATTACGATGATTTTCAACTTCACTCAAAATTCTTTGAACTTTTCAAATGTCTCGCACTTATGTTTCATTAAGAAGATATACCCATATCCGCTTAAATCATCCGTGAAGGTGAGAAAATAACGATATCCGCCACGAGCCTCAATATTCATTGGACCACATACATCCGTATGTATGATTTCCAACAAATCGATGCTCTCTCCATAGTACCGGAGAACGGTGTTTTAGTCATCTTGCCCATGAGGCACGGTTCGCAAGTGGCAAGTGATTCATAATCAAGTGACTCCAAAAGTCCATCAAGATGGAGTTTCTTCATGCGCTTTACACCGATATGACCTAAACGGCAATGCCACAAATAAGTCGCACTATCATTATCAACTCTGCATCTTTTGGTTTCAACATTATGAATATGTGTATCACTACTATCGAGATCCATTAAAAATAGACCACTCTTTAAGGGTGCATGACCATAAAAGATATTATTCATATAAATAGAACAACCTTTATTCTCTCGATTTAAATGAATAACCGCCTCGCATCAAACAAGATCCAGATATAATGTTCATGCTTAACGCGGCACCAAATAACAATTATTTAGGTCTAAAACTAATCCCGAAGGTAGATGTAGAGGTAGCGTGTCAATCATGATCACATCGACTTTGGAACCATTTCCCACGCCAGCATCGTCACCTCGTCCTTTGCCGGTGTTCGCTTAATCAGAGTCCCCTGCTTCGAAGTTGCAAATATTAGCAATGTAACCAGATCAAATACCTGTGTACTATCATGAGCTCTAGTAAGGTACACATCAATAACATGTATATCACATATACCTTTGTTCACCTTGCCATCCTTCTTATCCGCCAAATACTTGGGGCAGTTCCGCTTCAAAGGACTACCGCTTGCAGAGAAGCACTCGCTTTCAGGTTTAGGTCCAGACTTGGGTTTCTTCACTTGAGCGGCAACTTGTTTGTCGCTCTTCTTGAAGTTCCCCTTCTTCTTCCCTTTGCCTTTCTTCTTGAAACTAGTGGTCTTATTGACCATCAACACTTGATGCTCCTTCTTGATTTCTACCTCCGCAGCTTTTAGCATTGCGAAGAGCTCAGGCATAGTCTTTACTAACCCTTGCATATTATAGTTCATCACGAAGCCTTTGTAGCTTGGTGGCGTTGATTGAAGAATTCTGTCAATGACACAATCATCCGGAAGATCAACTCCCGGTTGAGTCAAGTGATTGTAATACCCGGACATTCCGAGTATGTGCTCACCGATGCACCCATTCTCCTCCATCTTGCAGCTATAGAACTTATTGGAGACTTCATATCTCTCAATCCGCATTCTGTTGAAATATCAACTTCAACTCTTGGAACATCTCATATGCTCCACGACTTTCAAAACGTCGTTGAAGACCCGGTTCTAAGCCGTAAAGCATGGCACATGAACTATAGAGTAGTCATCACTTTGCTCCGCTGACGTTCTTAACGCCGCCGGGCCAGATCAAGAAGAAGTTCGCACCTAGCGGTGCATCCAGACGTAACTCTTCCGTGCAGCAATGAGGATAATCCTCGTGTTACGGACCCAGTCCGTGTAATTGCTACCATCATCTTTCAACTTTGCTTTCTCAAGGAACGCATTAAAATTCAACGGAACAACAAAGACGAGCCATCTATCCACAAATGCACATAGACAAGCAAGATACTATCAGTACTAAGTTCATGATAAATTTAAGTTCAATTAATCATATTACTTAAGAACTCCCACTTAGATAGACATCTCTCTAGTCATCTAAGTGATCACGTGATCCAAATCAACTAAACCATAACCGATCATCACGTGAGATGGAGTAGTTTTCAATGGTGAACATCTTATGTTGATCATATCTACTATATGATTCACGCTTGACCTTTCGGTCTCCGTGTTCCGAGGCCATATCTCGCATATGCTAGGCTCGTCAAGTATAACTCGAGTATTCTGCGTGTGCAAAACTGGCTTGCACCCGTTGTAGATGGACGTAGAGCTTATCACACCCGATCATCACGTGGTGTCTCGCACGACGAACTTTGGCAACGGTGCATACTCAGGAGAACACTACTTGATAATTTTTAGTGAGAGATCATCTTAAAATGCTACCGTCGATCAAGCAAAATAAGATGCATAAAGGATAAACATCACATGCAATCAATATAAGTGATATGATATGGCCATCATCATCTTGCGCTTGTGATCTACATCTCAAGCACCGTCATGATCACCATTGTCACCGGTAGCGACACCTTGATCTCCATCGTAGCATCGTTGTCGTTCGCCATCTATTGCTTCTACGACTATCGCTACCGCTTAGTGATAAAGTAAAGCAATTACGTATGCGTTGCATTTCATACAATAAAGCGACAACCATATGGCTCCTGCCATTGCCGATAACTCGGTTACAAAACATGATCATCTCATACAATAAAATATAGCATCACGCCTTGACCATATCACATCACAACATGCCCTGCAAAAACAAGTTAGACGTCCTCTACTTTGTTGTTGCAAGTTTTACGTGGCTGCTACGGGCTGAGCAAGAACCGTTCTTACCTACGCATCAAAACCACAACGATACTTCGTCAAATAGACTCCGTTTAACCTTCTCAAGGACCGGGCGTAGCTACACTCGGTTCAACTAAAGTTGGAGAGACAGGTCTTCCGCAAGCCATCTATGTGCAAAGCACGCCGAGGGAACCGGTCTCGCGTAAGCGTCTGACGCGTAAGGTTGGTCCGGATCGCCTCGTCCAACAATACCGCCGAACCAAAGTATGACATCTTTGGTAGGCGTGATGACTTGTATCGCCCACAACTCACTTGTGTTCTACTCGTGCATATGACATCAACGCATAAAACCTGGCTCGGATGCCACTGATGGGGAACGCAGTAATTTCAAAATTTTCCTACGCACACACAGGACCATGGTGATGGCATAGCAACGAGAGGGGAGAGTGTTGTCTACGTACCCTCGTAGACCGTAAGCGGAAGCGATCACAATGTAGAGGAAGTAGTCGTACTTTCTCCTCGCGATCCTGCCGATCCCAGCGCATTACTCCGGCACCTCCGAGTCGATGATGACGTGAGGAAGTAGTCGACGCTCTCCTCACGATCCAGCCGATCACAGCGCCCGTTACTCGGCGCCTCCGAGTTCTTGGCACACGCTCAGCTCGATGACGCTCCACGGGCTTCGATCCAAAGAAGCTCGGGAGGGGAGTTCACAAGACGACGGCGTGGTGGACGATCTTGATGTTTCACCGTCGCAGGCTTCGCCTAAGCACCGCTACAATATGACCGAGGTGGAATATGGTGGAGGGGGCACCGCACACGGCTAAGGAACGATCTCAAGGATCAACTTGTGTGTTCTAGGGTGCCCCTCCCCAGATATAACGGAGGGTGGGAGGAGGTGGCCGGCCACCAAGGGGGGCGCACCATGGGAGGGGGAAACCTACTCCAAGTAGGTTTCCCTCTCTTTTCCTTATTTCACTTGGAGGGGAAGGAAGGAGTACTAGCATTTAGGAATAAGTACTAGTAGTAGGAATAGGAAGAGGGGGAAGGAGAAAAAGGAAAGGGGGGGCCGGCCCCCCTCCCCAATTCGGATTGGGCTTGGGGCGCGCCTCCCTTGTTCCTTCTCCTTTATTCCTACATGGGCCCAATAAGGCCCATATACCTCCCGGGGTTCCAGAACCTCCCTGAGCTCCAAACTTCTCCTAACCTTTCCGGTGTCCAAATATATCCGTCCAATATATCAATCTTTATGTCTCGACCATTTCGAGACTCCTCGTCATGTCCGTGATCATATCCGGACTCAACAACCTTCGTACATCAAAATACACAAACTCATAATATAACCGCCATCGAAACCTTAAGCGTGCGGACCCTACGGTTCGAGAACAATGTAGACATGACCGAGACACATCTCGGTCAATAACCAATAGCGGGACCTGGATGCCCATATTGGTTCCTACATATTCTACGAAGATCTTTATCGGTCGACCAAGCATAACAACATACGTTGTTCCTTTTTGTCATCGGTATGTTACTTGCCCGAGATTCGATCGTCGGTATCCAATACCTAGTTCAATCTCGTTAAGCAATTCTCTTTACTCGTTTCCGTAATACATCATCTCACAACTAACTCATTAGTTGCAATGCTTGCAAGGCTTATGTGATGTGTATTACCGAGAAGGCCCAGAGATACCTCTCCGGCAATCGGAGTGACAAAACCTAATCTCAAATACGCCAACCCAACAAGTACCTTTGGAGACACCTGTAGTACTCCTTTATAATCACCCGATTCGTTGTGACGCTTGGTAGTACCAAAGTGTTCCTCCCAGAACGGAGTTGCATAATCTCATAGTTACAGGAACATGTATAAGTCATGAAGAAAGCAATAACAACATACTAAACGATCAAGTGCTAGGCTAACGGAATGGGTCATGTCAATCAGATCATTCTCCTAATGATGTGATCTCGTTAATCAAATGACAACTCATGTCTATGGTTAGGAAACATAACCATCTTTGATTGACGAGCTAGTCAAGTAGAGGCATACTAGTGACACTGCTTGTCTATGTATTCACACATGTATTATGTTTCCGGTTAATACAATTCTAGCATGAATAATAAACATTTATCATGATATAAGGAAATAAATAATAACTTTATTATTGCCTCTAGGGCATATTTCCTTCAAGTTTCGTCAGCATGACGGCGTGGTGACGGTGATGGTGAAGTGATCCACGCAGGGCTTCGCCTAAGCACTACGATGATATGACCGGAGGAGTAAACGGTGAAGGGGGGCACCACACATAGCTAAGAAACAATTGATCTGTT
Organism: Aegilops bicornis; assembly: GCA_021605145.1. Classification (NCBI taxonomy): domain Eukaryota; kingdom Viridiplantae; phylum Streptophyta; class Magnoliopsida; order Poales; family Poaceae; genus Aegilops; species Aegilops bicornis. Next base: position 335,484,439 of record CM038669.1, on the reverse strand, counting down.
TAGAGGTCCCCCCCCCCCCGTATATAAAGGAGGGAGAGGGGAGGAGTGCGGCCTAGGCGATCCCCCAAGTGGTGAGTAGGCCTTCTAGGACTCCAATTCTAATTCGGACCACCTTCCTTTTACCGGAGAGAAGAGGGGAAGAGAGGGAGAAGGAGAAGGAAAGGGGGGCGCCGTCCCCTTCCCCACTCCAATTCAGACCCCTTCCAAGTGAGGGGCGCGCTAGCCCCTTGTGGGCTGGTGTGCCTCCCTCCCAAGGCCCATGTGGCCCATTACTTTCCCCGCGGGGTTCCGGTAACCCCCCGGTACTCCGATAAATATCCGAAACACTCTAGAACCATTCCGGTGTCCGAATACTATAGTCCAATATATCAATCTTTACCTCTCGACCATTTTGAGACTCCTAGTCATGTCCGTGGTCTCATCCCGGACTCCGAACAATCTTCGGTCACTAAAACACATAACTCATAATACAAATAGTCATCAAGCGTTAAGCGTGCGGGCCCTACGGGTTCGAGAACTATGTAGGCATGACCGAGACACATCTCCGATCAATAACCAACAGCGGAACCTGGATGCTCATATTGGTTCCTACTATTCTACGAAGATCTTTATCTGTCAAACCGCAATGACAACATACGTCATTCCCTTTGTCATCGGTATGTTACTTGCCCGAGATTCGATCGGCGGTACCTTCATACCTAGTTCAATCTCGTTACCGGCAAGTCTCTTTACTCGTTCCGTCATACATCATCCCGCAACTAACTCATTATTACATTGCTTGCAAGGCTTATCATGATGTGTATTACCGATAGGGCCCAGAGATACCTCTCCGATACTCGGAGTGACAAATCCTAATCTCGATCTATGCCAACCCAACAAATACCTTCGGAGATACCCAGAGTATCTTTATAATCACCGATTATGTTGTGATGTTTGATAGCACACAAGGTATTCCTCCAATATCCGGGAGTTGCATAATCTCATAGTCGAAGGAATATGTATTTGACATGAAGAAAGCAATAGCAATAAAACTGAACGATCAATATGCTATGCTAACGGATGGGTCTTATCCATCACATCATCCCGTCCGTCAAATGATAACATATGTCTATGGTTAGGAAACTTAACCATCGTTGATTAACGAGCTAGTCTAGTAGAGGCTTACTAGGGACACGGTGTTTTGTCTATGTATCCACACATGTATCAAGTTTTCGGTTAATACAATTCTAACATGAATAATAAACATTTATCATGATATAGGAAATATAAAATAACACCTTTATTATTACCTCTAGGCCATATTTCCTTCAGTCTCCCACTTGCACTAGGTCAATAATCTAGTTCACATCGCCATGTGATTTAACACTAATAGTACACATCTTTATGTGATTAACACCCATAGTTCACATCGCCATGTGACCAACACCCAAAGGGTTTACTAGAGTCAGAATCTAGTTTGCATCACTATGTGATTAACACCCAAAGAGTACTAAGGTGTGATCATGTTTTGCTTGTGAGAGAAGTTTAGACAACGGGTCTACCATATTCAGATCCATATGTATTTTGCAAATTTCTATGTCTACAATGCTCTGCACGGAGCTACTCTAGCTAATTGCTCCCACTTTCAATATGTATCCAGATTGAGACTCGGAGTCATCCGGATCAGTGTCAAAGCTTGCATCGACATAACTCCTTACGACGAACTCTTTGTCACCTCCATAACCGAGAAACATTTCCTTAGTCCTCTTTAGGTACCTAAGGATAATTTTGACCGTTGTCCAGTGATCTACTCCTGGATCACTATTGTACCTCTTGCCAAACATGGCAAGGTACACAATAGGTCCGTATACAACATGGCATACTTTACGTAACCTATGATCGAGGCATAGGGAATGACTTTCATTCTCTCTCTATCTTCTCATTACTAGTACGCTGCGTCGATTGCTATACTAATTTTTTTTAACCCCTTACCACGTAGGCATTTGATAACATCGCCTTGTGAGTGTGGGCGATAGGGGTCCTTCCTACACTACCCAGTAACCATCGGGGATATGCACTACTGGCACACACGCTCGGCAAAATGAGTTCGTAGGAGACCGTGAAGCGCCAAATACGGAAATACGTACAGTAGAGCTAAAAAATACAATTATACAGGCGAAATTGTTTCCGGTCGCAAGTACATCCCACACAGTCAGTCCCCACTAAATGTTTCCGTTCGTATGTACACCCACACAGTCGCTCCAAGGAAAACGTTTTCGTTCACAGGTACATCACACACAATTTTTCCCAATCGTTTGGGGTAGCGTTGCCATTGCACATGATATTAAAAAATTATCGTTTGCGTTATTGAATGCATCACACATGGTCCGTAGAAGAAACTGTGTGGCAAAGGTTGTCCATCACATACAATTTTTATATGGTAAACATTTGCGCAAGGTGGCCTAACGCAAACAGTTTTCAAGAGAAAGTCGTGCGTGATTGTTCATTGATCCAACACGGCTTATTCCTAAAAACTGTGTGCGTTCCATGAGGTCATCGCCCACGGTATTTTTTCAATAACCGTTTGTAATAGCAAAACCCAATTAGCAGGCTAATTGCGCTATTATTAATAATCCATTTATTAATATAATTGACATTCATATTAAGCACATAATATATTTCATTTCCATATTAAGAAAGTAAAATTTCATAATTGAAATACATCAGAGTACAACATGATATACTTACAAAACTCAGCTACCCCATTACACAACCGCACCAGTACCAAGTTTCACATGCAACATGTAGAACCTTTTGAAATTAGCATCATAGACGGTATATAGACAGATGCATCTCATCTTGAAAACTACTAAAGCGGAAGGCGAATATTGAGCGTTCATTCATGTTTAAGGTCTTTGCAACTTTAGGCCAGTGCATGTGGATGATTGACCGTCTGTCCTTCGTCCTCTTCAGGAACACTTCAATATTGAACCATGAGTGTTGTATGAAAACCTTCCTCGCCTCCTGACCATAGAGGTGGTTTGAGAGGTAATCATCGGTGAACTGCTTTGGAAAGGCCTGAAAACAAGGATGTACATAAATATCTTCTCTATATTGAAAATGGGGCAAAGGAATAACAAAGGCAAGGTATAATATAATACCATCTTGTAGTGAACTAATGTCTTCTTCATTGTGCAGACAAAGATCTTGTTGTTTTTGTCGCTAATTGTTTTATCCTAACAATCTTTCTGAGTTTCTTGATTTGGTTGATATTCATGGACAACTCATTTCCCCATATGCAAAAAGGGTCGAATAAAGGTCAAAACCTCTAACAATAGGACCTACATGTGCAAGACCAAATTGTTAAAAACCTAAATATTAGAATGGTTCCTGCAATTGCACAATAATGTGATATTAGACAACGGGTCATGCACGTGCTAACCTCGATTGTAAACCTCAGTGTTTCCCATTGTTTCCCTGCAACACATATAAGGTAGTTAGTCATCAGGTTAAGTAAGGGTTTGCAATGCTATCAGTAAAATATGTTGATGAAAAATAAGCACATTGAAGATTCATCAGATTAATTCAAGCCACATGGAAAAACCATTTATCCAAACCAAACATGATTAAGAACTAGGAAATATAGCACTTTTATATGTTTCTCATGTATTAAGTGGAGCCAAATTCGATTTATTCCTCACATGCACAACAATATAAAATTCTATCCACGACAATTGGACTCGCATTGGAGAACTGAACCAAGCAATTAACTAAACACCACAACAAATGAACCAAACATTAACTGAGCGCCACATTGCACAATATAACATACTCCTAATAGAAGATCAGACAGTTAACCAAACCAAGCATGCTTAACAACTTGGAAATATAGCAATTGTATTTGTTTCTCATGTATTTACTACAGCCAAATTCAATGTATTCCTCACATGGTATACAATAACAGAATGCACCCACAATTATTGAACATCGCATTGCGGAATTGAACCAAACATTTAACTAAACACCACAACACAAATGAACCAAACATTAATTGAGCACCACATTTCACAATGTATAACCAAACCAAGCATGCTTGACAACTTGGAAATATAGCAATTGTATTAGTTTCTCATGTATTTTGTAAAGATAAATTCGATTTATTTCTCACATGGAAGACAATACAAAATTGCAGCCTGAAGAATTGAACATCACATTTGCATAATTGAACCAAACAATTAACTGAAGACGACAACTAATTAACAAAACAGTTAATAAGTGTGCACCACACTGCATGACATACAGAACATATACACTCGAGCAACAGATTGCATGGTAAAATTAGATATCACAATTCACTGGAATTTGTGAAGGAAAGGCAGGAGCAGCACACGCAACGGGTAAACCGAGCATGCTTAACCGGCGTAGCTAGCAAATGGCAAGGTGCTCCTCCAAGATCTGGGGGTCGGAACGAATGGCAGCCATCGCGACCTCATCCGCACGTGCGGCCGCGATTTGCTTCTCCGCTGCCAAATGCTCCTTGAGATCCTGGCTATACTGCGTGGACCATGGCTTAGGGCGGCGCTTATTTGGTGGAGGGGTCGGTGATTTGGGTGGAAGGTGTCGGCGCCATGGCCCGTGGTCGTGGCATGTGGGATGTTGAAGGAGGAGGAGGATGGGGGTCGGGTGTGGATTACCTGTCTGGATAGACGAGGCCGAGCAACGTGAAGGAGGGTCACCGGCGAGGAGGCGGTGCTGCAAGCAAGGAGTGAAGGTTTCAACTTGGAAAGGAAGACAGAAACCGGGGAAATGTGGCTTTTGGTAAGGGGGAGGGGTGGGGAGGTAGATATTTCGGCGGAAGCCGAAAATTTGGAATCGCTTCAGCAAAAAAATTGGCGCGCAAAGTGTCATCAGACACGGTCCCTTATTCAGAACTGTGAATGTGAACATCACAAACAATTCAGATAGCTTAACCCGTGTGTGATGAGTTTGAACGTCAAAAATTTTGGTTCGAATTTCCATGGTTACAGTGGTCATCCACGTCATTGCATAATTTGGGTACACAAAGGAGACTACAGCACACCCACGCTTCTTAATCGAGCAAGTTCAGCAATTAAACAGAGCTAGCTGACCTAAACATTACTCTAACAAATTAAAGACCGGCACTCTTAATTAAACAAAACAAAGATTACTAGTACTACGGCTGGTGCTCGTCAATCTGAGCTTGGACGGGCTCTGTCGTTGCAAGGTATGCGGCGGAGGAACGGACGGCTGCTCGAACGCTCTCGGCGATTGCCAACTCTTCGGCCATGGGTTGCCGACCGTTGTCGGAGAAGCTTTGTTCGATTTGTGCGGTGACCGCCACGAGCTGGGCGTGGGCGGCCTCGACATGGTCGTGGGTGGCCTCCATCGTGGCTAAGGCCGCCGCGTAATCTAACAACTGTTGTGCCGCTCTCGCCAGTTGCTATCCCTGAGGCAGATGTTGCTGCCGCCACCTGAGAAGCAACAACGGCCGTTTGGGCTGCCTTGCCAGCCCGGTCACAGATTGCGGCCGTGCTCATGCACCTTGTTAGCATCGCCGCATGGCGGCTGCGGCCGCCGCTCTCGCCGAGTGGGCCACCGGTTGCACTCACGACGCGGGTCCACGTGCCCATCTTTCACCGCGATGATTGAACAAAGGTGAAATGATATTTGGGGAGCAAGCTAGTGTGCTTGAGACGCCACGTGGATCAGAGGGCGATGCACCTTCTCGCGTAAGCCATACACTGACGGTGCTCCATGATATTTTGTGCTGCATCTCACACGGTTGGTGATAATAAACTGTGTGCGATCTACTTGATTTTTCATCTTGATTTGAATTACATAATGGGGTCACATCGGCAATGGACGGTGTTTGAATTGCTAGACCTTTTTATCTGCAGTGAACATGCAACTATATATGTGTCGTAAAAGAATTGGAATTATTCAAGGTTCGTTTGAACATTTTATACATTAAATTGGTTTTCTAGTCATTTCAGGTGCACAATTCAAAATTAAACTACATGCACATGCTCTGGTGCACCAACATGAGTTGTAAAATCATATATGTGTCCATGGGTTTATGCTTATGTCCCATGCAAGAAATGGGGATGAAATTCAAACACCACGGCACCGTGACTCTCCAGCAAACGTCGATGTACTTGCTTTTGTAATTCTAGTAAATCCAAAATTCGTTCGGAATTCATGAAACTTGGCATGCTATCATGGAGCGGCATCAACATGCCGTGGTAAAAAATTTGTCCCATTTGGGGCAGGTTTGGGTATAAACTTCTCATAAACTAGAGCTTCTCGCAACAAGTGTGATGGTTTCGGTAGGAAACGTTTCACCTTTCTGGATGAAACGATATCCGTTGCCTCTTCTCGATTTCAAATTTTTTCCTAGTGTCAACTTAGAACAACAGGAGTGTTGTGTCAATTTTTGGGATTTTTTCGGGGTTCGCTTGGACATTTTTATACATTAACTGAGTTTTCTATGCATTCATATGCATAATTCAAATTTGAACTACAAGCACATGCTCTAATGCATATAAATTAGTTGAAAATTCAAATTTGTGTCCTTGGTTGCCGGCTTAGGTCTCATGCAAGAAATGGGAATGAATGCCAAACACCCTGCCACCGTCACTCGGCCGCAAACATTGAGATACCTGGTTTTTAAATTTTAGTAAATCCAAAGCTCGTCGAAATTCATGAAACTTGGCATGCTATTATGGAGCGGCATCAACATGTCGTGGTCAATTTTTTGTCCCATTTGGGGCAGGTTTGGGGATATGCTTCTCACAACAAGCCTGATGGTTTCGGCAGGGAACATTTCACCTTTCTGGACAAAATGATATCCATTGCCTCTTCTCGATTTCAATTTTTTTCCTAGTGTCAACATAGAACAACAGGAGTGTTGTGTCAATTTTTGGGATTTTTCGGCATTCGTTTGGACATTTTTATGCATTAATTGAGTTTTCAATGCATTTATGTGCATAATTCAAATTTGATCTACATGCACATGCTCTAATGCATATAAATTGGTTGAAAATTCAAATCTGTGTCCTCGGTTGCGTGCTTAGGTCCCATGCAAGAAATGGGAATGAATGTCAAACACCCTGCCACCGTCACTCGGCCGCAAACATTGAGATACCTGGTTTTTAAATTCTATTAAATCCAAAACTCGTCTGAAATTCATGAAACTTGGCATGCTATCATGGAGCGGCATCAACATGTTGTGGTAAAAAAATTATCCCATTTGGGGCAGGTTTGGATATATGATTCTCACAAACCAAAGCTTCTCACAACAAGCATGATAGTTTCGATAGGGAACGTCCCACATTTGTGGACGAAACGATATCCATTGCCTCTTATTGCTTTTAAAATTTTCTCGTGTCAACATAGTACAACAGGAGTGTTGTGTCAATTTTTGTGATTTTTCGGGGTTCGTTTGGACATTTTTATGCATTAACTCAGTTTTCAATGCATTTGTGTGCATAATTCAAATTTGAACTACATGCACATGCTCCGGTGCATATAAATTGGTTGAAAAATCAAATATGTGTCCTTCGGTGCATGCTTAGGTCCCATGCAAGAAACGGGATGAATTTCAAACACCAGGACACCGTTGGTTGTCGGCAAAACATTGAGATACCTGGTTTTTAAATTCTAGTAAATCCAAAACTCGTCTAAAATTCATGAAACTTGGCATGCTATCATGGAGCGGCATCAACATGCCGTGGTAAAAAAAGTTCCCATTTGGGGCAGGTTTGGGTATATGCTTCTCACGAACCAGAGCTTCTCACAACAAGGTTGATGGTTTCGGTAGGGAACGCCCCACCTTTGGGGACGAAATGATATCCATTGCCTCTTATTGCTTTCAAAAAATTTCTCGTGTCAACATAGAACAACAGGAGTGATGTGTCAATTTTGTGATTTTCGAGGTTCGTTTGGAAATTTTTATGCATTAACTGAGTTGTCAATGCATTTATGTGCATAATTCTAATTTGAACTACATGTACATGCTCCAGTGCATATAAATTGGTTGAAAAATCAAATATGTGTCCTTGGGTGCATGCTTAGGTCCCATGCAAGAAATGGGAATGAATTTCAAACACCAGGGCACCGTTGATTGCCGGCAAAACGTTGAGATGCCTGGTTTTTAAATTCTAGTAAATCCAAAACTTGTCTAAAATTCATGAAACTTGACATGTTATCATGGAGCGGCATCAATATGTCATGGTAAAAATTTTGTCTCATTTTGGGGCAGGTTTGGGTATATGCTTCTCACAAATCGGAGCTTCTCACAATAATCATGATGGTTTCGGTAGGGAGCGTCCCACCTCTGGGGACGAAACGATATCCATTGCCTCTTATTGCTTTCAAAAAAATTCTCGTGTCAACATAGAACAATAGGAGTGTTGTTTCAATTTTTGTGATTTTTTGGGGTTCGTTTGGACATTTTTATGCATTAACTGAGTTTTCATTGCATTTATGTGCATAATTAAAATTTGAACTATATGCACATGCTCCAGTGCATATAAATTGGTTGAAAAATCAAATCTGTGTCCTTGGGTGCATGCTTAGGTCCCATGCAAGAAATGGAAATGAATTTCAAACACCAGAGCACCGTTGATTGTCGGCAAAACATTGAGATACTTTATTTTTAAATTCTAGTAAATCCAAAACTTGTCTGAAATTCATGAAACTTGGCATGCTATCATAGAATGGCACCCGACATGCTGTGGTATTTTTCGTGTCCATTTTGAGAGAAGGCGCACTCGAATAATGACAACCAACAAAGGCATTTTGAAAAAAATAGCTGCCACTTTAATATCTCAAACGTTTGTATAATTCAAAACGTGTGCGTTCTGTTAACCATTCACGTGACGCCATGTGTCTTGGTTTTAATGGTTGTAGGAGGTGCCGTGCGGACAACTGCTTGACCTTGACTGAATGGGAGGCGTGCTAGCGCAATCCGGTTCGCAGGCTGACCGAGAGGCGTGCAAGCTGTCCTCAAATGTGCAGGCTCACCGGGAAGCGCGCGAGCTGTACGCTGCGCAAGCTCAATGGGAAGCGAGCCCATTGACTTCCATGGCCGCCCGCCTTCCTCTCCGTGCACGCGACCCCCTCAGCGGCATGGGACGCTGCCGTCGAACGCTACCTCTCAGCGCCGCTAGCTGCTGTCCTCCCGCGCCCCGCCCGTCGATCCCGGGATGACATGCCCGCACGATTTTCTTTTGAAAAAAGCATCAATGGTTTTTAAATATAAAACACTCATCGCAAACGTTTTAGTTAGAACACCCGTATGCAAACCAGGAGCTTCCCCAGGAAGCCAAGGGAAAATGTGTCGAGCAGGATTTTTGCGGCTCTTGATCGCAAACGTTTTAGATAGAACACCGTATGCAAAGTGAGAGAAGGATTTGTGCATATCTTCAACACAAACGGTTCTTTTGGATGACCCGTGTGCAACCACTTACAAACAATTTGGTAAGATTTGCATCTATCATATTGGGTATGTTGCCATTTGTCAAACTAGAAAGATTGACATTTATTGATCTAGTAACATTGCCATTTGTCAACCTTGTAACACTGCGATTTGTCAAAATATGAAGCTAAAAATCACTAGCAGTATCTAATTTTTGCAACTAAAATTTAGTAATTAAGCATAGATTTCATTCATAGATTAAGCAGTCGTTCTTAATTTATATAAACAGTTCAACTTGACAGCTGGACTGACCAAACTTTTCCATAATTGTTGCCAACCATGTACTGAAATAGCTATTTCAACTATATATACTAGTTAATTCTAAGAACGTTGTACAATTCCACCACATCTATAGTCAGATGAACCAAACAAAATAGCCCCTAAATACTACTACTACTCTGGAGGGGCTTTGTACTACTTCTGGCTGCCTCTCCTCTGCCGAGCGTGCTCAGTAAGAGGCGGAGGAGGACGAGCCTACCGACGAGCTAGGCAACCGCAATACGGTGCCTGCCGCTGTTGCAGCTTCAGCGACGCTCACCTTGAATGCCCTCTACCGCTCCAGACGCCCCCTCTCGAAGCGGTGGTTCTCCTTGTAGATATCCTGATTCCTCGCCTCCGAGGCGGCATGTGCCGCGGCCACGACGGTGGTAAGGCTCTTTGCGTGCTCGATGAGGCGCTCCTCCTCCCGCAGGAACTCGGTGTAGCACGCAAGGTCACTGACGCACGTGCGGGCATCCACCTCCGCCTCCGCCGGGCGGCGGTGGCGGAGCGGGTGATGACCCCGGCGGTCGACGGTGGGCTGGCAGCCACGGCGGCCAACGATGGGGTGGCGGCCATGACCACCACCTCCCGCCTTCGGGCCGCGGTGGCGTAGCGGGTGATGGCCACGGTGGCCGGCAGTGGGGTGGCGGCCACGACGACCACCTCCCGCCTTCGGGCCACGGAGGCGGAGCGGGCGATGGCCTTGGCCTTCTACGGTGGTGTGGCGGCAACGGCGGCCAACAACAGCTGCCGACGGGCACTGGCGGCGGAGCGTGTGGTGGGTGTTCTGCGCACACCCAACAGGGACGCCACGCACACTGATACGTCTCCAACGTATATATAAATTTTGATTGTTCCATGCTATTATATTATCTGTTTTGGATGTTTAATGGGCTTTATTATACACTTTTATATTATTTTTGGGACTAACCTACTAACCCAAGGCCCAGTGCAAATTGCTGTTTTTTTTTCTATTTCAGTGTTTCGCAGTAAAGGAATATCAAACGGAGTCCAAACGGAATGAAACCTTCGGGAGAGTGATTTTTGGAACAAACGTGATCCAGAGGACTTGGAGTGAACGTCAAGAAACAATCGAGGAGGCCATGAGGCAGGGAGGCGCGCCTGCCCCCCTGGGCGCGCCCCCCACCCTCGTTGGCCCCTCGCAGCTCCACCGACCTACTTCTTCCTCCTATATATACCCATATACCCAGGAAACCAACCAGGAGCACCACGAAATCCTATTTCCACCGCCGCAACCTTCTTTACCCGTGAGATCCCATCTTGGGGCCTTTTCCGGCGCTCCGCCAGAGGGGGAATCGATCACGGAGGGCTTCTACATCAACACCATAGCCTCTCCGATGATGTGTGAGTAGTTTACCACAGACCTTCGGGTCCATAGTTATTAGCTAGATGGCTTCTTCTCTCTCTTTGGATCTCAATACAAAGTTCTCCTCGATCTTCTTGGAGATCTATTCGATGTAACTCTTTTTTGTTGTGTGTTTGTCGAGATCCGATGAATTGTGGACTTATGATCAAGATTATCTATGAACAATATTTGAATCTTTTCTGAGTTCTTTTATGTATGATTTGTTATCTTTGCAAGTCTCTTCGAATTATCAGTTTGGTTTGGCCTACTAGATTGATCTTTCTTGCAATGGGAGAAGTGCTTAGCTTTGGGTTCAATCTTATGCTGCTCGATCCCAAAGTGATGTAAGGGGAAACGACACGTATTGTATTGTTGCCATCGAGGATAAAAAGATGGGGTTTATATCATATTGCCTGAGTTTATCCCTCTACATCATGTCATCTTGCCTAATGCGTTACTCTGTTCCTATGAACTTAATACTCTAGATGCATGCTGGATAGCTGTCGATGTGTGGACTAATAGTAGTAGATGCAGAATCGTTTCGGTCTACTTGTCACAGACGTGATGCCTATATACATGATCATGCCTAGATATTCTCATAATTATGCACTTTTCTATCAATTGCTCGACAGTAATTTGTTCACCCACCGTAATACTTATGCTATCTTGAGAGAAGCCACTAGTGAAACCTATGGCCCCCGGGTCTATTTTCCATCATATTAATCTTCCGTCAACTAGCTATTTCTTTCACCGTTTATTTTGCAATCTTTACTTTTAGTCTTTATCATAAAAATACCACAAATATTATCTTATCATCTCTATCAAATCTCACTTTTGCAAGTGGTCGTGAAGGGATTGATAACCCCTTTATCGCGTTGGTTGCAAGGTTCTTATTTGTTTGTGTAGGTACTAGGGACTTGCGTGTGGCCTCCTACTGGATTGATACCTTGGTTCTCAAAAACTGAGGGAAATACTTACGCTACTTTACTGCATCACCCTTTCCTCTTCAAGGGAAAACCAACGAATGCTCAAGAGGTAGCAAGAAGGATTTCTAGCGCCGTTGCCGGGGAGTCTACGCACAAGTCAAGACATACCAAGCACCCATCACAAACTCTTATCCCTCGCATTACATTATTTGCCATTTGCCTCTCGTTTTCCTCTCCCCCACTTCACCCTTGCCGTTTTATTCACCCTCTCTTTCTGTTCGCCTCCTTTTCACTTGCTTCTTGTTTGCTTGTGTGTTGGATTGCTTGCTTGTCACGATGGCTCAAGATAATACTAAATTGTGTGACTTTGCCAATACCAACAACAATGATTTTCTTAGCACTCCGATTGCTCCTCTTACCGATGCTGAATCTTGTGAAATTAATGCTACTTTGCCGAATCTTGTCATGAAAGATCAATTCGCCGGCCTTCCTAGTGAAGATGCCGCTGCCCATCTAAACAGCTTTGTTGATTTGTGTGATATGCAAAAGAAGAAAGATATGGACAATGATATTTTTAAATTGAAGCTATTTCCTTTTTCGCTTAGAGATCATGCTAAACCTTGGTTTTCGTCTTTGCCTAAAAATAGTATTGATTCTTGGAATAAGTGCAAAGATGCTTTTATCTCTAAGTATTTTCCTCCTGCTAAGATCATCTCTCTTAGAAACGATATTATGAATTTTAAGCAACTTGATCATGAACATGTTGCACAAGCTTGGGAGAGGATGAAATTAATGATACGTAATTGCCCTACACATGGTTTGAATTTATGGATGATTATACAAAAAATTTATGCCGGATTGAATTTTTCTTCTAGAAATCCTTTAGATTCGGCCGCAGGAGGCACTTTTATGGAAATCACTTTAGGAGAAGCTACTAAACTCCTAGATAATATTATGGTTAATTATTCTCAATGGCACACTGAAAGATCTACTAGTAAAAAGGTGCATGCAATTGAAGAGATTAATGTTTTGAGTGGAAAGATGGATGAACTTATGAAATTGTTGCTAATAAGAGTGTTTCTTCTGATCCTAATGATATGCCTTTGTCCACTTTGATTGAGAATAATAATGAATCTATGGATGTGAATTTTGTTGGTAGGAACAATTTTGGTATTGGTAACAACACTTATAGAGGAAACTTTAATCGTAGGCCGTATCCTAGTAATTCCTCTAATAATCATGGTAATTCCTACAACAAATCTTATGGAAATTTTAATAAGATGCCCTCTGATTTTGAGACTAGTGTTAAAGAATTTATGTTTTCTCAAAAAAAATCAATGCTTTGCTTGAAGAAAAATTGCCTAAGATTGATGAGTTGGCTAGGAACGTGGATAGAATTTCTCTTCATGTTGATTCTTTGAAACTTAGATCTATTCCACCTAAGCATGATATCAATGAGTCTCTCAAAGCTATGAGAATTTTCATTGATGAGTGCAAAGAAAGAACGGCTAGGATGCGTGCTAAAAAAGATTGCTTTGTGAAAGCGTGTTCTTCTAGTTTTCATGATAATAAGGATGAAGATATAAAAGTGATTGATGTGTCCCCTATTAAATCCTTTTTTTGCAATATGAATCTTGATAATGATGGGACTGGAGATGAGTCAACTTTAGTTGAAAGGCGTCCGAATGATCCGGAGTTTTTAGATCTTGATGCAAAAATTGGTAAAAGTGGGATTGAAGAGGTCAAAACTTTACATAGCAATGAACCCACTATTTTGGATTTCAAGGAATTTAATTATGATAATTGTTCTTTAATAGATTGTATTTCCTTGTTGCAATCCGTGCTAAATTCTCCGCATGCTTATAGTCAAAATAAGGCTTTTACCAAACATATCGTTGATGCTTTAATGCAATATCATGAAGAAAAGCTTGAATTGGAAGTTTCTATCCCTAGAAAACTTTATGATGAGTGGGAACCTACTATTAAAATTAAAATTAAAGATCATGAATGCTATGCTTTGTGTGATTTGGGTGCTAGCGTTTCCACGATTCCATAAACTTTGTGTGATATGTTAGGTTTCCGTGAATTTGATGATTGTTCTTTAAACTTGCACCTTGCGGATTCCACCATTAAGAAATCTATGGTAAGAATTAATGATGTTCTTATTGTTGCAAATAGGAACTATGTGCCCATAGATTTCATTGTCCTTGATATAGATTGCAATCCTTCATGTCCTATTATTCTTGGTAGACATTTCCTTAGAACGATTGGTGCAATTATTGATATGAAAGAAGGGAATATTAGATTCCAATTTAAGGAAAGGCATGGAACACTTTCCTAGAAAGAAAATTAAATTACCTTATGAATCTATTATGAGATCTACTTATGAGTTGCATGCCAAAGATGACAATACCTAGATCTATCCTTTCCTTTATGCCTAGCTAGGGGCGTTAAAAGATAGTGCTTGTTGGGAGGCAACCCAATTTTATTTTTGTTTGTTGCTTTTTGGTTCTGTTTAGTAATAAATCTTTCATCTAGCCTCTGGTTAGATGTTCTTTCATGTTTTAATTAGTGTTTGTGCCAAGTAGAACCTTTGGGAAGACTTGGGTGAAGTCTTTTTGATCTTGCTGTAAAAAACAGAAACTTTAGCGCTCACGAGATTAGCTACAACTTTTTACTGGAGAGTGCTATTTAGTTGATTTTTTTGCATATGATTAATAGATAAATTCCTCACGTCCGTCAATTTATTTTAGAATTTTTGGGGTTCCAGAAGTATGCGTTTGATACAGATTACTACAGACTATTCTGTTTTTGACAGATTCTGTTTTTCGTGTGTTATTTGCTTATTTTGATGAATCTATGGCTAGTATCGGAGGTTATGAACCATAGAGAACTTGTAGTAAAGTAGTTTTAACACCAATATAAATAAAGAATGAGTTCATTATAGTACCTTGAAGTGGTGTTTTGTTTTCTTTCGCTAACAGAGCTCACGAGATTTTCTGCTAAGTTTTGTGTTGTGAAGTTTTCAATTTTTGGGTAAAAGATTTGATGGATTATGGAACAAGGAGTGGCAAGAGCCTAAGCTTGGGGATGTCCATGGCAACCCAAGATAATCTAAGTACACCAAAAGGCCAAAGCTTGGGGATGCCCCGGAAGGCATCCCCTCTTTCGTTTACTTCCATCGGTAACTTTACTTGGAGCTATATTTTTATTCACCACATGATATGTGTTTTGCTTGGAGCGTCTTGTATGATTTGAGTCTTTGTTTTTTATTTTACCACAATCATCTTTGCTGTACACACCTTTTGAGAGAGATACACATGATTCAGAATTTATTAGAATACTCTATGCGATTCGCTTATATCTTTTTGAGCTATATAGTTTTTGCTCTAGTGCTTCACTTATATCTTTTAGAGCACGGTGGTGGTTTTATTTTATAGAAATTATTGATCTCTCATGATTCACTTACATTATTTTGAGAGTCCTTTAGAACAGCATGGTAATTTGCTTTGGCTATAAAATTAGTCCTAATATGATAGGCATCCGAGATGGATATAATAAAAACTTTCATATAAGTGCGTTGAATACTAAGAGAAGTTTGATACTTGATGATTGTTTTGAGATATGGATATAGTGATATTAAAGTTGTTCTAGTTGAGTAGTTGTGAATTTGAGAAATACTTGTGTTGAAGTTTGCAAGTCCCGTAGCATGCACGTATGGTAAACGATAACAAATTTGAAACATGAGGTGTTCTTTGATTGTCATCCTTATGAGTGGCGGTCGGGGACGAGCGACGATGGTCTTTTCCTACCAATCTATCCCCCTAGGAGCATGCGCGTAGGGCTTGGTTTTTGATGACTTGTAGATTTTTGCAATAAGTATGTGAGTTCTTTATAACTAATGTTGAGTCCATGGATTATACGGACTCTCAACCTTCCATCATTGCCAGCCTCTTCGGTACCGTGCATTGCCCTTTCTCACCTTGAGAGTTGGTGCAACCATCGCCGATGCATCCAAACCCCGTGATATGATACGCTCAATCACACATAAACCTCGTTATATCTTCCTCAAAACAGCCACCATACCTACCTATTATGGCATTTCCATAGCCATTCCGAGATATATTGCCATGCAACTTTCCACCGTTCCGTTTATTATGACACACTTCATCATTGTCATATTGCCTTGCATGATCATGTAGTTGACATCGTATTTGTGGCAAAGTCACCATGCATATTATTTCATACATGTCACTCTTGATTCATTGCCCCTCCCGGTACACCGCCTGAGGCATTCATATAGAGTCATATTTTGTTCTAGTATCGAGTTGTAACCATTGAGTTGTAAATAAATAGAAGTGTAATGATCATCATTAATAGAGCATTGTCCCAAATAAAAAAAGAGAAAGGCCAAAAAAAGGGAAGGCCCAAAAAAAAGAAGAGAAAAAAAGAAAAAAAGAAAGAAAAAGAGAAATAAAAAGGGACAATGCTACTATCCTTTTTCCACACTTGTGCTTCAAAGTAGCAACATGATCTTTATGATAGAGAGTCTCTTGTTTTGTCACTTTCATATACAAGTGGGAATTTTTCATTATAGAACTTGGCTTGTATATTCCAACAATGGGCTTCCTCAAATTCCCTAGGTCTTCGTGAGCAAGCAAGTTGGATGCACACCCACTTAGTTTCTTTTGTTGAGCTTTCATACATTTATAGCTCTAGTGCATCCGTTGCATGGCAATCCCTACTCCTTGCATTGACATCAATTGATGGGCATCTCCCTAGCCTGTTGATTAGCCGCGTCAATGTGAGACTTTCTCCTTTTTTGTCCTCTCCACATAACCCCATTCTATTCCACCCATAGTGCTATATCCATGGCTCACGCTCATGTATTGCGTGAAAGTTGAAAAAAGTTTGAGATTACTAAAGTATGAACAATTGCTTGGCTTGTCATCGGGTTGTGCATGATGAGAGCATTCTTGTGTGACTAAATGGAGCATTACCAAACTATATGATTTTGTAGGGATGAACTTTCTTTGGCCATGTTATTTTGAGAAGACATGATTGCTTAGTTAGTATGCTTGAAGTATTATTATTTTTATGTCAATATTAAACTTTTATCTTGAATCTTTCAGATCAGAACATTCATGCCACAATAAAGAAAATTACATTGAGAAATATGCTAGGTAGCATTCTACATCAAAAATTCTGTTTTTATCATTTACCTACTCGAGGACGAGCAGGAATTAAGCTTGGGGATGCTTGATACGTCTCCAACGTATCTATAATTTTTGATTGTTCCATGCTATTATATTATCTGTTTTGGATGTTTAATGGGCTTTATTATACACTTTTATATTATTTTTGGGACTAACCTATTAACCCAAGGCCCAGTGCAAATTGCTGTTTTTTTGCCTATTTCAGTGTTTCGCAGAAAAGGAATATCAAATGGAGTCCAAACGGAATGAAACCTCCAGGAGAGTGATTTTTGGAACAAATGTGATCCAGAGGACTTGGAGTGGACGTCAAGAAACAATCAAGGAGGCCACGAGGCATGGAGGCGCGCCTACCCCCCTGGGCGCGCCCCCACCCTCGTGGGCCCCTCCTAGCTCCACAAACCTACGTCTTCCTCCTATATATACCCATATACCCCGAAACCAACCAGGAGCACCACAAAACCCTATTTCCACCGCTGCAACCTTCTGTACCCGTGAGATCCCATCTTGGGGCCTTTTTCGGCGCTCCGCCGGAGGGGGAATCGATCACGGAGGGCTTCTACATCAACACCATAGCCTCTCCGATGATGTGTGAGTAGTTTACCATAGACCTTCGGGTCCATAGTTATTAGCTAGATGGCTTCTTCTCTCTCTTTGGATCTCAATACAAAGTTCTCCTCGATCTTCTTGGAGATCTATTCGATGTAACTCTTTTTTGCGGTGTGTTTGTCGAGATCCGGTGAATTGTGGGTTTATGATCAAGATTATCTATGAACAATATTTGAATCTCCTCTGAATTCTTTTATGTATGATTTGTTATCTTTGCAAGTCTCTTCAATTATCGCTTTGGTTTGGCCTACTAGATTGATCTTTCTTGCAATGGGAGAAGTGCTTAGCTTTTGGGTTCAATCTTATGCTGTTCGATCCCAAAGGACAAAAGGGGAAACGACACACATTGTATTGTTGCCATCGAGGATAAAAAGATGGGGTTTATATCATATTGCTTGAGTTTATCCCTCTACATCATGTCATCTTGCCTAATGCGTTACTCTGTTCCTATGAACTCAATACTCTAGATGCATGCTGGATAGCGGTCGATGTGTGGACTAATAGTAGTAGATGTAGAATCGTTTCGGTCTACTTGTCACGGACGTGATGCCTATATACATGATCATGCCTAGATATTCTCATAATTATGCACTTTTTTATCAATTGCTCGACAGTAATTTGTTCACCCACCGTAATACTTATGCTATCTTGAGAGAAGCCACTAGTGAAACCTATGGCCCCCGGGTCTATTTTCCATCATATTAATCTTCCGTCAACTAGCTATCTCTTTTGCCGTTTATTTTGCAATCTTTACTTTTAGTCTTTATCATAAAATACCAAAAATATTATCTTATCATCTCTATCAGATCTCACTTTTGCAAGTGACCGTGAAGGGATTGACAACCCTTTTATCGCGTTGGTTGCAAGGTTCTTATTTGTTTGTGTAGGTACGAGGGACTTGCGTGTGGCCTCCTACTTGATTGATACCTTGGTTCTCAAAAACTGAGGGAAATACTTACGCTACTTTGCTGCATCACCCTTTCCTCTTCAAGGGAAAAACCAACACATGCTCAAGCGGTAGCACACATTACACTACGCCGGGGACTGCACCGCTGTCGCGGTGTAGCCTCCCAGCTGGAGCTATCCTCTGATGACTACGGTGTGGCTGAGCGACGACGTCGGACCGGTGCCATTGGCGATTGTGGGAGAAGCAGACGAGATAAGCAACAGGGAGGGAGGGGAAAATGTGACGCAGGACTCGCCGGCCGTGAGGGTTTTTATAGCAGGCCGGTAAGCATTGGGATTTTTGGGGGATTTCACCGAGTTGGGTGGGAAGATTGCGCGGGAACTTGCGAGGTTACGCAGGAACGGGCTCACCGACGATTCATTGGCGCCATCGTTTGGCCAAAAGAACACGCCCATGCGCTACGCAAGCTTGCGTTGTAAGCCGTCTGCGGCAGCGGGGTGACAAGACGTGTGAGAAGAGGATGAAAGGCTACGTACGCATACGGTTAATAAAAAAATGTTTGCGATTTAATTACCTACTATACCCCCGTCCTGGTTTATAAGTATGATTTAACTAATAAAATACAAATGCATGTCGCCAAAGATTATATAGTTGGATTTGTATTTGAACATAGTTTCCAATTAGATGACTAGACAATCGTTTCTCCTAATTTAGAATGCATGCAATTGTTTATTGAGGTGCGTGCGAATGATTTGTATAGTCACTTATGTAATTGGATGTTTATTTCAGTTATATATATATACATGTTATTCTCATCAGTAGATGAGCAAATCACACAGATTATTAGTAGCAATCGCCTCTGTTATTATTGGTCTTCGCATTACATTCGATTACGGACCTGTTTGCCGCGTATCACACACATCTTGTTCAGTTGAACCGTTTCCATTGTGTTGCCTAATCACACATAGTTCATCCTAGTGAACCGTATGCTATATATCGCACACGCCTTCATCTGGCTGCCCATTTCTTTTGTTCCTCCTCATCCCAAACAGTTAATTGAATCGAACCGTATGCCTCAGACGCACACGGAACTAAAATCGGAACCGTGTTTGATGCATCCATCATCGCAAACGTTTTGCATCTTTTTTGACGCTTTTTTTTACACCGTCGTTTGCGATTATGGCATCGCACACAGTTTCGTCGAATGGTCTCTGATCATAGTGTCGCTTTCGGACCATCCTGCAGTAGTGTGTGGCCGGGTTTTGAGTCTTACTCAACTTCATACCTTACAACTCAGGCAAGAACTTCTTCTTTGACGGATCCATTTTGAACTCTTTCAAAATTTTATCAAGGTATGTACTCATCAAAAGTCTTATCAAGCGTCTTAATCTATCTATAGATCTTGATGCCCAATATGTAAGCAGCTTCACCGAGGTCTTTCTTTGAAAAACTCCTTTCAAACACTCCTTTATGCTTTCCAGAAAATTCTACATTATTTCCGATCAACAATATGTCATTCACATATACTAATCAGAAAAGTTGTAGTGCTCCCACTCACTTTCTTGTAAAATACAGGCTTCACCGCAAGTCTATATATAACTATATGCTTTGATCAACTCATCAAAGCGTATATTCCAACTATGAGATGCTTGCACCAGTTCCATAGATGGATCACTGGAGCTTGCACACTTCGTTAGCACCTTTAGGATCGACAAAACCTTTGGTTGCATCATATATAACTCTTCTTTAAGAAATCCATTAAGGAATAGAGTTTTGACATCCATTTGCTAGATTTCACAAAATGCGGCAATTGCTAACATGATTCGGACAGACTTAAGCATCGCTACGAGTGAGAAAAATCTCATCGTAGTCAACATCTTGAACTTGTCGAAAACATTTTGCGACAATTCGATCTTTGTAGATAGTAACATTACCATCATCGTCCGTCTTCCTCTTGAAGATCCATTTATTCTCAATGGCTTGCCGATCATCGGGCAAGTCCACCAAAGTCCACACTTTGTTCTCATACATGGATCTTATCTCAGATTTCATGGCCTCAAGCCATTTCACGGAATCTGGGCTCATCGTCGCTTCCTCATAGTTCGTAGGTTCGTCATGGTCTAGTAACATGACTTCTAGAACATGATTACCGTACCACTCTGGTGCGAACATGCTCTGGTTGACCTATGAGTTTCGGTAGTAACTTGATATGAAGTTTCATGATCATTATCATTAACTTCCTCTCTTGTTGGTGTAGGCATCACAGAAACGGTTTTCTGTGATGAGCAACTTTCCAATTCGAGAGAAGGTATAGTTACCTGATATGTCTCCAACGTATCTATAATTCATGAAGTATTCATGCTATTATATTATCCATCTTAGGTGTTTTATGGGCTTTACTATGCACTTTTATATTACTTTTGGGACTAACCTATTGACCCAGAGCCCAGTGCCAGTTTGTATTTTTTCCCTTGTTTCAGTGTTTCGCAGAAAAGGAATATCAAATGGAGTCCAAACGGAATGAAACCTTCGGAAAAGATATTTTTGGAAAGAAAGCAATACGGGAGACTTGGAGTGCACGTCAGGGGATCAACGAGGAGAGCACGAGGCAGGGGGCGAGCCCACCCCCCTGGGCGCGCCCTCCACCCTCATGGGCCCCTCGTGGCTCCCCTTACCGACTTCTTTCGCCTATATATTCCCATATACCCTAAAACCTTCGGGGAACAGAATAGATTGGGAGTTCCACCGCCGCAAGCCTCTGTAGCCACGAAAAACCAATCGGGACCTGCTCCAAGCACCTCACGGAGGGGGTCCCTCACCGTGTCCATCTTCATCATCCCGGCGATCTCCATGACGAGGAGGGAGTAGTTCACCCTCGGGGCTGAGGGTATGTACCAAGAGCTATGTGTTTGATCTCTCTCTCTCGTGTTCTTGATTTGGCACGATCTTGATGTATCGCGAGCTTTGCTATTATACTTGGATCTTATGATGTTTCTCCCCCTCTACTCTCTTGTAATGGATTGAGTTTTCCCTTTGAAGTTATCTTATCTGATTGAGACTTTAAGGATTTGAGAACACTTGATGTATGTCTTGCGTGGGATACCCGTGGTGACAACGGGGTATTCTATTGATCCACTTGATGTATGTTTTGGTGATCAACTTGCGGGTTCCGCCATGAACCTATGCATAGGGGTTGGCACACGTTTTCGTCTTGACTCTCCGGTAGAAACTTTGGGGCACTCTTTGAAGTACTTTGTGTTGGTTTGAATAGATGAATCTGAGATTGTATGATGCATATCGTATAATCATACCCACAGATACTTGAGGTGACATTGGAGTATCTAGGTGACATTAGGGTTTTGGTTGATTTGTGTCTTAAGGTGTTATTCTAGTACGAACTCTTGAATAGATTGATCCGAAAGAATAACTTTGAGGTGGTTTCATACCCTACCATAATCTCTTCGTTTGTTCTCCGCTATTAGTGACTTTGGAGTGACTCTTTGTTGCATGTTGAGGGATAGTTATATGATCCAATTATGTTATTATTGTTGAGAGAACTTGCACTAGTGAAAGTATGAACCCTAGGCCTTGTTTCAACGCATTGCAATACCGCTTACGCTCACTTTTATCATTAGTTACCTTGCTGTTTTTATAATTTCAGATTACAAAAACCTATATCTACCATCCATATTGCACTTGTATCACCATCTCTTCGCCGAACTAGTGCACCTATACAATTTACCATTGTATTGGGTGTGTTGGGTGTGTTGGTTGCAGGGTTGCTTGAGAGAGACCATCTTCATCCTACGCCTCCCACGGATTGATAAACCTTAGGCCATCCACTTGAGGGAAATATTCTACTGTCCTACAAACCTCTGCACTTGGAGGCCCAACAACGTCTACAAGAAGAAGGTTGCGTAGTAGACATCAAGCTCGTTTTTGGCGCCGTTGCCGGGGAGGCTAGGTAAGCGGCACTCACACCCCGTCAACTAAGCTCGTTTCTGGCGTCGTTGCCGGGGAGGTGAGTGCTTGAAGGTATATCTTTAGATCTTGCAATCGAATCTTTTAGTTTCTTGTTTTATCACTAGTTTAGTTTATAAAAGAAAACTACAAAAAAATGGAATTGAGTTTGTCTCATACGCTTCATCTTTTTAATGTCTTTCGTGAGTATGATGGAAAGGAAAATTGTGCCATAGTGTTAGAAGAAGAATGCATTAAAATGTTTTGCACTAAATCTTTGAATGATGAGCATGATTGCCAATGTTGTTAGTATGAACTCCTTGAATATCCATAGTACTAATGATGATTGCACTAGTTATGATGAAAATGTCTCCTATAAACATGTCAATTTTTGTGGAGTGCATTGGGTTTGCAAGTACACACCAAATAGGGAAGATAGATATTGCAAGAGGCATAAGCATTTAGAAACTAAACTGTTGCAAGAAAGGCTAGATGTTTGTGCTGAAAATTTAAATTTTCTTGGCCATACTTGTGAACTTTGCAATGAACGGGGTCATTTAACTACCCGATGCAAATTGTTTCATGATCTAATCGTGTCCAAAAGTTGTGATGACTTGATTTCCCTTGCACATTATAATGAACTTAGTTTGCTTATGGTTTACGAAGAAATGAAACATATAACTAAGCATCTTCCAGAATTTGCCCGTTATAAACTTCTTGATTTTGACCTAGAAGAAATTTATATGTATTGTGTGGTGAATTGCATTGAAAATCCTTATATAGCCAATTACATAAAGAAAAGAAAACAAATAGAAGATGAAGAGAATACTAATGAAAGGGAAGAGACTTACCAATATCCTCCTATTATTTCTTTTGATGAATCAGGTAACGAGGAGGAGCCCTCTATTCAACCAATCTCATTAATAAGGAGCTCCAAAAAGAGGATTGAACCCACACATGATGTGGTGAACAAGAAGAAAATAAAAAGGAAGAGAGGTAAAAAGATATCTCTCCCAAATAATGTTGCTCCTATTATTCTTGTGCCTCATGAAAATGAATCAAAAATAATTGTGGAAGATGATGCACTTGATGATGATCTCGTTATGCCTATTGCTTGTTGTGATGATTATGATTGGGAAGATAATGATACTCCTTATGATCTTGAAATTCTTTTTGGCACTTGCTTGGAAGAATATAATAATTGCTATACTATTGGTGCTATCCATACTATTAATGATGAGATTGATTATGCTTATGATATGAAAAGGCCCAAGCTTGGGGATGCTATGTTTGAAGAAGATGATGTTTTTGAGAATATATTTGCTAAAATTAATGTTTGTCCCAATCTTGGGGATGCTACGTTTAATGAAGATGGTATTTTTAGCCTCCCAAGTTTTGATATGCAAAGTTGTTATGATGATAGCATGCCTTCTACATATGATGATTATATTGATGAAAGTGGGTTTGGAAGAGTGTCAACTTTAGGAAGTAATGATCCCACTATTTTGGAGGATGTTGAATCTTATAATATTTATGAAAGTGGATTTGGAAAGGTCATGACTTTATTTAGTGATGAGTCCACTATCTTGGAAGAGGTTTCAATCGATTATGATGAGAACAAAGTTGCTACTTATGATGATTATTGTGATGAAACTTATGCTATAAAAAGTAGTGATGACTATACTTATAAAACTTGTCATGATTATGGTCCCCCTTTTTTCTGAACATTACTCTTTTAATGTGGAAACAATTTATAGTATTCAAGTCTCTTATGATACTCCCACTATCCCGAATGAGAAGAATTTTGCTTATGTGGAGAGTAGTAAATTTTCTATGCTTGTAGATCATGAAAAGAATGCTTTAGGTGTTGGTTATATTGTTGAATTCGTTCATGATGCTACTGAAAATTATTATGAGGGAGGAATATATGCTTGTAGGAATTGCAATAACATCAAGTTTCCTCTCTATGTGCTTAAAGTTTTGAAGTTATGCTTGTTTTGCCTTCCTATGCTAGTTGATTATTATTCCCATAAGTTGTTTGCTCACAAGATCCCTATGCATAGGAAGTGGGTTAGGCTTAAATATGCTAGTCATATTCTTCATGATGCTCTCTTTATGTTTCAATCCTTATCTTTTATGTGAGCATCATTGAAATCATCATGCCTAGCTAGGGGCGTTAAACGGTAGCGCTTGT
This sequence comes from Aegilops bicornis, assembly GCA_021605145.1. Classification (NCBI taxonomy): domain Eukaryota; kingdom Viridiplantae; phylum Streptophyta; class Magnoliopsida; order Poales; family Poaceae; genus Aegilops; species Aegilops bicornis. Next base: position 335,459,525 of record CM038669.1, on the reverse strand, counting down.
TGGGTGGCAACCCAATTTTATTTTAGTTTCTTGCTTTTTGGTTCTGTTTAGAAATAAATAATCCATCTAGCTTCTTTTTAGATGTGGTTTTATGTTTTAATTAGTGTTTGTGCCAAGTAGAACCTTTGGGAAGACTTGGGTGAAGTCTTTATGATCATGCTGTAAAAAACAGAAACTTTAGCGCTCACGAGATTAGCTTCAACTTTTTACTGGAGAGTGCTATTTGTTGATTCTTTTTGCAGATGATTACTAGACAAATTCATCAGGTCCACCAATTTATTTTAGAATTTTTAGAGTTCCAGAAGTATACGTTTGATACAAATTACTACAGACTGTTCTGTTTTTGACAGATTCTGTTTTTCGTGTGTTGTTTGCTTATTTTGATGAATCTATGGCTAGTAAAAGAGTTTATAAACCATAGAAAAGTTGGAATACAGTAGGTATAACACCAATATAAATAAAGAATGAGTTTAATACAGTACCTTGAAGTGGTGTTTTGTTTTCTTTCGCTAACGGAGCTTACGAGTTTTCTGTTAAGTTTTGTGTTGTGAAGTTTTCAAGTTTTGGGTAAAGATTCGATGAACTATGGAATAAGGAGTGGCAAGAGCCTAAGCTTGGGGACGCCCAAGACACCCCAAGGTAATATTCAAGGACAATCAAGCTTGGGGATGCTTCGGATGGCATCCCCTCTTTCGTCTTCGTTCATCGGTAACTTTACTTGGAGCTATATTTTTATTCACCACATGATATGTGTTTTGCTTGGAGCGTCATTTTATTTTCTTTTGTTTTGCTTGCTGTTTGAATAAAGTATCAAGATCTGAAATTCTTAAATGAGAGAGAGTCTTCACTTAGTTACATAATTTTTTAACTACTCATTGATCTTCACTTATATCTTTTTGGAGTAGTTTGTCATTTAATCGTCTGCTTCACTTATATCCTATGAGTAAATGGTTGAATGATTTGAATGTCATAAATCTGAAATTATATATTTTTCATATGCTTATCCCATGGGGAGTAATGACTTCACATATAAGAAGTAGAGGTGGTAAATTTATTGAAGGTTAGCAAACATTGTATTGGTCACTTGAACAATTCATGAAAGAATATTGAAGGAAGAGAGATTTCACATATAAATATACTATCTTGGACATCTTCTATGATTGTGAGCACCATTAATTATTTTCAAACCTGAGCAAATTAGTTGAAGTTGGACAAGGAAGACAACATAATGAGTTATGCTTGGGTATATTTGTATAGAAGTTATATTGTTATGGATCCTCTAACATGTGGTGCTTGCTATTTAGAATCCTTTGCTAGCCAAAATATCTGTACTAAGAGGGAATACTGCGTGTGCATCCAAATTCCTTGAACCAAGTTTATTCCATGAGTGTCCACCATATCTACCTATATGCAGTATTTACCTGCCGTTCCAAGTAAATTTGCATGTGCCAAACTCTAAACCTTCAAATAATAATCTGTTTTGTATGCCCGAATCGCTCATGTAGCGACTAGGCTCTCAGTATCTTCCATGCTAGGTGGGTTATTCTCATGATGAGTGGACTCCGCTCATCATTCATGAGAAAATGGCTGGTAACTGGGATGCCCAGTCCTATGATCAAAAGATCAAAAACAAATTCACAAATAATTTAAACAAACTCGCCCAGGATTGTTGATAGTTGGACGGCACCCATTGTTTCGGACAAGCCGTGGAGTGTGTTGTTGGTGGAGGGTGAGTAAAATCTTTACCTTTCTGTTTGGGAACCGCTTATAATGTATTTAGTATGGAAGATATTGGGAACTCTTGGTCGTTATGTTGACAACGAAAGCATACCTCTCAAAATTATTTTCATCTATGATTTTGCTTCGAGCTCTGGCACCTCTGCAAATACACCTTCCCTCTGCGAAGGGCCTATCTTTTACTTTTATGCAAGAGTCAGTAGTATTCCTTCTCATTCCAACCTACTCTTTAGTTGGCAAGCATCATGTGATGGAAAGATCTGAGCATATATGGCCATTCAAATATATTTGATCATGGATTATTATTGTTGACAATTATCTATATGATAAATAAGTTGGGAGGCGAAACATTAAGCCCCTATCTTTCTCTGTGTTCGATGGACGCTATTTGTTCTAAAAATATGCTTTGAGTGGTAGCAATCATGGAAGACTAGAAGATAGTTGAGTATGTGAAGTTTGCTGAATCAAAGCTCTGACATAGACTCTTCCTGAAAATAAGATGAATTGTAATTGTTTGATGACCAATAACATGGTTTGTTAGTTTTCAAGAAAGTTTATGATCTATACTTTAACATGTGAATAGCTTGTTACTTGATCATGAGAAGCTTTATGATATGAGCTACTGTTATGACATATAATGATGCTAGAAAGGTGATTGAAATTATCATTGATCAAACTTCTGCACCTGCTAGCATTCACACTTCATAAATTATTTCTTTTATCATTTACCTACTCGAGGACGAGCAGGAATTAAGCTTGGGGATGCTGATACGTCTCCAATGTATCTATAATTTATGAAGTATCCATGCTATTATATTATCCATCTTGGGTGTTTTATGGGCTTTACTATGCACTTTTATATTACTTTTGGGACTAACCTATTGACCCGAGCCCAAGCCGCTTTCTGTTTTTTCCCTTGTTTCAGTGTTTCGCAGAAAAGGAATATCAAACGGAGTCCAAACGGAATGAAACCTTCGGAAAAGTTATTTTTGGAAAGAAAGTGATACGTCTCCAACGTATCTATAATTTTTTATTGTTCCATGCTATTATATTATTTGTTTTGGATGTTTATGGGCTTTATTATTCACTTTTATATTATTTTTGGGACTAACCTATTGACCCAGAGCCCAGTGCTAGTTCCTGTTTTTCCCTTGTTTCAGTGTTTCGAAGAAAAGGAATATCAAACGGAGTCGAAACGGAATGAAACCTTCTGGAGAAGTTATTTTTGGAAGGAAAGCAATACGGGAGACTTGGAGTGCACGTCAGGGGATCAACAAGGAGAGCACGAGGCAGGGGGCGCGCCCACCCCCTGGGCGCGCCCTCCACCCTCGTGGCTCCCCTTACCTACTTCTTCCTCCTATATATACCCATATACCCTAAAACGATCGGGAAACAGAATAGATCTGGAGTTCCGCCGTCGCAAGTCTCTGTAGCCACCAAAAGCCTCTCGGGACCCTGTTCCGGCACCCTGCCGGAGGGGGGAACCCTCACTGGTGGCCATCTTCATCATCCCGACGCTCTCCATGACGAGGAGGGAGTAGTTCACCCTCGGGGCTGAGGGTATGTACCAGTAGCTATGTGTTTGATCTCTCTCTCTCGTGTTCTTGATTTGGCACGATCTTGATGTATCGCAAGCTTTGCTATTATAGTTGGATCTTATGTTTCTTCTCCCCCTCTACTCTCTTGTAATGGATTGAGTTTCCCTTTTGAAGTTATCTTATCGGATTGAGTCTTTATTGATTTGAGAACACTTGATGTATGTCTTGCCATGCGTATCTATGGTGACAATGGGATATCACGTGATTCACTTGATGTATGTTTTGGTGATCAACTTGCGGGTTTCGCCCATGAACTTATGCATAGGGGTTGGCACACGTTTTTGTCTTGACTCTCCCAGAGAAACTTTGGGGCACTATTTGAGGTTCTATGTGTTGGTTGAATAGATGAATCTGAGATTGTGTGATGCATATCGTATAATCATACCCACGGATACTTGAGTTGACATTGGAGTATCTATGTGACATTAGGGATTTGGTTGATTTGTGTCTTAATGTGTTATTCTATTACTAACTCTAGGGCTGTTTGTGACACTTATAGGAATAGCCCTACGGATTGATTGGAAAGAATAACTTTGAGGTGGTTTCGTACCCTACCATAATCTCTTCGTTTGTTCTTCACTATTAGTGACTTTGGAGTGACTCTTTGTTGCATGTTGAGGGATATTTATATGATCCAATTATGTTATTATCATTGAGAGAACTTGCACTAGTGAAAGTATGAACCCTAGGCCTTGTTTCCTAGCACTGCAATACCGTTTACGCTCACTTTTATCATTAGTTACCTTGCTGTTTTTATATTTTCAGATTACAAAAACATATATCTCTCATCCATATTGCACTTGTATCACCATCTCTTCGCCGAACTAGTGCACCTATACAATTTACCATTGTATTGGGTGTGTTGGGGACACAAGGGACTCTTTGTTATTTGGTTGCAGGGTTGCTTGAGAGAGACCATCTTCATCCTACGCCTCCCACGGATTGATAAACCTTAGGTCATCCACTTGAGGGAAATTTGCTCTTGTCCTACAAACCTCTGCACTTGGAGGCCCAACAACGTCTACAAGAAGAAGGTTGTGTAGTAGACATCAAGCTCTTTTCTGGCACCGTTGTCGGGGAGGAGAGTGCTTGAAGGTATATCTTTAGATCTTGCAATCGAATCTTTTTATTTCTTGTTTTAGCACTAGTTTATTTTATAAAAGAAAACTACAAAAAAATGGAATTAAGTTTGCCACATACGCTTCACCTTTTTAATATCTTTCGTGAGTATGATGGAAAGGAAAATTGTGCCAAAGTGTTAGAAGAAGAATGCATTAAAATGTTTGGCACTAAATTTTTGAATGATGAGCATGATTGCAATGTTGTTAGTATGAATTCCTTGAATATCCATGATGCTAATGATATTCAAAGCCACAAGCTTGGGGAAGCTATGTTTGATGAAGATGATTTTTTTGGGCCCCACAGCTTTGATGAGCAAATTTACTATGATGAAAGCATGCCTCCTATCTATGATGATTATTGTGATGACACATATGCTTTAAAAAATAATGATAACCATGAAACTCGTCATCTTGATCTTAATTTTCAATCAGATGATAGTTATTTTGTTGAGTTTGCTCCCACTACTATTCATGAGAAGAAATTTGCTTATGTGGAGAGTAATAAATTTTCTATGCTTGTATATCATGAAAAGAATGCTTTAGGTGCTGGTTATATTGTTGAATTCATTCATGATGCTACTGAAAATTATTATGAGGGAGGAACATATGCTTGTAGGAATTGCAATAATATCAAGTTTCCTCTCTATGTGCTTAAAGTTTTGAAGTTATGCTTGTTTTGCCTTCCTATGCTAGTTGATTGTTGCTCCCATAAGTTGTTTGCTCTCAAAATTCATATGCATAGGAAGTGGGTTAGACTTAAATGTGCTAGTCATATTCTTCATGATGCTCTCTTTATGTTTCAGTTCTTATCTTTTATGTGAGCATCATTGAAATCACATGCCTAGCTAGGGGCGTTAAACGTTAGCGCTTGTTGGGAGGCAACCCAATTTTATTTTAGTTTCTTGCTTTTTGGTTCTGTTTAGTAATAAATAATCCATCTAGCTTCTGTTAGATGTGGTTTTGTGTTTTAATTAGTGTTTGTGCCAAGTAGAACCTTTGGGAAGACTTGGGTGAAGTTTTTATGATCATGCTGTAAAACACAGAGACTTTAGCGCTCACGAGATTAGCTAAAACTTTTTACTGGAGAGTGCTATTTAGTTGATTATTTTTGCAGATGATTACTAGAAATATTCCTCAGGTCCACCAATTTATTTTAGAATTTTTGGAGTTCCATAAGTTTGCGTTAGTTACAGATTACTACAGACTGTTCTGTTTTTGATAGATTCTGTTTTTCGTGTGTTGTTTGCTTATTTTAATGAACCTATGGCTAGTAAAAGAGTTTACAAGCCATAGAGAAGTTGGAATAAAGTAGGTTTAACACCAATATAAATAAAGAATGAGTTCATTATAGTACCTTGAAGTGGTGTTTTGTTTTCTTTCGCTAACGGAGCTTACGAGTTTTATGTTAAGTTTTGTGTTGTGAAGTTTTCAAGTTTTGGGTAAAGATTCGATGGACTATGGAATAAGGAGTGGCAAGAGCCTAAGCTTGGGGATTCCCAAGGCACCCCAAGGTAATATTTAAGGATAACCAAGAGCCTAAGCTGGGGGATGCCCGGATGGCATCCCCTCTTTCGTCTTCGTTCATCGGTAACTTTACTTGGAGCTATATTTTTATTCACCACATGATATGTGTTTTGCTTGGAGCGTCATGTCATTTTATTTAGCTTTGCTTGCTGTTTTAATAAAATACTAAGATCTGAAATTTTTAAATGGGAGAGTCTTCACATAGTTGCATAATTATTCGACTACTCATTGATCTTCACTTATATCTTTCAGAGTAGTTTGTTGTTTGCTCTAGTGCTTCACTTATATTTTTTAGAGCACGACGGTGGATTTGTTTTATAGAAACTATTTATCTCTCATGCTTCACTTAGATTATTTTGAGAGTCCTAAACAACATGGTAATTTTCTTGGGTTATGAAACTAGTCCTAATATGATGGGCATCCAAGATGGGTATAATAAAAACTTTCATATAAAGTGCATTGAATACTATGAGAAGTTTGATTCCTTATGATTGTTTTGAGATGTGAAGATGGTGATATTAGAGTCATGCTAGTTGAGTAGTTGTGAATTTGATAGATACTTGTGTTAAAGTTTGTGATTCCCGTAGCATGCATTATGGTGAACCGTTATGTGATGAAGTTGGAGCATAATTTATTTATTGATTGTCTTCCTTATGAGTGGCGGTCGGGGACGAGCGATGGTCTTTTCCTACCAATCTATCCCCCTAGGAGCATGCGCGTAGTACTTTGTTTCGGTAACTAATAGATTTTTGCAATAAGTATATGAGTTCTTTATGACTAATGTTGAGTCCATGGATTATACTCACTCTCATCCTTCCACCATTGCTAGCCTCTCTAATACCGCGCACCCTTAAATGGGTATCATACACCCACCATATACCTTCCTCAAAACAGCCACCATACCTACCTATTATGGCATTTTCATAGCCATTCCCAGATATATTGCCATACAACTTTCCACCGTACCGTTTATTATGACACGCTCCATCATTGTCATATTGCTTTGCATGATCATGTAGTTGACATTGTATTTGTGGCAAGGCCACCGTTCATAATTCTTTCATACATGTCACTCATGAGTCATTGCACATCCCGGTACACCGCCAGAGGCATTCATATAGAGTCATATTTTGTTCTAAGTATCGAGTTGTAATTCTTGAGCTGTAAGTAAATAAAAGTGTGATGATCATCATTATTAGAGCATTGTCCCAGTGAGGAAAGGATGATGGAGACTATGATTCCCCCACAAGTCGGGATGAGACTCCGGACGGAAAAAAAGAGAGAAAAAAGAGGCCATAAAAAAAGAGAAGGCCCAAACAAAAAAATAAAATGTAAAAAATTAAAAAAATGAGAGAAAAAGAGAGAAGGGACAATGCTACTATCCTTTTACCACACTTGTGCTTCAAAGTAGCACCATGATCTTCATGATAGAGAGTCTCCTATGTTGTCACTTCCATATACTAGTGGGAATTTTACATTGTAGAACTTGGCTTGTATATTCCAATGATGGGCTTCCTCAAAATGCCCTAGGTCTTCGTGAGCAAGCGAGTTGGATGCACACCCACTTAGTTTCTTTTGAGCTTTCATATACTTATAGCTCTAGTGCATCCGTTGCATGGCAATCCCTACTCACTCACATTGATATCTATTGATGGGCATCTCCATAGCTCGTTGATACGCCTAGTTGATGTGACACTATCTTCTCTTTTTTTGTCTTCTCCACAACCACCATTCTATTCCACCTATAGTACTATGTCCATGGCTCACGCTCATGTATTGCGTGAAGATTGAAAAAGTTTGAGAACACCAAAAGTATGAAACAATTGCTTGGCTTGTCATCGGGGTTATGCATTAAATAATTTGTGTGATGAAGATAGAGCATAGCTAGACTATATGATTTTGTAGGGATAGCTTTCTTTGGCCATGTTATTTTGAGAAGACATGATTACTTTGTTAGTTTGCTTGAAGTATTATTATTTTCATGTCAATATTAAACTTTTGTCTTGAATCTTATGGATCTGAATATTCTCGCCACAATAAAGAGAATTACATGGATAAATATTTTAGGTAGCATTCCACATCAAAAATTCTGTTTTTATCATTTACCTACTCGAGGATGAGCAGGAATTAAGCTCGGGGATGCTGATACGTCTCCAATGTATCTATAATTTTTGATTGTTCCATGCTATTATATTATTTGTTTTGGATGTTTATGAGCTTTATTATTCACTTTTATATTATTTTTGAGACTAACCTACTGACCCAGAGCCCAGTGTCAGTTCCTGTTTTTTCCTTGTTTCAGTGTTTTGAAGAAAAGGAATATCAAACGGAGTCGAAACAGAACGAAGCCTTCTGGAGAAGTTATTTTTGGAAGGAAAGCAACCTGATAGGGCTGTTTGTGACACTTATAGGAATATTCCAACGGATTGATTGGAAAGAATAACTTTGAGGTGGTTTCGTACCCTACCATAATCTCTTCGTTTGTTCTCCGCTATTAGTGACTTTGGAGTGACTCTTTGTTGCATGTTGAGGGATATTTATATGATCCAATTATGTTATTATCGTTGAGAGAACTTGCACTAGTGAAAGTATGAACCCTATGCCTTGTTTCCTAGCAATGCAATACCGTTTACGCTCACTTTTATCATTAGTTACCTTGCTGTTTATATATTTTCAGATTACAAAAACCTATATCTATCATCCATATTGCACTTGTATCACCATCTCTTCGCCGAACTAGTGGACCTATACAATTTGCCATTGTATTGGGTGTGTTGGAGACACAAGGGACTCTTTGTTATTTGGTTGCAAGGTTGCTTGAGAGAGACTGTAGCGACCCGACCCGAATGGATCATGTCTCTGTGCTTTCGTGTCATCCCTGGATCGGTATGCTGACACACACAGTACTCGAAGGATTTATAACAGAGGTAAATCACATGTATACAGTAACGTAAAAACTATTACCTCAATCCAAAACATAGCGGAAGCAACAAGGTTGTGGATTCCCATCAACACCAACGGCAAAGTTGAGTATAGGAAATCGTAACCCTAACGTATCACTTACTCGTAAATGCAGAAAAGTCTGCAACATGAAAAGTTGCAGCCAAAACGGGTCAAGACATGGAATATGCTTTGGCAATGTAACACATAGAGAGTAATGAAAGAATAAGCTATACTACATGCATATATGGCTGGTGGAAAGCTCTATGGTTACAGTTTTTGCGAAAAGCCAATTTTTCCCTACTGCAAAGGAATAAATTTATTTAACTATCATGGTGGTTGTGAAACATTGAGAATGGTTGACAGCATCCTCAATCCCAATTAAAAATACTCATTAAACCCAAACAAATTTTATTAAGTAACGTGATGAGATCAACAGGATATCCAGGTACTAGATACTCAAAATTGTCCATAACCGGGGACACGGCTAATCATGATTAGTTTATACACTCTGCAGAGGTTTGCGCACTTTTCCCACAAGACTTCGATCGCCTCCGTTTGATTTCTCGCACTACATGGTGTTTGAGAAGCGGATGACCGAGACATAGTCTTTCGTAAGCGTTTGCACCTTACGATGGGTAGACCGTACCACCTACAACCCCTACATCTCGCTAGTCTACCACCGTAAGAGTTCACACGACTTAGTCAACTATGCCAGAGCCCATAATGGCTTGTGGCTGCTACGGAAGTTTCTAGTTTGAATAATGTCATGATCCCTTTGAGCCTGGGTGGCGGTCCGAAGAAAAACAGGCAAGTCCTGATAGAAACCAGGTGCCTCAATCCACCCAGATGTATGTTTAAGTTGCCACCTTAAATAAACCATTAATTATCAACCTCACATCATCATGGATATTCACTCACCAATCCACGTCTACTTGCATAGCATGGCATAATAAGCAAACGTAGAAGTAACTCCCAAAGGTTTGATAATAAAACAGGTAATAGGTACTACCTCATCTACTTCCCATCCCACAATTTAATTAGATCCTAATCATGCAAGTGTTTGAGGAATAGATCTAATGCATAAAACTGGGTAGTAGAAAAGGTATGATCAAGTGTTACTTGCCTGCAAAGTTGATGAAGATGATTCGCACTCAAAAACTCTTGCTAGATCTACTCGTCACACTCCGGTCAATCTATCGTAAGCAAGCAATAGTAACCACACATAAGCAATCACTCAAAAAAAATCGGAAAGAACGAAGAGTACGATTCGGAAAACATCAAAACCAAGCAAATAACTCTTGCAATATAAAACAATTTCTAACAGTACCAAAACCATGTGTATTTGGCCTTATCAGAAAGTTTAGGTCAAGAGCTTCGATTTGCAAAAGAATCAACTAAATCGAGATTCTGAAACTCAAGTTATGATCAAACGAAGTTCAAATACAAATCTGTTTGAATTCAAATTTTAAAATTGTCAAAAATATGTTTGAGTTGTTTTACTGGATAGAGGGGATCGTAACAAAGAAGTGGGTGTTGGTTTCGTTGGATTCCGACTTACGAGTAAAAAGTTATGAGCGTTTGAAGATTAGGGACTAAAAAATAACACTACGGATAGGTCCCTGACGGAAATTAAAAATAAAAGAAAAATCTATCGAGCGACGCCGCTAAACAAAACCGGAAAGAAAAACCGGCGAGAAAACTGATCTAGGGTTTGGAAAGAAAACCGAAACGAAAACCGATCTAGAAAACCGAAACGGAAACCGAACGATTCTGAAAAAGCGAACCGAGGAAAAGAAAAGGTGACGCGACGAGGCTAGTACCTCGAAGAGGCGAGGGCTCCGGCGGCGGCAAGCGGCGGGCGGCAAGCACTTGGCGGCGGCGGCGGGGCGGCGGCGCGGTGTGGGGCGGCGGCGCGGTGTGGGTGGCTAAATGCTGAGTCATGAGGAGGAGAGGAGAGGAGAGGTGTTGGTTTGATGTGTTGGAGGGGTGCTTGGGTATTTATATTGGGGAGGGAGGGTTTTGCTTGGAGTAGGGACAAGAATTAGAGTAGGATTAGGAATCCTAGGAATAAAAAACGGAATAACGAAACGGGATCAAATCCTACTAGGATTTGTAAAAGAATAGGAAACCTTGGCTCCCTGGCTCCCTAGGTGCGTGCGAGCGATGGCCTTGGCCTTGGCCGGCCGGCTGGTTGGCGGCTTGGGCCTTTGGCCGAAGGCGCTGTGAATATATATATATATATATATATATATATATATATATATATATATATATATATATATATTACAAACAGAGAGGAAAACAAAATGATAAAACAAAATAAAATGAAAATATTATATAGGCATATAATATATCAAAATTTTCAGAAAAAGATTTCCTACATGATGAACATTATTCTAGCTTCAAATAAAATACACACAAATTTAAATAAAGCAAACAGTGCTACTGCCCTAATAAAATCCACTGAAAATCATTTTAAAAATACCAAAATGATTTCAAATTAATTTCTCTCCAATTTTCTGATGTAGGGAATCATGTTACCCTATTTTCCATATATTTTATTTTTGGAGAAAAATAATTTGAATAAAACTCAAATAACTCCAAATTGAAAATAAATTCAACAGAAATTTGAATTAAATTCTTTGAAACTCCCAACTCATATTTCATATAATTTGAAGAAGTCATTTTATCTTCGCTCGTGAAAATCATTGAGTTGCATAAAGTTTCAGAATGGGAAAATATTTTCCAAATGAAATTCAAATATTTTCAACACCCCTTGTCATTTAAATAAATGGAAGAAGTCATGTCATCTTCTCTCCAGGTTTTGTGATGAAAAGAATTTGAATTCTCAAGATCATAAAAGCAAAATGAAAGTTTGGGAAAGTCCTTTTATTCCCTCTCATCTAACTTTCAAAAGTTTCAATTCACTCACTTTCACCAATCAATCAAGCAATCAATCAAATCTATCTATTTGTTTATAACATTCCAAAATTTAGAATTTTGGGATGTTACAAACCTACCACCTTAAAATGAATCTCGTCCTCGAGATTCGGAGAGGTTAACAAGAAATAGGTTAGGGTTTGGGGTCTTCAAAATCCACCGATCATCTCCGGGGTCTCGGGTGCTACCACCCTTAGAAGCATTATTACGGTTCCATCAAAACTCATATACTCCATCCTTATTGTTGATGATGTCGGTCTTCTCGAGATATTAAGGATAATTCCTTCTCTGGGCTCTTCCGGTAGTGGCATAACCTTTTCCTCAATTCCTTTGTCCTTTCCTCTTGGTAAGGTTATCCCGAATTGGGTCTTCATAGTCGACGGGTCCGCGCCAATTCTAAACAACTATCGATATCTCATGGTGGTCAACAATTTATGGTTTGTCCTGCAGAAAACGGGTCTGGGTTGAACCTCATTGTATATCCTACGGTTGGCAACAACTGCCTTGTACAAGGGAAAAAATTCTTATACCATTCTAAGGTTCAAACAAGGTTTTGATCATCGTCTCTCTACTATAGGTAAGTCACTCAGATTTACCATTCCATATAGCAAAGCGAATAATAAGAGTAAGTCGGTATGGTGATCAATCCATCCCGCACCCAAATCATTTCCTTGTACATGGTTTAGCGAATCTCGTATTCTAACACTCGGTCATCCTCACAAGCATTGCAGAATTTATCTTGTCGACGAACCAAGTTCGGAAAATCCATTGATTCGGCAAGCCAAACAAACATCTATCGTTCCTTAACAACCCTCAGGTTTTGCGTAAACTCCTATAGAATCGTCGGTTGATAAAATCATAACTCTTCCAGGGTTTCTCCTTCAGCAAGAGTGTGCTTGCTTCTTGGCAGGTCCTGGAGCCTGTGGGTTATGGCCCATCTCATCACTTGCAAACCTTGAACTCATCCTCGGGGCAACTGATCTTTAATCCAACATCCAACTTCCAGCTTCCTAGCATACTTAAAATCCATCCAATTGTATTGTCTTCCTTTCTTCTATTGGCACCAAACTAGGATATGATTACTCAGACTCATCATGGAATTTCCATTGATCCATATTTCCAACATCACACCTCCTTTACGTCCAATAGTAATTTATCTCTTCATCCTCGTGGGATGTCCCACATACCAAGATAAAAACTTATACTATGAAATCCATACTCCACTTCGTGGAACATTTTTATCCTTTCCAGGGTCAAGTGTGCTTACAGGAGAATATTGGCCATCTCTGCATGGCACTTCTTCAATTTGGGAAACATGAAACACATCATAAACTCCTGACAGTCCTTCGGGTGACTCCAACTTGTTGGCCACTGCTCCCATACGCTCCAAAACTCGGTATGGTCCTACAAATCTCGGGGCTAACTTTCCCTTAACTCCAAATCGTTTAACTCCTCGCAGAGGTGGCACACAAAGATATGCTCTGTCTCCGATTTCATAGACTACCTCCTTGCGTTTTTGAGTATGCATAACTCTTCTGCCTGGACTGAGCTACCTTCAGTCTATCTCGAAGCAACTTAACATTCTCTTCAGACTCCTTGATCACATTTGGTCCAAGCAACTGACGGTCTCTAACTTCATCCCACATCAACGGTGTCCGCTCCTTCTCCCATACAAAGCTTCAAAGGGGCCATCTTCAAACCGACTTGGTAGCTGTTGTTGTATGAGAACTCCCGTAGGGTAGATTATCATCACTACTAGATCCATAATCTAGCGCACACGCTCTCAACATGTCCTCCAAAATCTGATTGACTCTCTTGATTTATCCATCATGCGGATGAAAGGTCATCTTGAACTCTAGCCTAGTACCCAAAGTCCGTGCAGCTGATTCCAAAACTTTGAGGTAAACTGTGTTCCTCTATGACGGTCCTCGGAACTCCATGCAGACATACGATACTTGTCAAATATATCTTGGCCAACTTCACACTTGTATAGGTGGTTTTCACTGGGATAAAGCGAGCCACTTTGGTCAAGTGAATCACTACTACCCAGATAGAATCATATCCTAATCGGGTTACGAAATCTGGTAATGAAATTCATGCCAAGCTTATCCTGCTTCCATTCGGTATCGGCATAAGGCTGTAGTAATCTTGCCGGGCTTCGATGCTCGCTTTTACTCTCTCCGCATACATCACATACGGCTACATACTCGGCAATATCCTTCTTCATACCAGTCCACCAGAAACACTCCTTCAAATCCAAATACATCTTGGTGTTTCCAGGGCGAATCGAGTATGGTGAGTCATGAGCCTCTTGAAGTATTTACTTCCCGACCTTTGCATTATTAGGCACATATACACTATCCTCAAACCATAAGGTTTCCTGCTCATCCTTAAGAAAACCTTTGGCCTTTCCTTTGCTCATCCTTCTGAGCTTCACGAATCTTTCCCAACAATGTAGAATGAACTTCCATTGCTGCAACAAAACCTTTGGGAACAATCTCCAACAAAGTTCCCTGAAAATCCTCGGCTAACTCCTTTGGTAATCCTCTGCTTATGGGGGTATTCGTCCTTATTTTCTTTATGGTTGTGTCCTATTTCTCCACAAAGCTTGTATGCACAAGTTTCTTCATATCCTTTCCATAAGGCTCCAATTTCTGGGACACAAACCTAGACTTTGACAAAGTCAACTTAAATTTCCTTCCGTGTGGTTACTCCTTGCAATCCATTGATGGTTTGATACATCCTCCACCAAATAGCGGCACCTCTTTCAAAGCAATCAAGAGCATGTGGGCCATATCCTTTCGGCTATAGGGTTATTCTCCATGTGATCCTCCATGTTCTGAATTCATCAGTCCATCACAATTGACTCATCGATCCATACAATACAAGCTCATCTCCATTCATCCTCTATTGGGTCCAGGGGTTTTGGGGTGAGATAAGAGAGATAGGGAGGGATACACACAATATAAACAAGTTTTGAAAGGGCAGATTTTATTGTGGCTGTCGGAAAAACATCAAACAAATGACAGCTCACGATCATCGCATCTAACGTAGGTATATACAGGGGTTTGGTCTTCTAAAGGTCAATAGATCTCAAAGTCATCAAACTCCTCAAGTCTTGGTCATGTCTCCGATGGCTCCTTCTGATCATGCTTGTCCTACTCAAGTTCTTTTGCCAGATCATCTCTGTTGACGTGAAATCACTTGTGACGTCCTTTAATATTCTGGAGTTGCGTTCCAAACATCTGGGTTTCAACATCCTTGACATGAACCATGGTCCTACTGTCCTTCAGTTCCTGACAAATCTCCGGTATCTCAAGGTTTAGCTCCTCCTGCTTGGCTATTTTAATCTTCTAGGACCCGGGTTCTTCACGAACTGCTTCCTTGTCAAATATAGCTTCCTGCAGATCCACCTTAAACTTCTTCATGTAATACTCCAGATCCTGGCGATACGCCAGCTAAGGTTAAAACTGCATCTTTTGCTGATAGGTGCTCCATCAGACTTCTACCATCCAATCCTTTCATGCATATGCATGCTTAACTCAGCACGGTGAAAATAGCATATGCGGGTGATAACATCATGGATAGCCGTGTTCCTGCTCTTGTCATTTCCATGAGCTATCTCTCCATAGTTGATATCTCCGGCCTTAGGGTTTCCTTGACAAAAACTTTGCGTTTCTAACTCTCCATGTTCAGGTCTTACTCCAATACACCTTGATCTCGGGTTTTGACAGCTTCCATAGTCTGCCAAGTTCCATAAGGGTAGCCTTCTTTGGTCATAAAGATCTGGAAATACTTTAGAGCCTTCAAAATCTCATAGTCTTGAGTCTTCAACAGCTTGTAGTTTCCATTTACACGGTAAAATCCTCTTCATTCCAAATGGTCTTAGTTGTCTCGATATCTTGTCTCCTTGGAGTGGTCTCATCATCGAGCCAATCTTCGTGGTCAAAAGGGAAAAAGGGTATGGTCTCACTAAAAGGGAATATTTGAATAAGCTCGTAAGAGGAGAGAGGTAAAAGATCTTTTGAAAATGAAGTTGTAGAGAAAATCGTTCCTATGGGCTTGCCGGTTTCTAGGGTCACGCCCTACAGTCAACATGTGCTCGATACCATCTTGTAGTGACCCGACCGAATGGATCAAGTCTACGTGCTTTCGTGTCATCCACGGATCGGTATCTTTGACACACACGATTACTCGAAGGATTTATAACAGAGGTAAATCACATGTATACGATAACGTAAAAACTATTACCTCAATCCAAAACATAGCGGAAGCAACAAGGTTGTGGATTCCCATCAACACCAACGGCAAAGTTGAGTATAGGAAATCGTAACCCTAACGTATCACTTACTGTAAATGCGAAAAGTCTGCAACATGAAAAGTTGCAGCCCGAAAACAATTGACACATGGAATATCTTTGGCAATGTAACACATAGAGAGTAATGAAAGAATAAGCTATACTACATGCATATATGGCTGGTGGAAAGCTCTATGGTTACAGCTTTTTGCGAAAAGCCAATTTTCCCTCGCAAAGGAATAAATTTATTTAACTATCATGGTGGTTGTGAAACATTGAGAATGGTTGACAGCATCCTCAATCCCAATTAAAAGTACTCATTAAACCCAAACAAATTTTATTAAGTAACATGATGAGATCAACAGGATATCCAGGTACTAGATACTCAAAATTGTCCATAACCGGGGACACGGCTAATCATGATTAGTTTATACACTCTGCAGAGGTTTGCGCACTTTTCCCACAAGACTCGATCGCCTCCGTTTGATTTCTCGCACTACATGGTGTTTGAGAAACGGATGACCGAGACATAGTCTTTCAGAAGCGTTTGCACCTTACGATGGGTAGACCGTACCACCTACAACCCCTACATCTGCTAGTCTACCACTGTAAGAGTTCACACGACTTAGTCAACTATGCTAGAGCCCATAATGGCTTGTGGCTGCACACGGAAGTTTCTAGTTTGAATAATCTCATGATCCCTTTGAGCCTGGGTGGCGGTCCGAAGAAAAATAGGCAAGTCCTGATAGAAACCAGGTGCCTCAATCCACCCAGATGCATGTTTAAGTTGCCACCTTAAATAAACCATTAATTATGAACCTCACATCTATCATGGATATTCACTCAGCCAATCCACGTCTACTTGCATAGCATGGCATAATAAGCAAACGTAGAAGTAACTCCCAAAGGTTTGATAATAAAATAGGTAATAGGTACTACCTCATCTACTTCCCATCCCACAATTTAATTAGATCCTAATCATGCAAGTGTTTGAGGAATAGATCTAATTCATAAAACTGGGTAGTAGAAAAGGTATGATCAAGTGTTACTTGCACAAAGTTGATGAATATGATTAGACTCAAAAACTCTTGCTAGATCTACTCGTCACACTCCGGTCAATCTATCGTAAGCAAGCAATAGTAACCACACATAAGCAATCACTCAAAAAATCGGAAAGAACGAAGAGTACGATTCGGAAAACATCAAAACCAAGCAAATAACTCTTGCAACATAAAACAATTTCTAACAGTACCAAAACCATGTGTATTTGGCCTTATCAGAAAGTTTAGGTCAAGAGCTTTGATTTGCAAAAAGAATCAACTAAATCGGAGTTCTGAAACTCAAGTTATGATCAAGCGAAGTTTAAATACAAATCTGTTTGAATTCAAATTTTAAAACTTTCAAAAATATGTTTGAGTTGTTTCTTTGGATAGAGGGATCGTAACGAAGAAGTGGGCGTTGGTTCCGTTGGATTCTGACTTACGAGTAAAAAGTTATGAGCGTTTGAAGATTAGGGACTAAAAATAACACTACGGATAGGTCCCCGACGGAAATTAAAAATAAAAGAAAAATCTATCGAGCTTAACGCCGCTAAACAAAACCGGAAAGAAAAACCGCGAGAAAATCGATCTAGGGTTTCGAAAGAAAACCAAACGAAAAACCGATCTAGAAAACCGAACGGAAACCTAACGATTCTGAAAACCGAACCGAGGAAAAGAAAAGGTGACGCGGCTGAGGCTAGTACCTCAAGAGGCGAGGGCTCCGGCGGCGTTGGGCATGCAAGCGGCGGCACTTGGTGGCGGCGGCGGTGTGCGGCGCGCGCGGTGTGGCGGCGGCGACGGTGGGGTGGCGGCGCGGTGGGCTGCACTGCTTCATGAGGAGAGGAGAGGAGAGGTGTTGGTTTGATGTGTTGGAGGGGGTGCTTGGGTATTTATATTGGGGAGGGGAGGGGTTTTGCTTGAAGTAGGGGACAAGAATTAGAGTAGGATTAGGAATCCTAGGAATGAAAAACGGAATAACGAAACGGGATGAAATCCTACTAGGATTTGTAAAAGAATAGGAAACCTTGGCTCCCTGGCTCCCTAGGTGCGTATGTATGATGGCCTTGGCCTTGGCCCGGCCGGTGGTTACGGCTTGGGCCTTTGGCCCATAAGCGCTCTTGAATATATATATATATATATATATATATATATATATATATATATATATATATATATATATATTCTTTTTTTTACAAATAGAGAGGAAAACAAAATGATAAAACAAAATAAAATGAAAATATTATATAGGCATATAATATATAAAAAATTTAGAAAAAGATTTCCTACATGATGAACATTATTCTAGCTTCAAATAAAACACACACAAATTTAAATAAAGCAAACAGTGCTCTTGCCCTAATAAAATCCACTTGAAAATCATTTTAAAAATACCAAAATGATTTCAAATTAATTTCTCTCCAATTTTTTCGATGTAGGGAATCATGTTACCCTATTTTCCATATATTTTATTTTTGGAGAAAAATAATTTGAATAAAACTCAAATAACTCCAAATTGAAAATAAATTCAACAGAAATTTGAATTAAATTCTTTGAAACTCCCAACTCATATTTCATATAATTTGAAGAAGTCAATTTATCTTCGCTCGTGAAAATCATTGAGTTGCATAAAGTTTCGTAATGGGAAAATATTTTCCAAATGAAATTCAAATATTTTCAACACCCTTGTCATTTAAATAAATGGAAGAAGTCATGTCATCTTCTCTCCGTGGTTTTGTGATGAAAAGAATTTGAATTCCGAAGATCATAAAAGCAAAATGAAAGTTTGGGAAAGTCCTTTTATTCCCTCTCATCTAACTTTCAAAAAGTTTCGAATTCACTCACTTTCAGTCAATCAATCAAGCAATCAATCAAATCTATCTATTTGTTTATAACATTCCAAAATTTAGGATTTTGGGATGTTACAGAGACCATCTTCATCCTACGCCTCCCACGGATTGATAAACCTTAGGTCATCCACTTGAGGGAAATTTGCTACTGTCCTACAAACCTCTGCACTTGGAGACCCAACAACGTCTACAAGAAGGTTGTGTAGTAGACATCAGAAAGCAATACGGGAGACTTGGAGTGAACGTCTGGGGATCAACGAGGAGAGCACGAGGCAGGGGGCGCGCCCACCCCCCTTGGCGCGCCCTCCACCCTCGTGGGCCCCTCGTGGCTCCCCTTACCGACTTCTTTCGTCTATATATTCCATATACCCTAAAACCTTCGGGGAACAGAATAGATCGGGAGTTCCGCCGCCGCAAGCCTCTATAGCCACGAAAAACTAATCGGGACCCTGTTCCGGCACCCTGCCGGAGGGGGAGGGGTCCCTCATCGGTGGTCATCTTCATCATCCCGACGATCTCCATGACAAGGAGGGAGTAGTTCACCCTTGGGGCTGAGGGTATGTACCAGTCGCTATGTGTTTGATCTCTCTCTCTCTCTCTCTCTCTCTCTCTCTCTCTCTCTCTCTCGTGTTCTTGATTTGGCACGATCTTGATGTATCGCGAGCTTTGCTATTATAGTTGGATCTTATGATGTTTCTCCCCCTCTACTCTCTTGTAATGGATTGAGTTTTCCCTTTGAAGTTATCTTATCGGATTGAGTCTTTAAGGATTTGAGAAAACTTGATGCATGTCTTGCGTGGGATACCCGTGGTGACAATGGGGTATTCTATTGATCCACTTGATGTATGTTTTGGTGATCAACTTGCGGGTTCCGCCCATGAACCTATGCATAGGGGTTGGCTACGTTTTCGTCTTGACTCTCCGGTAGAAACTTTGGGGCACTCTTTGAAGTACTTTGTGTTGGTTTGAATAGATGAATCTGAGATTGTGTGATTCATATTGTATAATCATACCCACGGATACTTGAGGTGACATTGGAGTATCTAGGCGACATTAGGGTTTTGGTTGATTTGTGTCTTAAGGTGTTATTCTAGTACGAACTCTTGAATAGATCGATCCGAAAGATTAACTTTGAGGTGGTTTCGTACCCTACCATAATCTCTTCGTTTGTTCTCCGCTATTAGTGACTTTGGGGTGACTCTTTGTTGCATGTTGAGGGATAGTTATATGATCCAATTATGTTATTATTGTTGAGAGAACTTGCACTAGTGAAAGTATGAACCCTAGGCCTTGTTTCAACGCATTGCAATACCGTTTACGCTCACTTTTATCATTAGTTACCTTGCTGTTTTTATAATTTCAGATTACAAAAACCTATATCTACCATCCATATTGCACTTGCATCACCATCTCTTCGCTGAACTAGTGTACCTATACAATTTACCATTGTATTGGGTGTGTTGGGGACATAAGAGACTCTTTGTTATTTGGTTGCAGGGTTGCTTGAGGGAGACCATCTTCATCCTACGCCTCCCACGGATTGATAAACCTTAGGTCATCCACTTGAGGGAAATTTGCTACTGTCCTACAAATCTCTGCACTTGGAGGCCCAACAACGTCTACAAGAAGAAGGTTGCGTAGTAGACATCATTACCTCATCAAGTTCTACTTTCCTCCCACTCACTTCTTTCGAGAGAAACTCCTTCTCTAGAAAGGATCCATTCTTAGCAACAAAGATCTTGCCTTCGATTCAGGATAGAAGGTATACCCAACAGTTTCTTTTGGGTATCCTATGAAGACGCACTTCTCTAATTTGGGTTCGAGCTTATCAGGCTGAAACTTTTTCACATAAGCATCACAACCCCAAATGTTAATAAACAACAGCTCAGGTTTCTTGCCAAACCGTAGTTCATACGGTGTCGTCTCAATGGATTTAGATGGTGCCCTATTTAACGTGAATGCAGCTGTCTCTAATGCATAACCCCAAAACGATAGTGGTAAATCGGTAAGAGACATCATAGATCGCACTATATCTAATAAAGTACGGTTACAACGTTCATACACACCATTACGTTGTGGTGTTCCAGGTGGCGTGAGTTGTGAAACTATTTCACATTGTTTTAAATGAAGGCCAAACTCGTAACTCAAATATTCGCCTCCGCGATCATATTGTAGAAACTTTATTTTCTTGTTACAATGATTCTCCACTTCACTCTGAAATTCCTCTAAACATTTCATCTGTGAAGGTCAGAAAATAATGATACCTGCCACGAGCCTCAACATTGGACCGCATACATCGGTATGTATTATTTTCAATAATTCAGTGGCTTGCTCAATTATTCCGGAGAATGGATTTTTAGTCATCTTGCCCATGAGGCATGGTTGGCAAGCATCAAATGATTCATAATCAAGTGATTCCAAGAGTCCATCCGCATGGAGTTTCTTCATGCGCTTTACACCAATATGACTTAAACGGCAGTACCACAAGTATGTTGCACTATCATTATTAACTTTGCATCTTTTGGCATCAATATTATGAATATGTGTGTCACTATGATCGAGATACAGTAAACCATTCACATTGGGTGTATGACCATAGAAGGTTTTATTCATGTAAACAGAACAAGAATTATTCTCTTACTTAAATGAATAAATGTATTGCAATGAACATGATCCAATCATATTCATGCTCAACGCAAACACCAAATAACATTTATTTAGGTTCAACATTAATCCCGAAGATAGAGGGAGTGTGCGATGGTGATCTTATCAACCTTGGAATCACTTCCAACACACATCGTCACCTTACCCTTAACTAGTTTCTGTTCATTCTGTAATTCCTGTTTCGAGTTACTAATCTTAGCAACTGAACCGGTATCAAAAAACAAGGGGCTACTATGAACACTAGTAAAATACACATCAATGATATGTATATCAAATATACATTTGTTCACTTTGCCATCCTTCTTATCCACCAAGTTTTTGGGGTAGTTCCGCTTCCAATGACAATTTCCTTTGCAGTAGAAGCACTCAGTTTCAGGCTTGGGTCTAGTTTTAGGCTTCTTCATGGGAGTGGCAACTTTCTTGCCATTCTTCTTGAAGTTCCCTTTCTTTCCCTTGTCCTTTTTCTTGAAACTAGTGGTCTTGTTAACCATCAACACTTGATGCTATTTTTTGATTTCTACCTTCGCCGATTTCAGCATCGCGAAGAGCTTGGGAATCGTTTTCGTCATCCCTTCCATATTATAGTTCGTCACGAAGTTCTTGTAACTTGGTGACAGTGACTAGAGAACTCTGTCAATCACTATCTTATCTGGAAGATTAACTCCCACTTGAGTCAAGCGATTGTAGTAACCAGACATTATGAGCACATGCTCACTAGCTGAGCTATTCTCCTCCATCTTGTAGGCAAAGTACTTGTCAGAGGTCTCATACCTCTCGACACGGGCATGAGTCTGAAATACCAATTTCAGCTCTTGGAACATCTCGTATGCTCTGTGGCGTTCAAAACGTTTTTGAAGTCCCGGTTCTAAGCCGTAAAGCATGGTGCACTAAACTATCAAGAAGTCATCATATCGAGCTTGTCAAACGTTCATAATGTTTGCATCTGTGTCACAGCCCTAGCTTAGCCCTTGCTTGTCCTTGCATGATCATCATGTCATCATGTTTAAACCTTATGCAATTTGAAATGGGGATTGGTAAACCCTAGAACCAAATGAAATTCAAATAGGTCCAAATAAAATATTTTTCAATAACCCAGAATGCCTTTTGGAAATGTTCATGATTACTGATAAAGGTGAAAACCTCTACCAAAAATGATGAATATATTTATAGGTCATTTTTGGATTTTTGAATTAAATCATAATGTATTTGAATTGGGGCATTTGAATTCTATGTATATTTTAGAATGCTCCAAATATTTTGGAATAATTTGTGGGCCGTTGGAATAAACCAACTAGTGTCCACAATTTGTCTCAGGAGTTTTAAAAATGAATTAGCATTTTTATAATTCAAAATGGAGTAATAAAAATAGAACACATAAACAGAATTAGCAGAGAGAGAGAGAACAACACCTGGGCCTCTTACCTGGCACCCACCAAAGCCCACCTGGCTGGCCCAGCTGGCCAGCCCAAATTTCACTGGCCTCCCCCGTCGCCTTCCTCGCGACGGAAGGGCCGCGTCGTGTGCCCGTCTTGTGCGCCACGCGCCACCACCTCCTGCTTGCCGCTCCCCCTCGACGCCTGGACGCCTCTGGGAGACGCCACACACCCCCTGGACCTCTCTCACTCTCCCCCGTGCTTTCCCCTCCTCTGTTTCTCTCGCGCACCGCCACGGCCGAACGCTGCTGTCGCCACCGCTCGTAGTTGACGTAGCCACAGGCTCCCCCTCGCCTCGCTGACGCATCCATGAGCTCTGCCTCGACTCCCTCGACCTCCTCAACGAGCCGCACGCCGCCGGACGCGCCGCAACGTCCTCATCCTCGTCGCCTTCAAGCTCGGACACCGGAGATCGCGTCCGCCGGCCCGACGACTCCAGACCTTCCCCGAGCTCGAAGAGACCCTCGTCCGACTCGCCGTGAGCTCCTCTACCTAACCCCCCTGCCCCCATGCTCAATACCGCAGCGTAGTCCTCGTTTCCGTTGAGGCCGAGACCTCGCCGGCGCCGGACTTGTCGCCGCCGTCGTTTCGGCTTGTCTCCGTCCAAACCGAGCGCGTCGCCGCACTCAGGGCACTCCCAGGAAGCCGTGGACCTCACCAGCTCGTCCTGAGAAGCGCCGTAGTGCCTAACCCGCTAACGCCGAACGCCAGCCGCCGCCACGAGCTCAACTCCGGCGAGCTCGCTCCACCCTAGCTTCTCCTGCTCGCACCACTAGACGCGGACGAGTCTCCTCGTTCCGTAGATGGCCTCAGCCTCCAATTTGGTCGTCGTGGGACGAAACCCGAATGTCTTCGCCGTCTCGGGCCTCGCCGGCGGCTAAACGCCGGCGGGTTTGACCCCGTTGACTTTGACTGGGTGGGGCCAGGTTGACTCCCCCCTGAGTCTATGACAAGTGGGGCCTGCTCTGCTAATTAACTTAGGTTAACACTAACTAAATTTAGTTAGTTTAAATAACTACTGACATGCGGGACTCACTGGTCAGTTTGACCCGTCCGTGCCCGTTGACCTGCTGACATCATGATGATGTCAGGCTGACGCAGTAATGCCCTTTTCCGGATTTATTCTTATACAGGAAATTCCAGAAATTAGCCAAAACTTCTAAAAATCATAGAAAATCAACCGTAACTCCAAATGAAATAATTTATATATGAAAAATGATCAGAAAAATCCAATCTATCCATCTGTACCATTTTCATGCATGTTGGAACAACTTAAAGTTGCTGTTTAGGACATTTCAATTAAATGGCATTTAAGAAAGCACATATGGAGTTTGAAATTGAACCTAGTGCTCAAACCAACTCCATTTAACTTGTTGCTAGCTGCATTAGGCCAATCAACAACATATTGCCATTACACATTCATGCATCATTTTGTTGCATTGGCAATGATTGTGTTTCTTCTTATTTGTCAATGGTTGTTCCCTTTCGATAGACGTGATTCGACGATGAGTTCGATGACACCGATGAAGAACTATATTATCTTCAGAAGTGCCAGGCAAGCAAAACCCCCTTGTTCATTCCGATACAATCCCACTCTCTCGCTCCTGCTCTCTTTTACTGCATTAGGACAATAATGATTCATCTGTTACTTGCTGTGGTAGTTGAACCCCTTTATCCTCTGCATGACCTGTCATTCCACAGTAAATAGATTAAACCCACTAGCATGAGTAGGAGTTGTTTGATCCTTGTTGTGCCTACTCATTCATGCTTGTTTGTCGTGCTGCTATTGCTTAGAGTTGTGTCAGGTCTGATTCATCGGGGATGAATCGGAGGTGTGTGAACATGTCATACTTGTAACATCCCAAATTTTCAATTTGGCATGTTATACATAGGTCATCCATGCATACCATATTTATTTGCATTCTCGTTTGCCATCCTCGAAGATCCTAAGCAACTCAAGGACCCTCGGAGAGAGTTGGGGATTTTTCAATTTTTTTCATATTTGAATTTTTATCAAATAATGAAAGACGAGGATATTGGATTTTATTATTTTTCTCTCCGGAAAAACATTTCATTTAAAATAAATGAGGGGAGATAATATGACTTCTCCAAAATAATTGAAATAACGGAGGAAAAATGTTAAAATCATTATTTGGGTTTTATTTGATTTTATTTGGAAATTTAATTGCCCTAGAAAAATTCGCATGCTTTAAAAAAATTGCATTTTAAGGGCCAAGAAAAGTTCATCTAGTTCTAAATATTTTATTTAGACGGAGAAAACTTATTTTGGAATTTTTAGATTTTTAATTATTTTTCTAGGAATTTTTCTTTTGGCGGAATGATTTTTAAAAAAAATGGACCCGCGCCCGACTGGGCCAAAGGCCCAGCCGAGCCAGGCCGGCCCGTGAGCGCCGCCGCCTTCCCTCAAGGCCAACAGGCGTGGCATGGACGCCGAGGAGTCCGAGCGGACTCCACCCCGGCGACCCTTCCCAAGCCGAGCCGCCCGCCTTTATATGTCGCCGCCGCCTCCACCACCACCCGCCACCACCACCTCGACCTCGCCTCACGAGTCTCACGCCCGAGCCGCCCTGAGCCCCCGAGCTGCCAGAGCCTCTGGCTGTCAGCCGCCCCGCCGCCTTCTTCGCCGAGCCGCCCGCCAACCCCGCCCCACCGAGCACGCCCGGATGCGCCACGAGATACCCGACCCCGCCGCCGTTTTTTTTTGAAAACCCTTCGGTTTTTTTAAAAAACCCTAGATCGTTTTTTTATATATAGATCGGTTTATTTTCGTCGGTTTTTTTATTAGCGAACGTCCGTTCGTCCGTTCGTTTTAACGAACGCGTTCACTGTTTAGGTTCTGTTAACGAACGTTCATTCGTTTAGCAGTTCGTCATTTTTCTTTTATCAGATTTATTCTGCGGTTATTCTGATCGCGATTTCAGATCCAATTTTCAAACCTGTTTATCTTTTCGCTTGTTTATCGGAATCAGGCGATTCAAGCGCCTGGAGTTTCATCTCGAAACCCTCTTTCCGAATAATTAACTTAAACCAGTTTTCATCATTGTAAATTTTGACTCTAGTTCAGATTAGTAAACGGACCCTATTTCTTTCGCCGTTTGAGTTTCGTTGTTCCGTTTGGTTTGATTCTTTTTGCAAACCGGAGTTCTTAAGTTGAACTCTCCGGTCAACCTCTTTCAGTTGAAGTTTCGTTTGTGCATCTTTGTTGTTTGCTTATGTATGTATTGTTTGCTTGCGATAGAATTCCCGAGTGCTAAGCGTGTTACTACGAGTCTCTAGGATTCACGGATCGTCAAAGAAGGCAAGTAACACTTGATCATATCTTTTCATACCCAGTTTTTATGCATTAGCTCAATCCTCAAACATTGCATGATTAGGATGACATTAATTTGTGGGTTGGGAAGTAGATGATGAGGTAGGAACCTATTGCCCAGTTACTATCAAACCCTTGGGAGTTACTTCTACGTTATGCTTATATTGCCATGCTATGCTTGTAGACGTGGTTTGGGTTTGAGAGATATTCACGACAGATGTGAGATTGTTAATTAATGGTTTACTTTAAGGTGGCAACTTAAATAAACATCTGGGTGGATTGAGGCACCTGGGGAACCCAGAGTTGTCTGTTTTTTTTTGGAAATCCCGGTATCCGTGTGATCTTCCTATGGACCGCCACCAGTGCTCAAAGGGAACTGAGATTATTCATGCTAGAAAACTTCCGTGTGCAGCCACAAGCTATTATGGGCTCTAGCATAGTTGTGTAAGTTACGTGAAGCTCTCAAGAGGTAGGTCAAAGGTAGTGGGTTTTATAGGTTTGGTATGATCTATCTGGAGTAGAGAGTTAATGTTTCTGAAAGACTATGTCTCGGTCATCCGTCTCTCAAACACCATGCAGTGCGAGAAACCAACGGAGGCGATCGAGTCTTGTGGGGAAAAGCGCGCAAACCTCTACAGAGTGTACAAACTAATCATGGTTAGCCGTGTCCTCGGTTATGGACAATTCTGAGTATCTAGTACTTGAGTATTCACATGTATCTCATCACTCTAAATTAATATTGCTGGGATGTTAATTATCTTAATTGGGATCATTGAGTTGGGGGGTACCTTCTCAATGATGTTTCAACCACCATGATAGTTAAAATAAAATTTATTCCTTTGATGTAGGGAAAAATTGGCTTTTCGCAAACTGTAACCATAGAGCTTTCCACCAGCCATATATGCATGTAGTAAAGCTTGTTCTTTCACTACTCTATGTGTTACATTGCCAAAGATATTCCATGTGTCTTGACCGTTTCTCGGGCTGCAACCTATTATGTTGCAAACTTTTCAGACGAGGAGTAAGGATTGTAGGTCGTTGCCGTGCAGCTCAGTTATGCCGTTGGAGTTGATGGACTCACTTTATCTTCCAAGCCTTCCGCTGTTATCGTATTAGATGGCCTTAAGCCTTATTATTGTAATAAGTTCTCTTTTGAGACATCCGATGTAATAAGTGTGTGATTGCTACTCTGCTTATAAATCCTTCGAGTACTGTGTGTGTCAGCATTACCGATCCAGGGATGACATGTATAGCAGAGACTTGACCATCTCGAGGTCGGGTCGCTACAAGATGGTATCGAGCACACGCTGAGTGTAGGACACGACCACTAAGATAAAACCCTAGGTCACTCTTCTCTACTCATTTCTGACCTCTCTCCATTTTTCCACTCTTTAGGATGACGGAAATGAAGTACAAGTTTGCCCAACCAGATGAGGGCACACCTTTCGGACGCCACTTGAAGGAAGTCACTAGGTACCTGAATATTGGAATACCAAGATTCACCGGGACGTACAACGCCACCTTACCAGAAGAAGAATGCTGGAAGATTCAAGCCCTAGTTCCCGGAAGGACGTTGGCACCAAACACGGAGCCCATAGTATGCGTTTTCAATGCACCAACATGGAGTTTGGGAAAGAGTATGGCAGCTCACATTACCATGGGACGCATTGGAGAAGTCTACAACAAGGAGCTTAAAGACACCATATACCAAATATGTGGGCCGAGATGAGCAATGGGAAGTAATTAGCACCAAGAAGGATAGATCCATTGCAGCCTACATCCAGAACTAAACCAAAGCACATTCGACGTCATGAGAACCAGATGTAGCAGACATGCTGGATTTGAAGAAGGCGAAAACTAAGATCATTGAATTGGAGGAAGAACTCAAGTCTACACGCGATGGATATGAGGAAGAAATCAAGATACTACTAGAGAAGAACGACGACCTAGTCAAGAAGATTGGAGTCTTTATGGGAGGACCAGCACCCAAGGAAGAGGAGCAAGAAGAGGAAGAAGACCCCGCTTGTCCAGACAACTACATCATCATCAACGACACCGACTCAGATCCAAGTGATGATGACTATGAAGACGAAGCCGAGCAGTACATCATGGAGTCTTCCACCGATCAAAATTTCTAGATGACCACCAAATATTAGTAGTATTTTCCCCATGTAACTAGTAGTAGTTGAGCACTTATGCGATAGTCCTAGATCGTTTTGTATGCCCTTGCTTGCTTGATTGAATGAATGTGTGTTTTGCCTCATGTGCATATGGGTAGTGTTTTCTCACTAGACCTCTCTCTATTTCTAATCTCTTCCCTCTAAACCCTCAGATGCCTCCGAGACGTGACCCCGGTTTTGCTTTCCCACCGGAGCTCACTCAGTTG
Source organism: Aegilops bicornis (assembly GCA_021605145.1). Lineage (NCBI taxonomy): Eukaryota > Viridiplantae > Streptophyta > Magnoliopsida > Poales > Poaceae > Aegilops > Aegilops bicornis. Next base: position 335,430,664 of record CM038669.1, on the reverse strand, counting down.
ATCCAACAATGAGAATGCCTTGATGCAATTGCTAGTTCGTAACTGTGGCAATGCCAACAACAACAACAACCCGCCACCAAAGGGACAATTTAGCCTGCTTTTACGAGGTTACAACCGCCGGTGTTTTCCAAAGAGCACCGAGCCAATAGTTGCAGATGACTGGTTACGCCAGATAGGAAGGGAGTTAACCACCGCAGATGCACGGATCTTTGAAAGAGTGCGCTTTGCCGACGTTAATTGGATGGACCAAAGCGCATGGTGGGAGAATTAGATGGCTTCTTTTCCTATAGCCAATTTCACTTGGGACCAGTTCCTACTATATTTTCGCTCGGCCCATATTTCTACTGGAGCCATGCAGTTAAAGAAGCGTGAGTTTCGCAACTTTCGCCAGTGGAACCGTCATCGCGGGCTCAAAGACATGGATGAGTTTAGCACGTTATCACGCTATGCCCCTGATGATGTGGCCACAGATGCCGCGAAGCAAGAGAAGTTCATGGAAGGACTGAATGATGAGATGAGTATGCAGTTGATGGTGGCAACTTTCAACAACTACCAGGAGTTGGTAGATAAGGCCCTAATGATTGAAGGGAAACAACAGCAAATTGAGAGTCGTAAGAGGAAGTATGGACAAGGGAAGTATAACTCAGGAGCTCACCAGAAGCCTCGCTTAACTCCGAACTCGGGAGGACTAGTTCATAACCATGGAGGACATAACCATACTGGAGGAGGATCACAAAATGGTGCGAAGAATGGGAATGGAAATGCAGCCAACAATAATCAGAATCGCTCTAACCCAGCTACACCCGCCAAGAGAGACTTGAGCCAAGTTATTTGCTTTAAGTGCCGGAAGACAGGGCACTATGCCAATGACTGCCTCAAGGAAAGAATGGAAACGGAAATGGGAGCGCTGGAAGAAGCCCAATCCATTCAACAAAGGATAAGTGAACCACGTTAACGTGGAGGAAGTTGAAGAGCAATGGATGCGGTAATAGGTATGTTTTTGGTTCACCATTTACCGCTATTGTTCTTTTCGACATCTTGGTGCATCGCATTCATACATATCAAGGGATTTGTGGACAAGTTTAAGTTGCCAACCTGCACCCTTAGGACCCCTCTTTAGTGAGCTCACCGAGCAGAGTATATGGCTAGCAGATGTTGCACCCAGATACCCCTAATCATTGGCACGCATGTTTTTCCGTCTCGACCTAATTATCTTGGAGTCGCAAGGATTGGATGTGATATTAGGTATGGATTGGATGTCAAGTTTGGGGGAAGTATCGACCGTGCTAGCAAGTCAATTTATCTTACCACCCGGAGGGAAAAAAGATTAAGTATGTATCTAGGCATGTGCCTAGGAGGAGCTAAGTGAATACCCTCACGGAGTTGTACAAGAGGAAGTACCAGAGTGAAGGATTATTCAGATGTTTTTCCGGAAGAGTTACTGTGCATGCCACCGGATGGAGACATCGAGTTCTTGATAGAGCTAATGCCGTGCACAGGCCAATATCAAAGAGACCCTATCGGATGCCCGCAAATGATCCGGAGGAAATTAAGAAGCGAGATCAAGGAGCTATTGGAGAAAGGTTACATTCAGAGAAGTTCATCACCTTGGGGAGCCCCAAAGTACTTTTGGTGGAGAAGAAGGATAAATCCCTAAGGATGGTTGTTGATTACCGAGCTCAATGAAGTAACGATAAAGAACAAGTATCCCTTACCGATGATTAATGATCCGTTTGATCAGTTGCAAGGAGCTAAGGTGTTTTCTAAGATTGATCTACGATCAGGATACCATCGATTGAAGATCCGAGAGAAGGATATACCAAAGACAACATTCACCACTCGATATGGATTATATGAGTATACGGTCATGTCGCTTGGACCCACTAACGCCCTGCCTATTTTATGAGTATGATGAACAAAGTGTTCACGGAGTATTTGGACAAGTTTGTTGTGGTGTTTATCGATGATATTATGGTTTACTCGAAGAACGAAGAGGAGCATGCGTAACACCTACGTTTGGTTCTTGAGAAACTCGAGGAACACCGCTTATATGCCAAATTCAGCAAGTGCGAAGTTTTGGTTAAAGGAAGTTGGATTTCTTGGGCATGTTATATCGAGAGGGTATAGCAAGAGATCCCAAAGAAATTCAGTCAACATCGAATGGTTGGCACCCACTTGGCCACGAGATTCGCAGCTTCCTTTGGACCGGGGATATTATCGGAGATTCATTGAGAATTTTTCCAAGATTGCTAAACCAATGACAGAATTGCTAAGGAAGGATACCAAGTTCAAATGGATGAGGATTGTGAGACAAGCTTCCAAGAGTTGAAGAAACGGTTGACTACAGCCCCAGTGCTGACCTTGCCGGATATACATAAGGAGTTTCAAGTGTATTGTGATGCCTCTCGCTTGGGACTTGGATGTGTTCTTATGCAGGAAGGAAAAGTTGTTTCGTATGCCTCACGACAACTGAAGCCTCATGAGTTGAACTATGCGACGCATGATTTGAAGCCGTCCTCAGGAACCGAGTTCTGTGTTTGTGATCCATGAACAGTTACTACCACACATTGGGATCCTTAATTGACTCTCTCGGCTTCTTAACCACCCTTGTTCTCTGTCCGTGAGTTGCAACTAGTTTCTCGTGTTTGTAGGATATGTGTTGGAGGCCGTGCGTGGCGCTGACCCTAGGGGTGGGCTATGATGCGGTAGATACACCATGGCACGGTGTACCGGTGCCCGTTTGGTGTCTCGGGAACCCTGCTCACATCGCTCGAGGTCAGATGTGGAAACCTCGGCGGACTCCTCATGGATGGAACCTGAATAGGCGATAAACCTGGACTAGAGACTTGAGTGTTTAGGTAGGTTGTGGCCGACACCCTCGCCAAAGCTTCCGCTTGAAGGTTGCCGAGATACATGACGTGTACATGGCGGTAAGTGGCGAGAGCGTGTGTGAAGAAGTACACCCCTGCAGGGTTATAAATGATCTATTCAAATAGCCGTGTCCACGGTAAAGGACTTCTGGGTTGCCTATAACAGTTCATAGACAAGTGAAAGTGGATACTCTAAAATGCGCAAGATAAGCGTGAGTGCTATGGATGGCGTTCTCGTAGGGAGACGGGAGCGGATCCATAGTGGTGTATTGATTTGGTGAATATGTGGACTCGTAGCGCCACCTCAAAAGAGTTACTTGCACTCGTAGTTCAGGATAGCCACCGAGTCAAAGCTGGCTTGCTGCAGTCAAACTCCACCACCCCCTTTGTTGATACTAATGCATATGTAGCTAGTTCTGATGTAAGTCTTGCTGTGTACATTTGTACTCACCTTTGCTTATTTTATGTTTTGCAGAGAGACGTCGGTCTCGCTAGTAGTTCCATGTGGACTTCGACGTTTAGCTTGATACCGCAGCTACGATCTTGTGCCCTCGGCAGGATCTAGTAGATAGTCAGGCTTCTCAGCCTTTTTCATTTGTAGATGTCTATACTCAGACATGTTAAGCTTCCGCTTGTGCTTTGATTTGTATGCTCTGAATGTTGGGTCATGAGACCCATGTTTGTAATATCTCGCTCCTCGGAGCCTAATGAATAAATACTTGAGTCGTAGAGTTATGTTTTGATGCCATGTTGTATTTACACATATCGAGCATATTGTGTGTATGTTTGAAATGCTTGGTATGTGTGGGATCCGACAATCTAGTTGTTTATCCTTAGCAGCCTCTCTTATGGGGAAATGTAGTCTAGTGCTTCCTTGAGCCATAGTAGTCCGCCATACTGGTTCACCATAGTCCTGCTTAGCCCAAAGACTACCGCCGTGACACTTGACTGCCGGGCATGTGTTTCACTTCGTTCGTGGTTCTGTTCCCTTCGGGAAATGTCACGCGGTGACATCCGAATCCTGCCTAGCTCGCTACAGCCGGGTTCCTGAGTCCTCTTAGCCCAGTGCTACAGCCCAATTCACACGCCAATCGACATGCTCGATGTGATTCATGTATGCCTGTCCCCATGGGTTAGTGCCGCTTTGGGTTCACGACTAGCCATGTCGGCGCGGGTTCTCTGTCATATGGATGCTAGCGACACTATCATATACGTGAGCCAAAAGGCGCAAACGATCCCGGGCCATGGCAAGGCGACACCCGTGGGAATACCGTGCATGAGGCCGCAAAGTGATATGAGGTGATACCGGCTAGATCGATGTGACTTGGAATCGGTGTCCTGACAATCTGCTCCAGCAATAGTTCTGTTGATGTCTACTATACAACCTTCTTCTTGTAGACGTTGTTGGGCCTCCAAGTGCAGAGGTTTGTAGGACAGTAGCAAATTTCCCTCAAGTGGATGACCTAAGGTTTATCAATCCGTGGGGGGTGTAGGATGAAGATGGTCTCTCTCAAACAACCCTGCAAGCAAATAAGAAAGAGTCTCTTGTGTCCCCAACACACCCAATACAATGGTAAATTGTATAGGTGCACTAGTCTTGTGAAGAGATGGTGATACAAGTGCAATATGGATGGTAGATATAGGTTTTGTAATCTGAAAATATAAAAACAGCAAGGTAGCAAGTGGTAAAAGTGAGCATGAACGGTATTGCAATGCGTTGAAACAAGGCCTAGGGTTCATACTTTCACTAGTGCAAGTTCTCTCAACAATAGTAACATAATGGAATCATATAAGTATCCCTCAACATGCAACAAAGAGTCACTCCAAAGTCACTAATAGCGGAGAACAAACGAAGGGATTATGGTAGGGTACGAAACCACCTCAAAGTTATCCTTTCTGATCGATCTATTCAAGAGTCCGTAGTAAAATAACATGTAGCTATTCTTTCCGTTCGATCTATCATAGAGTTCGTACTAGAATAATACCTTAAGACACAAATCATTCAAAACCCTAATGTCACCTAGATACTCCAATGTCACCTCAAGTATTCGTGGGTATGATTATACGATATGCATCACATAATCTCATATTCATCTATTCAACCAACACAAAGAACTTCAAAGAGTGCCCCAAAGTTTCTGCCGGAGAGTCAAGACGAAAACGTGTGCCAACCCGTATGCATAAGTTCAATTGAACCCGCAAGTTGGTCACCAAAACATACATCAAGTGAATCACGTGATATCCCATTGTCACCACAGATAAGCACATGCAAGACATACATCAAGTGTTCTCAAATCCTTAAAGACTCAATCCGATAAGATAACTTCAAAGGAAAATTCAATCCATTACAAGAGAGTAGACGGGGGAGAAACATCATAAGATCCAACTATAATAGCAAAGCTCGCGATACATCAAGATCGTACCACCTCAAGAACACGAGAGAGAGAGAGAGAGATCAAACACACAGCTACTGGTACATACCCTCAACCCCGAGGGTGAACTACTCCCTCCTCGTCATGGAGAGCGCCGGGATGATGAAGATGGCCACCGGCAGGGTGCCGGAACAGGGTCCCGATTGGTTTTTGGTGGCTACAGAGGCTTGCGGCGGTGGAACTCCCGATCTATTGTGTTCCCCGATGTTTTTAGGGTATATGGATATATATATAGGTGAAAGAAGTCGGTCAGGGGAGCCACGAGGGGCCCACGAGGGTGGGGGCGCACCTCCCTGCCTCATGGCTTCCTCGAAGCTTCCCTGACGTCTACTCCAAGTCTCCTGGATTGCTTCCGTTCCAAAAATAACTCTCCCGAAGGTTTCATTCCGTTTGGACTCCGTTTGATATTCCTTTTCTTTGAAACACTGAAATAGGCAAGAAAACAACAATTTGGGTTGGGCCTCCGGTTAATAGGTTAGTCCCAAAAATAATATAAAAGTGTTTAGTAAAGCCCATAAGCATCCAAAGCAGATAATATAATAGCATGAATACTTCATAAATTATAGATACGTTGGAGACGTATCAGCATCCCCAAGCTTAATTCCTGCTCGTCCTCGAGTAGGTAAATGATAAAAGAAATAATTTATGAAGTGTGAATGCTAGCAGGTGCACAAGTTCGATCAATGATAATTTCAATCACCTTTTCTAGCATCATCATATGTCATAACAGTAGCTCATCTCATAAAACTTTTCATAATCAAGTAACAAACTATTCACATGTTAAAGTATAGATCATAAAATTTCTTGAAAAATAACAAACCGTGTTATTAGTCATAAAACAATTACAATTCATCTTATTTTCAGGAAGAGTCTATGTCAGATCTTTGATTCAGCAAACTTCACATACTCAACTATCATTTAGTCTTTCACAATTGCTAACACTCACGCGATATTTATGGGTTCAAAGTTTAAATCGTATACGTAGAAAGATAGGGGCTTATAGATTTGCCTCCCAACCTTTTACCTCAAGGGTAATGTCAACAATAATAGTTCATGATGCCTTACATCCAATTGGATATATATATATATATCAGGATCTTTCCAACACAATGTGCTTGCCAAAGGATAAAATGTAAAAAGGTGTGACGCCCTCGATTCAATCGTACACTAATCATGCACGCAAATGTGTACGACCAAGATCAAGGACTCACGGGAAGATATCACAACACAACTCTAGACACAAATTAAAATAATACAAGCTTTATATTACAAGCCGGGCCTCGAGGGCTCGAATACATAAGCTCGAATACACAAGAGTCATCGGAAGCAACAATATCTCGAGTACGTACATAAGTTAGACAAGTCTCGCCTTAAGAAGGCTAGCACAAAAGCAACAACGATCGAAAAGGCAAGGCCTCCTGCCTCGAGCCTCCTAACTACTCTCGGTCGTCGACGGTCTCCACGTAGTAGTAGGCACCCTCGGGGTAGTAGCAGTCGTCAAAGGTGGCATCTGGCTCCTCGGCTCCGACATCTGGTTGCATCAACCGGAAAGAAGAAGAAAGGGGGAAAAGGGGGAGCAAAGCAACCGTGAGTACTCATCCAAAGTACTCGCAAGCAAGGATCTACACTACATATGCAACATTATCAAAGGAAGGCTGTATATGTGGACTGGGCTACAGAAATGACAGAATAGAGAGAAGGCCTAGTCCTATCGAAAACTAGCATCTTCGGGAAACCAACATCTTGCAACAACAGGAGGGAGTAGAGTAGCATAAAGTTAAGTAGTAGTAGTGTTATCAACCTCAGCCGGAGATCCTTTCTCGACTCCCCGCGAGAAAGAAATCCCAGAGCCATACTATCCAGTTATCATCACAATCCAATTCTCATCACCATCCAATTCTCATCACAAGTATCCAGCTTCTAGTTGTATCGATCGGGATACAACTCCAAGTGTCCGTTATCAGAGGACAGGCTATCGATAGTTGTTTTCTTCACCGCAGGGTGCACCAACTTACCCACCACGCTCGATTAACTCCGTAGGACACACTTTCCTGGTCACGCCCGGCCTCGCCAAACAATACGCCGCAACCCGACCTGTGCTTAATAAAGAGGCCAAGACGGACTAAACCTATGACCCCAGGGTCATGGGCCATCTCCCCGAACTCCTCAAGACGTCATGAGGGCGGCCGGTGAGCGCACCTAGCTACCTCCTTCAACAAGGCAAAGCGCCACGCAGTCCAACCCGGGCCGCTTCGGGCCACGACGTCTATTAAGCTTCTACCGATGCATACGACGCAGAATGCCCATACTATGCCCATGTGATGGTTAGTGCTATCAGGCCAGAGGCCCCTCGGATCAAATATCCAAATCGTAGTGGATTAGGAATGCGCGGTAACAAGCAGAGACTCACGAAAGATGTGACCCCGTTGCCCCGTCTCGAGGACTTGCGGCAAGGGCCAGGAATGCCCGGCCACGCCTCATAATTATCTCGCGGGCACCTCCCCGGTCAACCCGACTCCACATCACTGCAATTAAGCTCATGGTACCCCTCAGGGTCGACTCGTCTTTAGTAACATGGCTCAGTGTAAAGTCATAGTAATCATAGTAACTGTGTGTCTAAACATCAAGGGGGAAACCCGAGGAATTACCCCTGGTGAATTCCACTCGATGTAGTCATCAAGGTGAACGTAAGAGGATTCACCCTCGAGGTCCACACTTGAGGGGTTGCATGACAGAGTCGTATCAGAAGTGGTTAAAGAGGAAATCACCCTCGATGACCACGACCGAATAACTACACTACAGGGTTAACAATGTAAGTCTTGATGAGGTCTCACCCTCGGTACTCGATAGTAATCCAAAGAGTGTCGAGCAACTAAGGGAAGTGATGTGCGGTGTCGGGCCTGGTCTTCGATCCCGTTGATCGGGTCTTGATTATCCGGTAGGCGATGCGGACAAAGTGGGGGTCACTGATGGATCTCTAAGCAACCTATACTAAGCAGTTTAGGATAAGTAGGTAAGGTACAACGGTAGGTTACAAAAGCAGGCTATGCATCAGAATAGGAGCAATCAATAACAGTAGCAAAATCTAATGCAAGCATGAGAGAATGGAATGGGCGATATCGGGATGATCAAAGGGGGGGCTTGCCTGGTTGCTCTGGCAAGGAGGGGGTCGTCGTCGACGTAGTCGATCACAGGGGCAACATCGGTCTCGGGGTCTACCGGAGAGAAGAGGGGGAATAAATAGTAAATACATAGCAAGCAAGTGTATAACAGGACAACGGGCATAGCTAGACGTGTTCTAACGCGGTCCTAGACGTTATAGGCGAAGGGGAATTCAATCAGGAAGGTGTTCGGTTAGGACACATGTCGACGAGATGACCGGAGGGGAAAAGTTCCATGTTCAGCATAGTAGGGGCATGTGACAGATGAACGGACCGCATATTCGGATTTGTTGGATTTTTCTGAGCAACTTTCATATAGAAAACATTTTCATCCGAGTTACAAATTATTTTATATGAATTTTCTAAGCTTTAAACATATTCTGGAATTATTTATTAACAGAAACGGAATATGACGTCAGCATGACACAGGAGTGACGTCTGCAGTCAACAGTCCGGTTGACTGGTCAAAACTGACACGGGACCCACCGTCATAGATAGTGGGTTAAGCGAGTTTAAACTAATCTAAATTTAGTTAGTAAAACCACTGGGCCCACTGCCGGTGTCTAATTAACTAATCTAATTAGTTTTAATTATTAAAATGTTTTAATTAGAGGATTGCGGTGGGACCCGCATGTCGCTGGTCGGGCACGCTTGATCGGCCAAGACGGTTGACCAGGTCAACCGGTCATCAGGGGCCGAGGCCCCACCGGCGATGACCTGTGGGTGGCCCAGTGTGCCCGGCTCAACGGCCCGGCGGCTTGACGCCGGTGACATCCAGACGCGGCGGAGGCCTCGGGCCAGCGTCGGGAATCGTCTATAGGCGGCCGTTTCGCGCGCGCGAGGGTGCGTTCGAACGAGCGAACGACGCCGTGTCGAATGGTGGTAGAGGCACGGCCGGACTTGGCCGGTAACGTCGGCGACGATGAGTATGGACGGCGGCGGCTTTCGTGCGGTCGACGAGGTGGAGCTACGTGCGTCGGCTCCGGGCGTTGCCAGGCTCGCCCGAACGAGCGGAGCGAGCTGCGCCCTCCTATGGTGGCGGTGAGGCCAGAGAAGGCCCGTAGCGACGGTGACGAGCGGTGAGCTATCCGGCGGAGCTGAGCTCGGCCATGGCGGACGCGGTGGCTACGGAGCGCGAGAGTCGAGGAGCGAGGGAAGGGGAAGAGGGGCTCACTTTGCGGCACGCACGGTGGCCCTCGGAGGTTTAGTAGCAGCAGAGACGGCGCCGGAGACGAAGGAGATCGACGGCAGCCGGAGATGGGGACGAGGACGAACCGCGGCTGCGGTGCTTCCTGGTTCCAGTGGAGGGCGCCAGTCGAAGGAGTCGAGCCTGGCAAAGCTCACCGACAGGGTCAGCGGGCGCGGGGCCGCCGGTGGCCGTGACAACGAAAGCGGCGACGGGCGATCGGAGGTGGACGGGAACGAGGGGAGGTGGATGCTGGGAGGGAGGCGCAAAGGCGGCGAGAGGGGCAAGTGGGAGAGATGGGTGGAGGCCGAGGCGTCGGGGCGGCCTTATCCCCTCCCGGCGTTGGCGCCGGCGAGGTGGTCGGGCGGGGACGTGCCCCTGTAGCGACACGCACCAGGGGAACAGGAGGGAGGGGAGAGCGACCGGGGAGGGGAGCTGGGCCTGGCCGGCTGGGCCTGTCTCTGTGGCCTTAGGCCCAGGGGCAGGGGCTTCCTCTCTCCCCCTCTGCTTTCCTTTCCTTTTCTTTTTCTTTAATTAGCAGAGAAGGAAAATGATTTATCTGGGGACCCTAATAATTTAGGGAAAATGTGGAACTAGATCATAAAAGTCCAGTGCATTTTTAGGCACTGCCACAATTATTTTTGGGAGAGGTTTAGATCCATTTGGAATTTTCATAAATGAATTTGCATTTTAAATTGCTGGAATGGCCTTTATTATAAATGTTAGTGTCCATTTTAGCATAGGAGTGATGTTGTTTTTAATTACATGAAATTGTATTGGAATATTTGCTAAATGATGAACATTTTTCCAGCAACTTTTGTGCAACTTCAAGTTTCACTTATGATTTGAATTTGAATTCAGATGGGAGTTGAAAAGAGATATTGAACAAAGGTGATTAAGCATTCTTTAGCCAAATGATTAGGCTTAATCACAGAGGGTTACTGTAGCATGACACTAGGGGTGTTACAAAAGGAAAGGTGAAGATCACCATGACTCTTGCATAAGGTATAAGACAAGAATAAAAGATAGGCCCTTCGCAGAGGGAAGCAGAGGTTGTCATGCGCTTTTATAGTTGGATGCACAAAATCTTAATGCGAAAGAACGTCACTTTATATTGCCACTTGTGATAGGGACCTTTATTATGCAGTCTGTCGCTTTTATTGCTTCCACATCACAAGATCATATAAAGTTTATTTTCTCCACACTAATAGATCATACATATGTAGAGAGCAATTTTTATTGCATGCATCGATGACAACTTACTTGAAGGATCTTACTCAATCCATAGGTAGGTATGGTGGACTCTCATGGCAATACTGGTTTAAGGGATGTTTGGAAGCACAAGTAGTATCTCTACTTGGTGCAAAGAATTAGCTAGCATGAGGGAGAAAGGCAAGCTCAAAGATGTTGAATGATCCATGACAATATACTTTATTTCGGATATAAGAAAACATAACCCATTACGTTGTCTTCCTTGTCCAACGTCAAACTTTTAGCATGTCATATTTTAATTAGTGCTCACAATTACAAAAGATGTCCAAGATAGTGTATTTATATGTGAAATCTCTCTTCCCTCAATATTCTTTCATGAATTGTTCAAGTGACCAATACAATGTTTGTTAACCTTCAATAAATTTACCACCTCTACTTCTTATATGTGAAGTCATTACTCCCCATGGGATAAGCATATGAAACATATATAATTTCAGATTTATTATATTCAATTCATTCAACCATTTACTCATAGGATATAAGTGAAGCACACGAGTAAATGACAAGCTACTCCAAAAAGATATAAGTGAAGATCAATGAGTAGTCAAATAATTATGTAACTATGTGAAGACTCTCTCTCATTTAAGAATTTCAGATCTTGATATTATTCAAACAGCACACAAAACAAAATAAAACAACATTTCAAGGATAGCACTCATCATGTGAAGAAGCAAAAACTTAGGCTCAACCGATACTAACCGATAATTGTTGAAGAAGAAAGGTGGGATGCCTACCGGGGCATCCCCAAGCTTAGATGCTTGAGACTTCTTGAAATATTATCTTGGGGTGCCTTGGGCATCCCCAAGCTTGAGCTTTTGTGTCTCCTTAATTCCTCTCATATCACGGTTTCCTAAATCTCGAAAGCTTCATCCACACCAAACTCAACAAGAACTCGTGAGATAAGTTAGTATAAACCAATGCAAAAACCTTATCATTTTCTACTATAACAAATCACTAAAATTATTATTCAACATTGCGTACTAAATTCCTCTGCATATTTAATACTCCTATCCTCAAACAGAATCATTAAACAAGCAAACATATGCAAACAATGCAGACATAACAGCAATCTGCCAAAACAGTACAGTCTGTGAAGAATGCAGCAAGATCCATACTTCCCTAGCTCCAAAAATTATGAAATAAAATTCCCACTGTAGTAAATTTATCAGATCTTATTATGCAAAAGGTTTCAACATTTTATCACATTCTGACTTTTCTAGGGAATTTTTGCAACAGTGGTAAACTTCCTGTTTTCAAACAGCAACATGTAGACTTGTAAAATAGGCATCGTAAAGGCCATCAATGCCACTTTTATTGAAATAAAAGATGCAAAACATTTTTCTAAATAACAACAAGCAAATCCTAACAAAATAAATTGATGCTCCAAGCAAAACACATATCATGTGGTGAATAAAAATATAGCTCCAAGTAAAGTTACCAATGAACGAAGACGAAAGAGGGGATGCATTCCGGGGCATCCCCAAGCTTAGGATCTTGGTTTTCCTTGAATATTACCTTGGGGTGCCTTGGGCATCCCCAAGCTTAGGCTCTTGTCAGTCCTTATTCCATAGTCCATCGAATCTTTACCCAAAACTTGAAAACTTCACAACACAAAACTTACAGAAAATTCGTAAGCTCCTTTAGTATAAGAAAATGAATCACCACTTAGTTACGGTTGTAAGCTCATTCTAAATTCATATTGGTGTAATATCTACTATATTCCAACTTCTCTATGGTTCATACCCTCCGATACTACTCATAGATTCATCAAAATAAGCAAACAACACAATGAAAACAGAATTTGTCAAAAACAGAAAAGTCTGTAGTAATCTGTATCATTCGAATACTTTTGTAACTCCAAAAATTCTGAAATAAATTGGTGGACCTGATGAATTTGTCTATTAATCTTATGCAAAAATAATCAACCTAAAAGCGCTCTCCAGTAAAAAATGGCAGCTAATCTCGTGAGCGCTAAATTTTCTGTTTTTTTACAGCAAGATCATAAATACTTCACCCAAGTCTTCCCAAAGGTTCTACTTGGCACGGACACTAATTAAAACATAAAACCACATCTAACCAGAGGCTATATGAAAGATTTATTACTAAACAGAACCAAAAAGTAAGAAACAAAAAATAAAATTGGGTTGCCTCCCAACAAGCGCTATCGTTTAACACTCCTAGCTAGGCATGATGATTTCAATGATGCTCACATAAAAGATAAGAATTGAAACATAAAGAGAGCATCATGAAGAATATGACTATCATGTTTAAGTCTAACCCACTTCCTATGCATAGGGATTTTGTGAGCAAACAACTTATGGGAACAATAATCAACTAGCATAGGAAGGCAAAACAAGCATAACTTCAAAACTTTAAGCACATAGAGAGGAAACTTGGTATTATTGCTTCCTACACACATATGTTCCTCCCTCATAATAATTTTCAGTAGCATCATGAATGAATTCAACAATATAACCATCATATGCAGCATTATTTTCATGATCTACAAGCATAAAATTTTTATTACTCTTCACATAAGCAAATTTCTTCTCATGAATAATAGTGGGAGTGTCATATGAAACTCGAATACTATAAATTGTTTCCACATTGAAAGAATAAAGTTCAGAAAAAGGTTAATCATAATCATGACAAGTTTTATAAATATAATCATCACTACTTTTTATAGCATACATATCATCACAATAATCATCATAAGTAGCAACTTTGTTCTCATCATAATCGATTGAAACCTCTTCCAAGATAGTGGAATCATTACTAAATAAAGTCATGACCTCTACAAACCCACTTTCATCAATATAATCATCATAAGTAGGAGGCATGCTATCATCATAACAAATTTGCATATCAAAACCTTGGAGGCTAAAAATATCATCTTCATTAAACATAGCATCCCCAAGCTTGGGACAAACATTAATTTCAGCAAATATATTCTCAAACTTGTCATTCTTATCAAACATAACATCCCCAAGCTTGGGCCTTTTCATATCATAAGCATCATGGGTATTCAAAGAATTCATACTAACAACATTGCAATCATACTCATCATTCACATATTTTATGCCAATCATTCTATGTAATTCTTCTTCTAGTACTTGAGCACAATTTTCCTTCCCATCATTTTCACGAAAGACATTAAAAAGATGAAGCATATGAGGCACCCTTAATTCCATTTTTTTGTAGTTTTCTTTTATAAACTAAACTAGTGATAAAACAAGAAACTAAAAGATTCGATTGCAAGATCTAAAGATATACCTTCAAGCACTCACCTCCCCGGCAACGGCGCCAGAAACTGCTTGATGTCTACTACACAACCTTCTTCTTGGAGACGTTGGTGCGCCTACAAGTGCAGAGGTTTGTAGGACAGGAGCAAATTTCCCTCAAGTGGATGACCTAAGGTTTATCAATCCGTGGGAGGTGTAGGATGAAGATGGTCTCTCTCAAACAACCCTGCAACCAAATAACAAAGAGTCTCTTGTGTCCCCAACACACCCAATACAATGGTAAATTGTATAGGTGCACTAGTTCGGCGAAGAGATGGTGATACAAGTGCAATATGGATGGTAGATATAGGTTTTGTAATCTGAAAATATAAAAATAGCAAGGTAGCAAGTGGTAAAATTGAGCACGAATGGTATTGCAATGCGTTGAAACAAGGTCTAGGGTTCATACTTTCACTAGTGCAAGTTCTCTCAACAATAATAACATAATTGGATCATATAACTATCCCTCAACATGAAACAAAGAGTCACTCCAAAGTCACTAATAGCGGAGAACAAACGAAGAGATTATGGTAGGGTACGAAACCACCTCAAAGTTATCCTTCTGATCGATCTATTCAAGAGTCCGTAGTAAAATAACATGTAGATATTCTTTCTGTTCGATCTATCATAGGTTCGTACTAGAATAACACCTTAAGACACAAATCAATCAAAACCCTAATGTCACCTAGATACTCCAATGTCACCTCAAGTATCTGTGGGTATGATTATACGATATGCATCACACAATCTCATATTCATCTATTCAACCAACACAAAGAACTTCAAAGAGTGCCCCAAAGTTTCTACCGGAGAGTCAAGATTTAAAACGTGCCAACCCCTATGCATAAGTTCAATTGAACCCGCAAGTTGATCACCAAAACATACATCAAGTGAATCACGTGATATCCCATTGTCACCACAGATAAGCACATGCAAGACATACATCAAGTGTTCTCAAATCCTTAAAGACTCAATCCGATAAGATAATTTCAAAGGGAAAACTCAATCCATTACAAGAGAGTAGAGGGGAAGAAACATCATAAGATCCAACTATAATAGCAAAGCTCGTACATTAAGATCGTACCACCTCAAGAACATGAGAGAGAGAGAGAGATCAAACACATAGCTACTGGTACATACCCTCAGCCCTGAGGGTGAACTACTCCCTCCTCGTCATGGAGAGTGCCGGGATGATGAAGATGGCCACCGGTGAGGATCCCTCCCGACGCGGTCTTGAACAGGGTCCCGATTGGTTTTTGGTGGCTACAGAGGCTTGCGGCGGCGGAACTCCCGATCTATTGTGTTCCCCGATGTTTTTAGGGTATATGGATATATATAGGTGAAAGAAGTCGGTCATGGGAGCCACGAGGGGCCCACGAGGGTGGGGGGCGCGCCCAGGGGGGTAGGGCGCACCTCCCTGCCTCGTGGCTTCCTCGAAGCTTCCCTAACTTCTACTCCAAGTCTCCTGGATTGCTTCCGTTCCAAAAATAACTCTCCCAAAGGTTTCATTCCGTTTGGACTCCGTTTGATATTCCTTTTCTTCGAAACACTGAAATAGGCAAGAAAACAACAATTTGGGTTGGGCCTCCGGTTAATAGGTTAGTCACAAAAATAATATAAAAGTGTTTAGTAAAGCCAATAAACATCCAAAACAGATAATATAATAGCATTAATACTTCATAAATTATAGATACGTTGGTGTCGTATCATCTGTCACCTAGCGGTGCATCAAGGACATAATTCTTCTGTGCGGCAATGAGGATAATCCTCAGATCATGGACCCAGTCCGCATTATTTCTACTATCATCTTTCAACTTTTCTCTTGGAACATATCAAAAATAAAACATGGGAGCTATACGCGAGCTATTGATCTACACCATAGATATGCAAATACTACCAGGACTAAGTTCATGATAAATTAAGTCAATTAATCGAATTACTTAAGAACTCCCACTTAGATAGACATCCCTCGAGTCATCTAAATGATCACGTGATCCATATCAACTAAACCATGTCCGATCATTATGTGAGATGGAGTAGTTTTCAATGGTGAACATCTCTACGTTGATCATATCTACTATATGATTCATGTTCGACCTTTCAATCTCAGTGTTCCGAGGCCATGTCTTTACATGCTAGGCTCGTCAAGTTTAACCTAAGTATTCCGCACGTGCAAAACTTTCTTGCACCCGTTGTATGTGAACATAGAGCTTATCACACCCGATCTTCACGTGGTGTCTCGGCACAACGAACTGTCGCAATGGTCCATACTCAGGGAGAACACTTATACCTTGAAATTTTAGTGAGGGATCATCTTATAATGCTACCGCCGTACTAAGCAAAATAAGATGCATAAAAGATAAACATCACATGCAATCAAAATATGTGACATGATATGGCCATCATCATCTTGTGCCTTTGATCTCCATCTCCAAAGCACCGTCATTATCTCCATCGTCACCGGCTTGACACCTTGATCTCCACCGTCACGTCGTTGTCGTCTCTCCAACTATTGTTTCTACAACTATCGCTAACACATAGTGATAAAGTAAAGCAATTACATGGCGATTGCATTTCATACAATAAAGCGACAACCATAAGGCTCCTGCTAGTTGCCGATAACTTTTACAAAACATGATCATCTCATACAATAATGTATATCACATCATGTCTTGACCATATCACATCACACCATGCCCTGCAAAAACAAGTTAGACGCCCTCTACTTTTTTGTTGCAAGTTTTACGTGGCTGCTACGGGCTTCTAGTAAGAACCGTTCTTACCTACGCATCAAAAGCACAACGATGTTTCGACAAGTTTGCTGTTTTAACCTTCAACAAGTACTGGCCGTAGTCAAATTCGATTCAACTAAAGTTGGAGAAACAGACACCCGCCAGGCACCTTTATGCAAAAACAAGTTGCATGTCTGTCGGTGGAACCGGTCTCATGAACGTGGTCATGTAAGGTTGGTCCGGGCCACTTCATCCAACAATACTGCCGAATCAAAATAAGACGTTGGTGGTAAGCAGTATGACTATGATCGCCCACAACTCTTTGTGTTCTACTCATGCATATCATCCACGCATAGACCTGGCTCTGATGCCACTGTTGGGGAACGTAGCATGCAATTTTAAAAAAAATCCTACGATCACGCAAGATCTATCTAGGAGATGCATAGCAACGAGAGGGGAAGAGTGTGTCCACGTACCCTCGTAGACCGAAAGCAGAAGCGTTTGCTAAATGTGGTTGATGTAGTCGAACGTTTTCTCGATTCAACCGATCAAGCACCGAACGTACGACACCTCCAAGTTCTGCACACGTTTAGCTCGATGACGTCCCTCGAACTCTTGATCCAACAAAGTGTCGAGGGAGAGTTTCGTCAGCACGACTACGTGGTGACGGTGATGGTGAAGTGATCCACGCAGGGGTTCGCCTAAGCACTACGATGATACGACCGGAGGAGTAAAGGATGGAGGGGAGCACCGCACACGGCTAAGAAACAACTGATCTGTCTAGAGGCGCCCCCCGCCCCTCGTATACGAAGGAGGGAGAGGGGAGGAGGCCGGCCAAGGCGCACCCCCAAGTGGGGAGCAGTCCTACTAGGACTCCAAGTACAACTCGGACCCCTTCCAAGTGGGGGACGCGCTAGCCCCTTGTGGGATGGTGTGCCTCCCTCCCAAGGCCCATGTGCCCATTACTTCCCCCGGGGGGTTCCGGTAACCCCCCGGTACTCTGATAAATACCCGAAACACTCTAGAACCATTCCGGTGTCCGAATACTATCGTCCAATATATAAATCTTTACCTCTCGACCATTTCGAGACTCCTCATCATGTCGGTGATCTCATCCGGGACTCCGAACAATCTTCGATCACCAAAACACATAACTCATAATACAAATCGTCATCGAACATTAAGCGTGTGGACCCTACGGGTTCGAGAACTATGTAGACATGATCGAGACACATCTCCGAGCAATAACCAACAACGGTACTTGGATGCTCATATTGGTTCCTACATATTCTACGAAGATCTTTATCGGTCAAACCTCAATGACAACATACGTCATTCCCTTTGTCATCGGTATGTTACTTGCCCGAGATTCGATCGTGGGTATCTTCATAGCTAGTTCAATCTCGTTACCAGCAAGTCTCTTTACTCGCTCTGTAATACATCATCCCTCAACTAACTCATTAGTTATGTTGCTTGCAAGGCTTATCATGATGTGTATTACCGAGAGGGCCCAGAGATACCTCTCCGATACTCGGAGTGACAAATCCTAATCTCGATCTATGCCAACCCAACAAACACGTTCCGAGATACATGTAGAGCATCTTTATAATCAACCAGTTACGTTGTGACGTTTGATAGCACACAAGGTATTCCTCCAATATCCGGGAGTTGCATAATCTCATAGTCGAAGGAATATGTATTTGACATGAAGAAAGCAACAACAATAAAACTGAATGATCAATATGCTATGCTAACGGATGGGTCTTGTCCATCACATCATTCTGCTAATGATGTGATCCCGTTCATCAAATGACAACACATGTCTATGGTTAGGAAACTTAACCATCTTTGATTAACGAGCTAGTCTAGTCGAGGCTTACTAGGGACACGGTGCTTTGTCTATGTATCCACACATGTATCAAGTTTCCGGTTAATACAATTCTAGCATGAATAATAAACATTTATCATGATATAAGGAAATATAAAATAACAACTTTATTATTGCCTCTAGGGCATATTTCCTTCACCCCCCGCCCCCAATAGCGGTGCTAGAAAATAGTTTTGATGACCCACCAGTGTAGGTGAATGCAACAGTCTTCGATGAGAAGTATAAAGTCAAATTTATTAATTTGACACAAGGGTAGTCAGAGAATATTTATAAGCTTTATAAGCCGAGTTCCCAATTCAACCACACCTAAAAAAATACTTGCTTGCGGAAATTATTAGTAGCAAATGACAGTATGGTGCATGTAGTAGCAAAGTAACTTAAAATGAGCAAGCCGTAGTATTAAACGTACGCATGGGATGGATATTGGGACGTTGCATGTATGATTTTTAAAATATAATAAGATAATTAACAAGGATACATCCACTATCTCATGTCTCAAATTATTGTAGGCATGTATTCCGTATTCCGTATGTTGATAGACATGCATATTTTTAAGAACTTGCCTCCCATTTACAGTCAACCCCCTTGCTTCGGGTCCTTGAACGAAAGTACGGGTTATTAAGGTGACTTTGCGCATGAACCGAAACTATGCATTAACACTCTATGAATACATGTTATGCTCAAATTATAGCTATCCCGTTCGATACCCCGATCCGTCACACTCGAGGTCTCGGATCAAAACCATGACATGTGCATATGACTTGCAAGTATAACCATGAAAAAATAAATCAAAGATACAATTGATTCAAATCTGAAATCATATCACCCAAGCCCTAGTAGTGAGCATCGGGCATAACAAAGTCATAGCAACATCATTTCTCGAAAAATCATTACACTAGGGATCATTTCCCCATCAACCTATGTCTAGTACATAATCAGTCTCATCCAATTCTCATTCTTCCCATGTACCTACAATGGGTCACACACACACACACGATGTTGGGGAGCATGATGGCGATTTTGGAGAAGGGGTTGACAGTGTAGATGGTGAAGTCTCCCCCTCTCCAAAGGCAATACCCTATCTCTAGCAGCCATTTGGGATGAAGAATAATGGTGTTCGTGCTTCCACCTCACAAAAAAATCAACGATAAATCTAAGGAGCGTGTTAGGATAATATAATGCCAGGGGCACCGGGGGCCATCAGGGGGCACCTGCACCCTAGGGCCCCTATGTAGGCCCTTATGGCTGTGGTGGCCCAAGTCCGGGCCCTAGGTAGCTCTTCTAATGTACCTCCTTCCGTATTTTTTTATTCTTCTCGAACACTTTCCTGCACAGAAAGATTATAGCATGGAAAATTTGCTGAAAATAGCCTCAACCCCGATTAGTTTTTATTCACTAGAGCAAGTTTTGATTCTGAAAACCAATCATAAATGATTAAAAAATTAAATACGTCTGGGCCGTATCACCAACCAAACTTACTCGTACTTTAGGGAGTGCAAGAGGAGAACAAGATCTACACTTTCACCAAAGAAATTTTGAACCCCCCTTGATCCTAGGTGGATCGTTATTGGGCACTCCTAGACGGGTGGAGTCCTTGCATAAGCTTCCTTGCTATGGTGTTCTCCAAAGAAGTTTGTAAAGGTTGGGTGGGCGCCTTCAAGTCCAACCACGAGTAATTCGAGTCTCATCTATTGGGGTCACTCAAAGGAGGATATGGCAAGCGATTGGTGGCATTCAGGAAGCTTTGGCACACACACCTACAAAGTAAATTAGCACTCCCAAGAGTGCGAACTTAGGGATATACCATCTTCTTTAACTTGTGGTTAATCTTTTTCCACACTTCAACTTTGTGTTGGTGCTTGCTAGCTAGCTTGTTGCTCTTCCTTATCTTGTTGTTAGCTTGCTTGTTGCACCATTTTCTTTGTTCTCGCTGTAGATTACACATCAAGAGAACTTAATTACCTTATCATCACTATCCAAATTTACGCAGAAAAACTTCAAAAAATTACAATCTCCTATTAATCCACCCTCTAGTCGACCCGTTGATCATTCACTTTGGCAATAGACCAAGAGTCATCTCCCTTACAAACCTAGCCGTCAAAGAGGCATAACATGTGGGACGTGTCACGTGTTGTGTGCGACGAGTTAGAAGATATGGACCACATCTTTTTCAGATGCCACCTCGTCAAAAGTGTTCGCGTGGTTGGCTACGCTGGGCAAGTGCGTGCCGGCGGACAACCTCGCGATGCGAGGATGGCCTCATGATCCACCATGCTCTCTTTATCGTTCCGCTCTAGACGCAGTCGCCCATATGCTGGCCTACCACCCTTTCTCATAGGCAATTTAGGCCAAGGTCTTGCAACAATTCAAACTTCCGGACGCGCTCTCCCCGTCGCTGGTCGTACTCCCTTCGTGGACTTGTGGCACGCGGGTTGCGCCGCCGTGCCCATAGTTGACTAAATGGTGTGGAACTCTCTTGTGCAATTGATTTGGTGGACAACTTGGACGGAGAGGAACAAAGGGATTAAGCATGGATTTGCCCATCGACCCAATGGTCTCGCAGTTCATCACAAGATGAGTGACCGGCACACTACCAGTCGTTCACAGATTTGGTCCCTAATAAACCGACCGCTGGAACTTGACTAGTGGTGATGTGTGTTTTCATTTTGTTGGGGTTCCACCCGCTTGCACTCATGCTGCTTTTTACTTATAACACCGCCATACTTCTAATTCAAGATTAATGAAAAGTTGCATTGTTAGCATTTTCGTCAAAAAGTACCAAGTTAGAAAGGTTCATAGTTAATTGTGACAAATCATCAATTTCAAAGTATCTAGCGGCATATCATCGAAGTCCCATGTATGGAGGAGGTAAAGACCAAATTCCTTGTCCCATTTGGAACACATGAACTCAAAACGTAGGAATAAGAAAAATGCAGAAATTGAAATGACACGAATCATATTCCTACATAAATTAAAACTACATGAAAACTGCAAAACCATCGTCCGGATGTCACTCAGGAAAAACACAAAAATTGTAGACACAGAGACGAAGACATGAGGGAGGACCTCAGGTTTGTTTTCCTCTAAAAAAATTCATATGGTATAGCCCATTCTATGGGAATTTCAAGAAATATAGTGTCAAAAACGTTCTTATATTATATTATGGGACGGAGGGAGTAGGTTAGTAGCCCATCGTTGTTCAAACGGCACCGGATGGAAATTTTTCTATTAGGAATCCCATAATTCAAAATTCCTAGGTTTTTTACTTTGTTCAAAACAGGGCCTAGTGTTTTTCAAAGGAAAAAAAAGGGACGCCAGCCAAACTAAACTAGCCCTCGAATGGCCACTCTACTTGTCAGGATTGGATTTGGGACTCGTGGAGCAGACCACGCGCGCGCTCTGTTTGCCCTCCTCCCCGCTATCGCTCCCGCCACGGCCGCAGATGGCGACGGCCACCGCCTCCACGTCGCTCCGCCCGCCGCCGTCCCCGTCCCCGTCCCCGCCCCGGCTTGCGGTTGCGCCCTCTTCATCTCGCGCCTCTGTTCTTCTCCTTCCCCAGCGAACTAAAGGGTTCTCTGGCCGTTCGCCTTCTTCCTATAATCGATTCTGTACTGGCTAGGGGTCGCTGCGCCAGTGGTGTTGGGGGATCCCTACGCATTCCTCTCGGAGGAGAGCCTTCCACGCGCATCGGCGGAAGAGGTTCGTGCTGTGCGCTTGCTCTCTGTTTTCTTTCAGTTTTGTTCTCTTGTGTATACTGGATGTTTTACGGTTTGTAGGAACGGCATTTTGTCTAAATTGGTTTAACTCATTTCTCTAATTACAAAAAGGACACCTCCTGCGCAGTTCATGTTACCTGCTTAGCTGAGATTGTATGGGATTGGGAGATGCACCATACATGAGCTAGGGACATTTTTGTACCGTGCACAGTTTCAAATTTGTAGTGGTAATAGCATTGTTTACATTCACCAAATATGACTTTGAAAATTTAACTAGATGTATATTTTTGCCAATCGTAACCAGTGCTAGAAAGTCAGCAACTGTAACCAATGCTAGAAAGTCATAATATTTTTGCCAGTGATGCAAACTTCTGATCGTTGTATTAAGTATTTTCATTCTATGTTTGTTCATGAACTCTGACACTGCCATATACATGTCAGAGTCATTATGTGATTTTGCTCTTGTACGTTTTATTTTTCCATTGGAGATTGCGTGGAAATAGATGGTTTTTCCTCTTGTTTGTTAAGAACTTATGATTTCAATAAAAACAGGAGCACTTTGTTATGCGCAGCCGTTAAGGGCCCTGAAGAATCCTTCAAGAAGACCATTGAAGTGGATAGGCTGATTGATATGCTGAGAGATGCAAATTCCGGAGAGGTAACCATGCTGCATATCTTCAGTTTAGTGATCTTTCTTGTCACAACAAGCTACAATTCCTTTCCCTATATTTCAGTGTTGAACTAGATTCGTTGGCAATCATCAGTTCATTCAATATGTAAACCTTTGGCCTATAAATAAGTAACTAACTATATGTGCTTCCAGTATCCTTCCCATGCTTATTTCATAAGTCCCAAACAAGTTGGGGTACGCTAGAGCTGGAACCCATAAGATCTCGAAACCAGCTCATGGTTCTGGCATGTGGATAGCTACCTTCTACTTCTACGCACCCCTGCCCATCTCCTCCCATGTCAAGTTTGGTTTACCCCGACCTCTCTTGACATTATCAGCACGCTTTAGCCGTTTGCTATGCACTGGAGCTTCTGAAGGCCTACACCGAGTATGCCCAAGCCATCTCAGACGGTGTTGGACAAGCTTCTTTTCAATTGGTGCTATCCCAAGTCTATCCCGTATATCATCATTTTAGACCCAATCCTTTCTTGTGTGGCCACACATCCATCTCAACATGCGCATCTCCGCTTCACCTAACTGTTGAACATGTCTGTCGGTTTCTAAGAACCTACATATGAGTTGTGTGCTACAACTCTTTGATAGTTCGGCCAGGGAGTGAACACATCTAGCAATCCTAAGTCATGGATGAAAATGTGGTGGAATGAACTACAGATGAACACAAAGAACTACCTAGGTTCGGGCCACCTTCTTGGTGTAATACCCTACTCCTGCCTTGTTTCTTATTGCAATGGTAGAGAGCTACTATGTGTGTCTCTTACAAGATGAAAAAGATCGACCCCCTGTGAGGCTTCGGTCTCCCCTATTTATAGTGCCGAAGGAGGACCTGCCGGAGGCTCCGATTGGTTGAATATACATTGGAGTAGGCTGGTATAGCTTGTACCACGGTGGCATGGTCGCCCATGGCACGCTTGTACGAGTGATGATGACAACCTTCCGGGGCAGTGTGTTACCCCCCGGACACTTACCTGCCTCCTTCTTCGGTATACGTCAGGTGACAGCGAAGTACTGCCACTGTAGCAGTAGGTGAATCTTATTGTAGTCGCTGTGGATGACTTGGTCCGCACGGGTCCTGCCAGAGCCCATGCGTAAGGGCTAGTCATTCGACTAGCATCCCTTTCCCGACGCAGGCAGCAGCGTTTTTTGGTACGGGCCATTGTGCGGCCTCCGAAGTCAAGACCCACCCCTCCCGAACGGGCAGGAGGTGCGTCAACGCTGACCTCCTGTGAAGGTCCCGAGGGCTACCCTTGGGCGGTCTATTTCCATGCCTTGAACTGTCTCCTGATGACCCAGGTCATGGTCCAACGGGTTCATCAGGGTCCTCAAAAGATATTCCCCTGGATGGAGAAATATCCATGCCTTCGCCGTCAAGCCTCCTCCCACCGGGTTAGTAATACCCTGGTTTTACTTGCACCGACAATGTCGCCTTTTAGTCGGCCAACACTCAGCGCCATACAACATCGTGGGTCGAATCGCCGTCCTATAGAACCTGCTTTTTAGCTTTTGTGGCACTCTCTTGTCACAGAGAACGCCAGAAGCTTGGTGCCGCTTCATCCATTCGACTTTGATTCAATGGCTCACATCTTCATTGATATCAGCATCCTTCGCAACATCGAACCCAAATATCGAAGGTGTCCTTCCGAGGTACCACCTGCCCATCAAGGCTAACCTCATGCCTAGTTGTACTTAAACGCACCTCATGTACTCAGTTTTAGTTCTACTAAGTCTAAAACCTTTTGATTCCAAGGTTTGTCTCCATAGCTCTAACTTTCTATTAACCCCTGTCTGACTATCACCAGGAGCTAGTCTGCTCCGTCCTTGATGCATTTGACTTGGTCGACATCCCTCATGTTCATCTCTTGGATCTTGGACATTTTATAGATGCCCCTTTCGCCTTCCTTCGTGTCTAAGCGCTGGTAGAGGTCCTCATACGCTTGACCCGTTGCTTCACTCACAGCTCACTTTGCAGCCTTCTTTGCCACTTTGTACTTCTCTATGCTGTCTGCACTCCTATCCAGGAGCAATCTTTCTTCTCCTTAATAGCCGTCTGAACCTAATCGTTTCACCACCAGGTATCTTTAGCTTACTTCTACTTCCCCTGGTCACTCCAAACTCCTCTGAAGCCACCATACAAATGCAAGTTGCCATCTTCATCCACATATTGTTTGCATCACCTCCTTCATCCCAAGGGCCCTCCTTAATGACCCTCTTTTTGAAAGTCTGAGCTGCCCCCCCGAGCTTCCACCGCTTCGCTCTAGCGACTAATATGGACTACATACGGATT
The DNA here is from genome assembly GCA_021605145.1 of Aegilops bicornis. Classification (NCBI taxonomy): domain Eukaryota; kingdom Viridiplantae; phylum Streptophyta; class Magnoliopsida; order Poales; family Poaceae; genus Aegilops; species Aegilops bicornis. The sequence goes on along the minus strand of CM038669.1, from coordinate 335,405,154 downwards.
GAAATGAGTGAATAAACACACTAAACATATCTATATACATCCGACTGAAAAAAATAAGTTAGAACATCTTATATTTGTGAATGGAGAGAGTATTATATTTGCCTTTTTTATGTGTGTATGTGGGAGCGTTCGGAGTGTGCCCAAATATGTGGCTAGATTTTATTAGTATGCCTGGTATATTTCGTATGCCTAGTATATTTCAGGTAGGATATGATTTGTTCAACTAAGTGTCTTAATTTTTATCTTTTTACATAAACGTACCAGATGAAGAACTAATGTACCTTCTTACATGCAAACAGCTTGATTTAATAGTGGTTGAAAATATTCTAGCATTCAGTGAGGGTTTCTGGGTTCGGCTGGCTGCTCGGATTGATCTATGCAAATCGGATGATGATAAAGTATGGTTGCACATCTGGACTTTTTTATTTACTAATTTCAGTTATTGTCTTTTTTATCTCCAATTTCCTAACTTTTTATTGCCTCCATCTCCCTTTTGTTTATCAGAAAGATTATGAAGAGCTGGCAGAGAATGTCATGAACATAGTTGACCATGTCGTCCACAAGACTGATGTAAGAACCATGTTCTTTCATGCATAACTCCTCATTTAAGTGCTACTGTCTGCGACTTGATGTGAATTGCTCAAGCCTTGTATTTTTATTGTGATTACTATGTGTTCCTTGCATGGTGCTAATTTTAATCCCTGTGGTTCAGGAGAAGATTGAACAGTCGACTGATGTTCTGAAGGCAATTATTAGTCCTGTTATGAATGAAGGAGAAGATGCGATGTGGCCACCAAGAAATCCGGAGGCTCTCAAATTGATGGAGAAAGTAAGCACAAGTCTCTTGTTCTATGCAGTAGTTGGTTTCACATTATAATTGTCAAATGTGATAATCAGTGCAAGCATATAGACAACTCTACTGCTTATATAATTTAATTTCAATCATGCTTTGCGCAAGTTGCTTTTATCAATTCAAAAAGAAGTACCTGCAGTTACTTTCATCAAACAGAATTGTTTGGATCCAAAGATGTGGCTGTTAAAATGTAATTTTAAGCCAAACTATTATTTTACCTTGTTCTCCATATTCTGATGTGATTTTAATGTCTTCTTGATATCCCCAGGAAATATCAAACAGAGAAAAGAAGGACAGCTAGATGAGAGTTTTCTGTCAGAAGTTAATGCTCAGCTAAGGCAAGTAAGTGGTACTATTTATTGCTTTCTAGGTTTGAGTTGTTTTATATTATAATATAACGTGGATTATTCTTGATAGGCTAAAGCAGATGTAGATAAGCCAGGGCTTCAAGTAATGCTGCAAAAGGTGTTGCAACTATATGCTTCCAACTTTCTCCGAAAGCGCAGTTACGCTAATAAAGGTAATCCTTTCTTTATGTTTTCCCAGCTACAAATATTGAGAAATAACTGCGTCTTTTGGTTGAGTCTTGAGTGCCTGTTTTGACATTCTCAGGGGGAGAGGTTGTAGTGCCTGAAAAGTTTCTTGAATCGATAATAGAGGGTATGAATTTTACTCAAAAAATTGTTTATATTGTGCCTATAATCACCACCTCTGATATGTTGAGTTGCGCAATGCAGCTCCCGAAAATGACTGGAATAGGCTGTTGCTTGATGGACTTACAGTTGGAAAGGGAGATGTTTCACCTGAAGAATTTTACGCTGTTACCAAGAAGAGAATTGAGAGAATCTTGATTCGCACGGTAAGATTCATAACCTCCTGAGTTCTATGTAACTATTTTAACTTGTCAGTGCCTTGCCCTGAGCATCCCGTCACACAATTTTGTCTCTGTAAATTTTACTTTTATTTTTGACAGGAAGGAGGTTCTTATCAGCAACGGGTACTTGTCGAATATATAAAAGAGATACAAGCTAGAGCAGAGGAAATAGTGAACCGGCTTCAAGGCCCAGCTGTGTAATGTTTATGGTACATTTGTAATTTCAGAACCAGTTATATCCAATAAATGAGAAATAATGATTCTATAATTTTAGCCATTTTTACTAGAAGAATACTTTGCGGTAATCAACCTAATTGTCTGCTCACCTGACGCATGGAGGGTTCTGTACTAGAGATTCCCAAGCTTAATACTCGTCACCCTCAAGTACCTACATGGCATCTCTGTTTTACAGGCATTTAGTTTACAGTACATCCAGTATTGCAGTATCGATCTCACACGGTTAAAGCACTTAACTCCTGGAAACAGAAGTGTGACGCTATATGCAGCAAAGCAATGAAGAGTTAATACTAATACAGTATTACTTATTTTCAGGGAAGCATAACAGACTGTCCTCTTGAAAGACAGCCTTAAGAGGAATCAACTATCTTATCAGTTAGACAATGTATACATTTTTAAAATGTTGGCTTTGTTCACATAAAAAATGTTAGTTTCCCTGAATTGCATAGGTTCCCCTGGTCGCTGTTAATCTATGGATCCACCGGTATTTTCAAGTTTTATACGGAAGTTCATTTTCTTTTGGGGAGCATATTTCTTAAAGCTAGGATAGTTGAGAATATATTGGATTATTGAACAAACAGATGAACTATCAAGATGGGCTATGACACGAGTAGGTTGGTCGTGTTACCTGTCGAGCATGCTTAGTGTAGCACCTCGGGGTCGGCGCTAAGCAGATCTAGCATCCTCCGTTAAACTTCAGATAATATCGATCATAAGGCGCCACCTTCACATAACGAATACATCCAAATGTGCACGCCATGTGGGCGAGTGTTGATATCAGCAGAAATAACGAAATAATCCTCAACAACAATAAATATATACTCCTTCCGTTACTTTATATAAGGTGTACTTGTTCTTTTAGAAGTCAAATGAGTGCATGTTGGATCGAATTTTTTGAAAAATGTATCAATATCCACAATACCAATTTTATATCATTTGAACCATCATGAAAAATATTTTCATATTTTATCTATTAGGTATTGAAAATGTTGTTATTTTATTCTATAATATTGGTCAAACATTTAAATGGTTGACTTGCATAAAAATCAGTACACCTTGTGTTGGGGAACATAGTATTTCAAAAAAATTCCTACGATCACGCAAGATCTATCTAGGAGAAGCATAGCAACGAGCAAGGAGAGTGTGTCCATGTATCCTCGTAGACCGAAAGCGGAACCGTTTAGTAACGCGGTTGACGTAGTCGAACGTCTTCACGATTCAACCGATCCAAGCACCAAACATACGGCATCTCCGTGTTCAGCACACGTTCAGCTCGATGACGTCCGTCGAGCTCTTGATCCAGTTGAGGCCGAGGGAGAGTTCCGTCAGCACGACGTCGTGGCGACGGCGATGATGAAATTACCGGCGCAGGGCTTCGCCTAAGCACTACGACGATATGACCGAGGTGTGTAAATGTGGAGAGGGGCACCGCACACGGCTAAGAGAAGACTTGGTGTCTTTGGGGTGCCCCCCTCCCACGTATATAAAGGGGGGGGGGGGGGGAGGAGGAGAGGAGGCCGGCCCAAGGGGGGGCGCGCCAAGGGGGGGAGTCCTACTTGGACTCCCGGTCCAAGTAGGATTCGGCCCCCCGTTTCCTATTCCAACAAGGGGGAGAGAGGGAAGGAGGAAGAGGGGAGAAGGAAAGAGGGGGGCGCCGCCCCCTCCTAGTCCAATTCAGACCAGCCCATGGGGGGCGCGCTGCCCCCCCTTGTGGTCATTCTCTCCTTTCCACTAAAGCCCAATAAGGCCCATTACTTCCCCGGGTTGTTCCGGTAACCTCCCGGTACTCCAAAACTTATCCGATACTTTCTGAAACCATTCTGGTGTTCGAATATAACCTTCTGATATATGAATCTTTACCTCTCGACCATTTCGAGACTCCTTGTCATATCCGTGATCTCATCCGGGACTCCGAACAAACTTAGGTCATTAAATCACATAACTCATAATACAAATCATCATCAAACGTTAAGCGTGCGGACCCTACGGGTTCGAGAACTATGTAGACATGACCGAGACACATCCCCGGTCAATAACCAATAGCGGAACCTGGATGCACATATTGGCTCCTACATATTCTATGAAGATCTTTATCGATCAAACCGCATAACAACATACGTTGTTCCCTTTGTCATAGGTATGTTACTTGCCCGAGATTCGATCGTCGGTATCCTCATACCTAGTTCAATCTCGTTACCGGCAAGTCTCTTTACTCGTTCCGTAATGCATCATCCCATAACTACCTCATTAGTCACATTGCTTGCAAGGCTCATAGTGATGTGCATTACGGAGAGGGCCCAGAGATACCTCTCCGATACATGGAGTGACAAATCCTAATCTCGATCTATGCCAACTCAACAAACACCATCGGAGACACCTGTAGAGCATCTTTATAATCACCCAGTTACGTTGTGACGTTTGATAGCACACAAGGTGTTCCTCCAGTATTCGGGAGTTGCATAATCTCATAGTTAGAGGAACATGTATAAGTCATGAAGAAAGCAATAGCAATAAAACTAAACGATCATTATGCTAAGCTAATGGATGGTTTTTTTCCATCACATCATTCTCTAATGATGTGATCCCGTTCATCAAATGACAACACATGTCTATGGTCAGGAAACTTAACCATCTTTGATTAATGAACTAGTCAAGTAGAGGCATACTAGGGACACTCTGTTTGTCTATGTATTCACACATGTACTAAGTTTCCGGTTAATACAATTCTAGCATGAATAATAAACATTTATCATGATATAAGGAAATATAAATAATAACTTTATTATTGCCTCTAGGGCATATTTCCTTCAGTCTCCCACTTGCACTAGAGTCAATAATCTAGATTATATAGTAATGATTCTAACACCCATGGAGTCTTGGTGCTGATCATGTTTTGCTCGTGAGAGAGGCTTAGTCAACGGTTCTGCAACATTCAGATCCATATGTATCTTGCAAATCTCTATGTCTCCCTCCTTGACTTGATCGCGGATGGAATTGAAGCGTCTCTTGATGTGTTTGGTTCTCTTTTGAAATCTGGATTCCTTCGCAAAGGCAATTGCTCCAGTATTGTCACAAAAGATTTGCATTGGACCCGATGCACTAGGTATTACACCTAGATCGGATATGAACTCCTTCATCCAGACCCCTTCATTTGCTGCTTCCTGTAACACCCCTAATGTCATGCTACAGTAACCCACTGTGATTAAAGCTGATTGTTTTGCTAAACAGTGCTTGGTCAACTTCAATTCAAATATCATTTGAAATTCCACTTTGAAATGAAATTCAATTCGCAAGTGAAATATGGAGTTGCACCAGAGTTGCTGCAAATTAGTTCATCATTTAACCAAAATTCCATAACATTTAATTGTTAAGGAAAACAACACCACCTAAGAGCTAAGATGGACTGTAGCAATTATTACAATGCAATTTCAGAATTTTAAAGTGCCATTTTATTTGTGAAAAATGCAAATGGATTCCTCTGGCCTCCAAACCTTTTTGTGGCACTGCCTAAAAATGCAAACTATGTAATAGGCTAAGTCCCACATTTTTCTCAGCTCTTTTAGTCACCCTATATAATCATTTTCTATCTCTGTGAAATAAACAAAAGATTTTATAAAAAAAGAGCTAAAAGGAGCTACTTTGCACCTGGGCCTGATGCACAGTGCAACAACCCGGCCCAACTCCCCCTATCTCCTTCTTCCCTGTTCATCACAGGCGCCGTGGACACACGCCGCATCCATGGCTTCGATTGCCACGCGTCGTCCATCTGCTGCCTCCCCGCGGTGCATTTGACCTCCCCCGAACCCCCTGGACACGAACCCTAGCCCCCACTCTTCCCCCCTCGCATCGTTTTCTTCCTCGTGATGCTCGGCCCTCGCCTTGCCGTCGTCGATGCCGCGACAGGGGACCACCTCAAGCCACCCGGAGATGTCCAGGAACTTCACCACCATCGGCTCCTTCATCTGCGCTATTGGGTTGGACCGGGGAGGCTCAGTACGCTCGCCATCGCCGCCGTCTTTGTCACCTACATCGCTGACCGTCGTCGTCGATTCCCACGGCTCCGGTCTACCCCGGCCTCCTCGACCGCGCCCCCGAGCTCGCTGTGAGCTCCTCTCCTAGATCCCCTCTTCCCTTGCTTCGATATGTCGTCGTTGAGGACGTCCCCGCGCTAGGCCGCCATGGTCGGAGCTTCGGGTCCGCGCGCACAACCGCATACCCCCCTGACTACCTGCAGCTGCGCCCTAGCGCCCGCGCACGCCCGCTCCCATCATCGCCCGCCTGCAGCCACCCCTGCCTTCCCTCGCTTGGCCGCACACTGCCACGACCCGCGCCGTCTATGCACGCGACCCGCGCTCGCTGCCGCCCGCGCTGCCTGCTCCTGCCCTCCTCTGCTGCTCGCGTTCGCTGCTCCGTGACCGCGCCCCCGCTCGTCGCCTCGCTGCACCGTACTGCAGCCGCCGAGCCACCCCCAGCGCCTCAACGCATGCCCTCGCGGCCACCATGACCAGCCCAGCAGCCTATGCCTGCATCGCCCGCTGCCACGCCACGCTGGCTGCCGCTTCCCCTCCGCTCATCGCTGGCACTGCCACCGCCTCCTGAGCGGCCATGATGCCACCGTGGCCTCCGCCTTTGCGATTTTGGGCCGGCCTACCTAATCGGGGATTAGCCCCTGTAATTAGATAGATGGCCTAATGACAGGTGGCCCCCACCCCCATATTAGTTAATTAACTAAGAACTAAATTTAGTGAAGTTATTAGACACTGACAACTCGGCCCCACTATTTAATTAGATTAATTAAAATAAGTTAACTATTCAATTAATGACATATGGGTCCCAAGACGCCTTTGACCATCAAATCTTGACCGATCAGCTAGCTTGATCGGGCGGTTAGTGAGCCCTATCGACCCACAGCCACGGGCTGGGTGTACTTTTGGGTACACTTAGCATTTCTGATCTATTTTTTGAAATATTACTAACTGCGAATATTGTTTAAACTTTCAAAATTCATAGAAATTAAACCGTAGCTCAGACCGAAAAACTTTGTACATGAAAGTTGCTCAGAAAAGCGAGACGAACCCGATTATACAGTCCGTTCTTCTGCCACACATCCCTAGCATAGCGAACATGCAACTTTCCCCCTCCGGTTCGTCTGTTCGAAAATGCCTAACACCGGGAAAACCCCTTCGGATGTTTTCCCTCTCCGTCTGCAACATCTAGCACTGCGTTAGTTCATCTCTAACACCACGTATGTCACGCCCAATATGCGACCCTATCCAAAAGGAACTCGACGGTCCCACCAAGGATAGACCCGCATATTGAAACACTTTTGCAAGGTGGATATCATTACATCACATTACATAATGCATAGGGATACATACATAAGGCACGAGTGCCACAAGAATACATCCACATCATATACAAGATCAACATCCGACTACGGATGAAACATAAACAAAAGCTCAACCGACATCCACCACCTTTAGCCCAGTGCCGACACGGAACCTATCCCTGAACGAAGAAGCGTAAGAAGAACTCCAAAACAAGCAAACATCGCTCTCGCGTCAAGATCATCGCACAACATGTACACAAGAATCGGTGGTGTAGTAATCAGAGCCACGAGGACTCAAAGCAATCCCATTACCATGGGTATCAAGACTAGCAAAGCTTAAATAGGAAAGGAAGGGATAAAGTGGTGAGGTTGCAACAGCGGCTAAGCATATATGGTGGCTAACATACGCAAATGAGAGCGAGAAGAGAAACAAAGGAACGGTCGTCAACTAGTAATGATCAAGAAGTGATCCTGAACTCCTACTTACGTCAGACATAACCCAGAAACCGTGTTCTCCTCTCGATCAACCCCGAAAAGAGACACTCACGGTTACTCACACGGTTGGTGTATTTTAGAAGAGTTTACTTCGAGTTTACTACAACCGGATATTAACAAATTCCCATCTGCCACATAACCATGCACGGCTCTCGAAAGTTTATACCTGCAGGGTGTCCCAACTTAGCCCATGATAAGCTCTCGCGATCAATGAAGGATATTCCTTCTCCCGGGAAGACCCGATCGGTCTCGGAATCCCGACTACAAGACATTTCGACAAAGAATAAAACAAGACCAGCAAGACCGCCCGATGGGCCGACAATCCCGATAGGAGCTGCACATATCTCGTTCTCGTGGCAACACCGGATGAGACAGGCTACGAGTAAAACCAGGCCTCGAGTTTCCTCATGTGGCCCAAGAAGCGGTTCGGGCCAACACTTAGACAAGCATTGGCCCGGGGTGGCTAAAATAAAGATGACCCTTGGGATGCGCGACTCCCAAGGGAAAAAAAATAATAGGTCGAGCAAATGGTAAAACCAATGTTGGGCCTTCTTTGGAAAAGTCTTATTCAAAGCGAACTATCAAGGGGTCCCATAAATCACCCGACCGCGTTAGGGACGCAAAATCCGGGAACATAATACCGATATGACGGAAACTAGGGCGGCAAGAGTGGAACAAAACACCGGGCATAAGGCCGAGCCTTCCACCCTTTACCAAGTATATAGATGCATTAAATTAAATAAGATATATTGTGATATCCCAACAAGTAAACATGTTCCAACAAGGAACAACATCTCCATGTTCCAACAAGGAACAAACTTCATCTTCTCCTGCAACTAGCAACGCTATAAGAGGGGCTGAGCAAAGCGGTAACATAGTCAATCAACGGTTTGCTAGGAAAGGATGGTTAGAGGTTTGACATGGCAATCTGGGTGGCATGATAGACAGGTAATAGGTAGCGCAACATAGCGATAGAACGAAGCAACTAGCATAGCAATGATAGTAATGAGATCCAGGGTAGCGGTCATCTTGCCTGAAATCCCGCAAGGAAGAAGAACGAGTCCATGAAGAAGATGAAGCCACGAAGACGAACCAAGCGTAGACGAACGAATCCTCACGATCGCAACGAAACGGGAACTATCGAGAAGAAGCACACAACAAAGTAAACACACCACACATGAACATGACAAGATGCACAACAAGCACGATGCGCGAACAAGACTACATGAAGCTACTCATGGCAAGAGATGATGCAAACAAGAGCAGCACATCAAAGCAAGTTTAAATGAGGCCGGAAACAACATATAACAATTCCGGTAAGTCCTCATATGCAAATTTCGAAATTGGTCCAGATCTGAATAAACCTTATGTTCAAGTTGTTAAACAGCAAGTTAAGATGCACCACGATGATCTACACGAAATTCTAGTCAAGTTACATATAAAGTTCATTTAATCCGGAGGTACGGTCTAGAAGATATGAGTGTCGGTGTCAAAACCGGCGGATCTCGGGTAGGGGGTCCCGAACTGTGCGTCTAGGCGGATGGTAACAGGAGACAAGGGACACGATGTTTACCCAGGTTCGGGCCCTCTTGGTGGAGGTAAAACCCTACGTCCTGCTTGATTGATATTGATATTGTGGATGTTTACAAGAGTGGATCTACCACGAGATCAAAGAGGCTAAACCCTAAAAGCTAGCCTATGGTATGATTGTAAGGGTTGTTGTGATTGTAGTCCTACGGACTAAAGCCATCCGGTTTATATAGACACCGGATAGGGCTAGGGTTACATAGAGTCGGTTACAAAGGTAGGAGATCTAAATATCCGGATCGCCCACCTTGCCTTCCACGCCAAGGAAAGTACCATCCGGACAAGGGGTGAAATCATAAATCTTGTATATTCATAGTATTGGAGTCCGGTCGATGATGATAGTCCGCAAATGATAGTTCGGTGATGATAGTAGTCCGCTATCCGAACACCCCTAATCCAGACTCCCTCGGTAGCCCCTGAACCAGGCTTCAATGTCGATAAGTCCGGAGAGTATATTGCTTTGCATTGCAAGGCGGGTTCCTCCTCCAAATGATAGAAGATTGTGAACTCCAGGATAGTGTCCGGCTCTGCAAAATAAATTCCACATTCCACCGCAGAGAGAATAATAATATATACACGAGTTCAATCTGCTGACGTTTTCCGTGGCATGACATCACACCACTACCAAGTCATTACTCGAATTGTTTTTTACTTTACCACCTTAGCGCATTTTAGCAAAGCGGTTTCCTTGGCACGTCTTGTCGAAGCAGAGATTGTGTTTCCCCTTAATCCGGGATTCTCATCAATACGGGCGTGGGTAACCCAACCGCGTCATTGATGGTGACGCTTGGGAGATAAGCGAGTTTTACCAGGCCGGTGGGGGACGCGTAAGACTTCGCCCGCCCATATAAGGGATAAGGATTCACCTTCTCACCTACGCCTTCTCCCTCCTTTGCTTATCCATCTCCGCGCACTCGAGCTCCAGCACCCAAGTTCGCGCATCTCGTCTCAACCTTCTCCGACCATGTCCGGAGCGGGAGGTAAATGGTTGGCCTCCACCGTTAAGGAGGAGCACATCGCCAAACTGCGCGGCGCCGGATACCTTTCCGGCGACATCGCGCACCGCCGCCTGCCGACGAGGGGCAGCTCATCCCCACCCCAGTGCCCCATGAGAGGGTCGTCTTTCTTCCCCACTTCCTCCGTGGATCGGGCTTTCCACTTCACCCCTTTGTCCGGGGCTCATGTTCTACTACGGCCTGGATTTCCATGATCTGGCGCCGAACTTCATCCTCAACATCTCGGCGTTTATCGTCGTGTGCGAGGCCTTCCTCTGCATCCAACCCCACTTCGGCTTGTGGCTCAAGACCTTTAATGTCAAGCCGAAGGTAGTGAAGGGCACTCAAGCGGAGTGCGGAGGCGCCATGTTGGGCAAGATGCCCAACGTCCTTTGGTTCGAAGGGGCCTTCGTGGAATCCGCCAAGGTGGCAATCGGGTTGGTTCTATATCACCGAGCCGCGTGACCCTAAATGGGCGGCGGCCCCGAAGTTTAGATCTGGTATCCCCACGCAGCTCACCTCCTGGAAAGATAAGGGCTTGCTGTGGGGTAGTTTGAAGGAGCCGACGGGACTCCAAGCTCAGATCAAGAAGCCGTGAAGAAGCTCAGTGGTTAACATGGTCCAGTCATGCTCGTCACGGATTCTCCCATGCCAAGAGCGGGCATTCAATCTATGGGAGTTCGATCCGGAACAGCACCAGCGCCGAGCAAGCTCTTCGACACGACGCATTTAAGGCGCTCGAAGGTGCCGTTCAAGGGCGCCGGTTTCGCATCCGCCGATCAAGATCATGGATTTCGCCGCAGCCGCCAGCCGACGAGGTAAGTGGTTCTACCCCTTTACGGGACACTTGTTTTTCATAGTTTGACTCTATGCGGGTTTTAATTTCCCCTTTTCCTTTGACATGACCGGATGAAGAAGGCGGAGCAGATTACTGTCCGGCCCTATGCCGAAGACCCAGAGACGCCGTCTAGTGAGGTTGCTGGTTCCGCACCGCACGTGGTGCCGAGAAGAAGGCCAAGAAGGGGCCACGGGTGCTCGAAGAGTGCCCGTTTTGTGTCCGACGACTCGGGCGGATTCCTCCCGAAAATGAGGAGGAGGAAGAGGACTCTCTCCCGGAGGAGGGAGAGAGGAAGAGGAAGGCTTCCCCAACAGGAGGCCGAAGGGTCCAAGAGGGAAGGACTATTCCCCAGACAGCTCCGCCAACATCAACGTTGGCGAGGAAGAATGGCCTTCAAGGGCCAGCCTCCGCGAGATCGTAAGTATCCGGATTCTGAATGATTTATAATTTCTTTTTCTGCGTCACATAGTGTCATTCTAATGCCGCATACCGCCTGTAGTCCGCCAAGATGATCTCCCGCTTCTTCAAGCGGGTCGCTGGTCCGCCGGATGTAGACTCCATCCCGACCGCCTCCACCCCTCGCGTTGCCGAGGTCGCCGAGGTGGGAACCCAAGAAGGGACCCATCGGGGGGAGGCTCCGGAGGCGCCACAAGGCGTCCTCCCGGACTTTGCGCCGGACTCCACAACAGAACCCGCAGTGGTTCCGGAGTCCGGCCGGCGGCCCCTTCGATCAAAGGGCAAGATCGTGACGCCGGCGGCTTCCGTCCAACCGGAGGCGCCGGGCAATTTGTTGGAGGCGCTGCAGGCGCCCATCGAGGAAGAACACCGCACTATTATGAGTGCGGTGATTCGAAAGTGCAGCTCGCCAAGGGCGGGCTGGCCGAAGCCTCGCAGTAGCCTTCTATCGTGCTTTGAGGTAAGAAGTTAAAATATGCAATGTAATACCGCATAGACAAGAGCCCCTGATGCTCGGTTCGGTGTTCGGAAAGAAAAGCCGGACCGAGGATCTAAAAAAGATATACGTGAGGTTGCTAAAAATATGTCAATATGGGTTGCAGGCTGCGCCGACCTCTGCCAAGACCGATCATGGAGGTCGGTGCGTTGAAGCAGGAGCTCGAGCGGTCCGGCAAGAGCTCGGCAGCGCCAGAAGCAGCTCCAAGACAAAGAAGGTGAGTAACACCACTTTGAATTTGTACCTTCATGTAAAAGGATTTAGGTTGCAACAAAAATAACAAGGATAACATGGGTACCGCAGGGCCACGAACGAGGTGGTGACCTCAAGGAGGCCGTGGTTCACGGGCGAACGCAATGCGGCCATGGAACGGGCAGAGCGAGAAAAGCAGGAGGCGCGGGTGGCGGTGGTTCAGCAAGAGCTCCAGGCTCTCATGGAAAAGCATGAGAGTTTGGAGCGTGACTCAAAGACTCGAGAGTCCGAGCTTGCCTCGGCTCTCGAAAGTGCCAAAACCGCCAAGGCCGAGGCCCATAAGTCCCTTCAGGAGATTGGGTTGATGAGGAAGATAGCGGCGGGTAAGGCATTTTTCATGCAAAGCAAGCATTTGAATGTAAATTACGTGTTACTTACCCGGATTCGGAGCTCTCCAGGGGCGTTTGCCGATCTGCCTTGCAGCGTGTCGATGTCAGCCGCATTCTACCGAGCCGAGGAGGGAGCTCAACGGAGAAGGTCTTCGGTCTCAAGATGCCGAGGCCGCCATCCGGCAGTGTTTCTAGCGACCAAAGCAGCTGGTCGAAGCTTCACAAGGTGGCCGAGCAGGCCATGAAGGGCCTCATAGTCCCGTGGCCTCGGAGAGGCCATGCCTGGAGCTACTTCGCCTCGTCGGCGACTACCGGTGGATGCGTGCCCCTGGGTGGAGGTTATCAAGCGCTCCGCCTGTATTGAAGGTGCTCGTCGGGCCCTTGCCCGCGCAAAGGTGCATTGGGGCAAGTTGGATGCGGAGAAGCTAATCACTGACGCGCCACCAGCGGGCAAGGAGCATCGTACGCCCGAAATTTACTATAAGGCTGTTCTGAAGGGTGCCCGCAAGATTGCGGATGAGTGCCCAGGATGTAATTTTTGAGTGAATTCGCAATGTGTTATCCTGCGCTGAAAACTTTGTTCATATGCTAAGCAACGCTTGTTTAATTTAAAATATTACCTTCAGGCGGCCGTTTATTAAATCTGAGAGATGGCAAGTCGTCGGCTTCAGCCCCCATGCCACGAAAGTGCCGGGTGTTCGGGATAAACTTGAGCACTCTTGTTCCCATTTTTGGGTCCATCTAGGGAGGCGTTCAACACAATGAACAAGGCAACCGGACTTATAGTGCTTGAACACTCTCACTTAGCCATAGAATTCTATAATTTTAAATTTCGGCGAAGCCCCTAGTATTCGGAAGACCGAATTGGGGCGCTATCCACGCCTTCATCGGACATAACCCGGAACTTCGCTCGAAGCGGCGTAGGTCTTTAAGGACCTGAAAGGACCTCTCGAACAGCGACCGGTCTCTCGCCTTATCATGCCGGTCAGTTTTAGCTTTCTCCACTGAGGCGTTAACCCGGCTCAACCGGGGCGCAATCGCAGTTGGTTCTCCCTGCTACCTTAGCCGATAGAACGGAACGTAAGGTGCCAAACATGGGAGCCGCAAACCCAACTATTGACCCAAGACATGATTCGGAGCCGATTCATATAATGCTATAAGTTCGGGGTGCCGCACTTGTGAAAGTGTGCGGACTTTATCACACCATAATGCGGAGGACATAAGCCCCTGGTGTATTTGGCCGTACCAAGATGCACGGGTGCAACATGTCGTAAATGAACATATATATATATATATATAAAGTAATGCAATTATAGGCAAAAATTGCTGCATTTTATTCGAGAAGATATGCTATCAGTGCGGAATGATACAAATAATGCGGAAAGCAAGGGATTGGACGAATTAAAGGCGTCTCCCTCCAGGGGTAGGCTGCGGAATGTTGTATTTAACGAAATTTAATGCTCGTGATGGAGACCACCTGAGTGTTCGTCGCGGCCTTTGTCCTTCCCTGGCTGTTGCATCATGAGTTCGGCAGGTTCGCCACGGACCGAAGTTCTGTATAAAAAGAGAAAAATAAAAGAAAAAAGAGCGACACACTTGGGAGCCCCTCGTGTGGTCGAACCGCACTGGTCTGTTGTGGTTGTGCCCTTCCCCCTATGCCCATGGTATCTCCAGGGCGTAATTATGTACGCGGAGAGTTTGTCTTACAATTTTGCGAGGGCTGGGGTTGGGGCCGCATTGCTACGCGTGCATGGAACGTGCCAGGTGGTCTTGGTTGATGTTGCTCCGGGCGCGTTTGGTCGTGTCCGGTCGTTTAACAGGCGGACTCGAGAATTGCCTTAACAGGCTGCTCAGATTTCCGCGCGAGCCATCAGATGTTCCTCCGCTCGGAGGGAGCGTTCCGTGTTTCCATTGACCGTGATGACTCCACGAGGGCCTGGCATCTTGAGCTTAAGGTATGCATAATGCGGCACCGCTGTTGAATTTTGTAAACGCGGTTCGTCCGAAAGCAGAGCGTGATAGCCGCTGCGGAACGGGACTATGTCGAAGATTAACTCCTCGCTTCGAAATTATCCGGGATCCAAGACCACTTCCAGTAATCGAGCTCGTATAATTGGCCTCGACACCTGGTATGACGCCTTTGAAGGTCGTCGTTGTAGGTTTAATCCTTGAAGGGTCTATGCCCATCTTGGCGCATCGTATCCCGATAAAGCAGGTTCAGGCACGCCGCCGCCCATCGTGACTCTCGTGAGGTGAAATGCATCAACGATTGGGTCTAAAACCAATGCGCGAATCCGCCATGGCGGATATCGGTCGGATGGT
Organism: Aegilops bicornis; assembly: GCA_021605145.1. Lineage (NCBI taxonomy): Eukaryota > Viridiplantae > Streptophyta > Magnoliopsida > Poales > Poaceae > Aegilops > Aegilops bicornis. The sequence continues at coordinate 335,390,091 of CM038669.1, read as the reverse complement.
CTCTTCGATCAAGGTGATCGGGCAAGAGGACCATGGGTTGAATTTTGGGGCGACCGCTCCATCGCAGATATCGCCCCTTAGTGCACGCTTCCGCTCCCTCTTGGGAATATGCGTTGCGTATATCATGTTTACCATCCGAACTTGAGGGGGGAATCCCTTTTGTCCTCTGTTGTTCGGCGACCGAGTCTCTTCCTCGTCATCGCTGTGTAGCCCCTTGTCACTGTTTTCGGCGATTAATTTGCCTGCCTGCTTGAATACCCAACAATCTCTGTTGGTATGGTTAGCTGGCTTTTCGGGGGTTCCATGTATTTGACAAGAGCGGTCGAGTATTCGGTCCAAATTGGACGGGCCCGAGTGGTTCTTTTGAATGGCTTCTTCCGCTGACCAGGTTTGGAGCCTCGGAATCCAGCGTTGACCGCCGTATCCTCATTCTTTGCCGCCGTTAATGCGGGCGTTTGTTTTGTTTCGACGCAACCTGCCGCTGCGGTCCTTGGTATCCGGACTGCCAGCGTTTTTCTTGAGGTTGTTATCATGAAGAGCCAGCTATCCTCTCCCGCATGTAAGCGGGTCATGAGGGATGTGAGGGCTGCCATGGATTTCGGCTTCTCCCGTCCTAGGTGCCGGGCCAGCCACTCGTCATGATGTTATGTTTGAAGGCAGCGAGTGCCTCTCGCATCCGCATACCGATGATTTGATTTTTCTTTGTTAAGAACCGTGTCCGTAATTGCTCGCCGATTCGTCGGCTGCTGGATTATGTGGCTTAGGTCACCGCGTCCGGTGGTCGCACATACGTGCCTCGAAGTTGTCGAGGAATGCGGCTTCTAGGTCTTCCCAAAGATCCAATTGACTCTGCGGGCAGGCTGTTAAGCCAATGCCGAGCTGGTCCTTTAAGCTTGAGCGGGAGATATTTGATGGCGTGAAGATTGCCGCCGCGGGCCATGTGTATATGGAGGAGATAATCCTCAAACCAAACCGCTGGGTCTGTTGTGCCATCGTAGGATTCGATATTAACGGGTTTGAACCCTTCAGGATTTGATGATCCATTACTCGTCGCTGAAGCATAGTGGGTGTGCGCGCCTCAGATTGAGCAATATCGCGACGTAGCTCGAGAGAGCGTTGTCTGCTGTGTTCGGCCCGGCCGAGTAGTTGTATCCGTGCGACGGTATTCGCTGTGGGTCGTGGGCGCCCACGTGATCCATAGATAGATCTGGATTGTCTTGCCTTGTCCTACAATATATCTCGCAAGTCCTGCGTTCCCCGTGGCTTCCTCGCTTTTTGAGCGATGCCGGGTACGGTTTTGGTGGAGGGCTTGCACGCCTCTCTATCGCGCCACGAGGTGGTCGGTCCGTCAGACAGCGCTGGTGATGCAGGTTTGTATGCCTCCTCCTCTAATCGGGGAGCAACTTGCGCTTTGGGTAACTTTTGGAGGGGCGTTCGAGTTCATACTCTTCGCCGCGAGGACCTCGGTCCATCCGTCGGCCAAGAGGGTCTTGATCAGCTTGAAGTCGTTGTTGCTTTTTCTTTAGGCTGTTTGCCGTGGCCATTAGCCTGCGTCTGAAACGCTCTTGTTCGACGGGATCCTCGTGCACGACGAATTTGCTGTCAGCCGAGGCTTGCCTCGCCTCCGGAGGGAGGTAAGTAATTGTCATCCTCGACCTCTTCTGCCCGCCGCCTCTCTCACAGGGGCTTGCTTCGCCTCCTCGCTACCGGATCATGCTGGAGGGAGTTGTCTTCGCACTTTCGGGGTGTTATTATCTCCTGTGCTGTAATCTCCATTCTTGCCGTGGCGGGATTTAGAGCGGCGCCACGACGCCGGGCGCTTGGGCTGTTTCTTTAAGGAATTGGCCTCCGCTGCTTCTTCGCCGTCCCCCTCCTTTGGGGTGTCCACCATGTATATGTCGTATGACGAGGTGGTCTTCCAGTGTCCTGTAGGCACTGGTTCTTGGTAGTCTCCGGCATCGTCGTCCATACCTTAGATGTCTTCGGAGTCGTAGTCGAGCACGCCGGTTAAATAAATCGACGGTGGCTACGGCGGGTGGTGGGTGGGCTCAATTTCTTCGTCGTCCGCTGTCCCAACCGCCCCCGCCGTGGTTCGCCAGGGCTCTCCGTGATAGCGAGAGATGCTTCAGTGAATTTATGATATCGCCCAAGGGCGTAGTCTTTGAAAGATGTCCGCGGCGGTGAATTCCATGATCGGCACCCAATCGGATTCGACCGCAAGGGCGCAGAGGTCCGGAGTCCGGCAGGAGTCCGCACCTCGAGTCATGGGCTTTATGCGGGACAAGGTAAGTGTTCGCTCCATCGCCGTAGGAGTTGCAGCTCGAGGCGGTGTCCAGCCATCCGCCCTTGATCCGAGCGATCAGCCCGGACTATGAGTCGGAGCGGATTCGTGCGGCCTCCAAGGTGCCGTCCGGCGGCGAAAGTTAGGTCATGCCCATCGTGACAAGCAGCACGCTCGGCTGTGGCTCAGATCCATCGAAGATCAAGTCCCCGCGGATATCGGCCGTGAAGTTTAGGCTTCCGAACCTGACCTGACGGCCAGGGGCGTAGCTTTCGATCTGCTCTAGTTGGCCAAGTGAGTTGGCCCGCGGTTGGTCGAATCTGAAGATCTGTCCGGGAGAAAAGTCTCACCCAGACTGCGTCGTTGTTGATTAAAGGGGCCATCAAGCCTATCGGTGACGACACGTAGGAACTCTCAATGAAAGCACCAATGTCGGTGTCAAAACCGCGGATCTCGGTAGGGGGTCCCGAATCGTGTGCGTCTAGGCGGATGGTAACAGGAGACAAGGGACACGATGTTTACCTGTGTTCGGGCCCTCTTGATGGAGGTAAAACCCACGTCCGCTTGATTGATATTGATATTGTGGATGTTTACAAGAGTGGATCTACCACGAGATCAAAGAGGCTAAACCCTAAAAGCTAGCCTATGGTATGATTGTAAGGGTTGTTGTGATTGTAGTCCTACGGACTAAAGCCATCCGGTTTATATAGACACCGGAGAGGGCTAGGGTTACATAGAGTCGGTTACAATGGTAGAAGATCTACATATCCGTATCGCCAAGCTTGCCTTCCACGCCAAGGAAAGTCCCATCCGGACACGGGGTGAAGTCTTCAATCTTGTATCTTCATAGTCTCGGAGTCCGGTCGATGATGATAGTCCGGCAAATAATAGTTCGGCTGATGATAGTAGTCCGGCTATCCGGACACCCCCTAATCCAGGACTCCCTCAATGAGCAAAACAAGATAAGCATGGCATTGATGCAAAAAGCATACAAACATCAAGCAAACACCTCAAAACAAGGATGCAACATGGTAATATGAAGCTACATGCAAAATCAAGCAAGTTTCATATAGAGCACACTCAAAACGGAGCAACGGTTCAACACATACACACTATACAAGACATGACAACAATCTGTCCAAAACAGCAACTAGGCATATTGCAAGCATCAAAACAACATGCTACAGGACCTCAACAAGAAAACGAAAGGCACGGGCATGATCTACAGGTAAAGCATGACAAAACATGAACACTGAGCTATCTCCAGAAATCACTAGAACATGCTCAAAATGACATGGCAAGATTGCAAATAATAACAGGTTCAGACTTTAGCAGAAATAACATCAGGTTGCAATGTTTAGAGCTATCAGACAACATGCTACAGGAACTTATCATGGAAAACAAAGGCATGGCATGAATCTACTAAATGCATAGAACAAGAGTCCCTTACTGACCATGAGCCAAGAAGGATCAGAAAATATGATGGCACCCACGTAAACATAGCAAGTTATATGAAAGATTCATACATGGCAGGAACAACAATAAGTAGGCATGTTGGTGAGCTTGAAGCACTCACCACAGAGCAATACCTGGCATGGCAAGGCAACCAACAGTAAGAATACATGTCATAGAAGCTATACATGGCAAGAACAACATCATAGCATACACGGATCAACTACAACAACCTTGGCAAAATTGAATAACATGTAAACAACCTGCCAGGAAACATTTTATAGCAAAAGTAGAGCTCGATTGACTCAAGCTATGGCACTCCATAATTGCAAACAGGGGCACAGATGGATAGAGAATAACCATATGTTCAAAACATCCTTACTGAAGTATCTCAAAATAAGCATGGATCTCTCGGTAGCATCAAGTTTATATGGCATAAAAATATCAGCAGAACAGGGGCTGAAATCAGAAACATCATGAAGCCTAGTTTGTATGCTTGTGCTAGTCACCACAGGGATCAAAAAAATACATGGCATACACCCCTGTAAAGATGGCATGGCATATTACAAAACGCATGTAGGACTCAAGTTCATAGGGTGCACACATCAATCATGGAAAAAATGACAAAAGTGCATGTTCTGATAAGAATATGAAACTAACATCACATAGCCCTCTTCCAACAGTATTTCGGGCAACAAGATGAGCTCAAATCGAAACGATACAATGAGATGAAATGATGTACTTGTCGAGGCGAACAATTAGACATATTATGCGCATGAAACGGAGCAATATGCAGAGAGTTATGGCACGATGAACATGCAACAAAATAATCACAGATAAATTGACTTAAGGGGAAATCGGGGGGGGGGGGGGGAGAAGAAAGTCAACCGAGGCGCGCTGGATTTCGAGGCAGCGGCGGCTCGCCGGAGAGCGGCCGGAGGGGTCGGAGGAGGCGGCCCTGCCAGATCTCGCCGGATCCGGCGGCGAGCCGGACGGGGAGGGCCGGCAAGCGGCGGAGGAGCCGAGCGACGCTGGCCGGGAGGAGGCGGCGGCGGCGGCGCTGCGGAAGCGGCGGGCGCCGGATGGGCGACGCGGGCCGGAGGTTCGGTGCCGGTGGCGGAGGCCGGGCGCGGAAGCGAGGCTTTTGGCGCGGCGCGGCGGCGCTGGCGAGAGGCTCGCTGGGCGAGCACTGCCGGGCGGCGGCGGCGAATGGCGGCGGGCGCACGGGTCCAGCGGCGGCGGACGGGATTTGCCGAGAAGGGCTCGGGTTTCATGCAAGGGCGGGCGCTGGTGGCCGGGCTGCCACGTGGCAGCGGCGGTCGAGGCGGCAGCTGGCGATGACGTGTCGCCTGTGATTGGTCCGGCGACGTGGCCGGCGGACGTGTCCGGCGCGGGCGGACGCGTCCGGCGGCGCGAGGAGGAAAACTGCTAGGGTTTCGGGGGATTAGACCGCGAATTTCGGAGGGGATCACTTATTTATAAGTAGAGGGAGTTAGGAGAGTCCAAATGAGGTGCGGTTTTCGCCCACACGATCGTGATCGAACGACCGAGAGCATGGAGGGGAGTTAGATGGGTTTTGGGCTACTTTGAAGGGGTGTTGGGCTGCAAAGAGAAGGAGGCTTTTATGTTACCCTTAACTGCTGGAGTATCAAACGACCTCCAAATGGCACGAAACTTGACAGGCGATCTACCGGTGCTATACCAAGGCCGCTTGACAAACCTCGGTCCATTCCGAGACCGTTTAACACCCGCACATGAAAAGAGGCAAAAGGGGGCGCCGGGAGACATAGGAGTGCCGGATTGGAAAACGGACAACGGGGAAAATGCTCGGATGCATGAGGCGAACACATATGCAAAATGAAATGCACATGATGACATGATATGAAATGCAGATGATGACATGGAAAAATGCAACACGCAAGCAAATGACATGGCAAGGACGGCGAATAACTGACGGACACCTGGCACATCGAATCCGGGGCGTTACAACACTCCTCCACTAACAAGAGATCTCGTCCCGAGATCTTAGGACCGAGACGGAAGGGAAAAGGGATGAGGTGAAACAAGAAACACAAGAGAGAAGAGGCAAAGAATCGAGAGCACACGAGAAGAAGAGAGAAGCGACGAGAATGACGAGAATTGAAAGCTCACGGGATCAGATAGACTCTGAACCCACTCTGTTTAAAACGAGATAAGAAATGAATAAGACTGAAAGGATTTAGGCAGCACACCGACTGAACAAGGAAAGAAAAGAACATGAACTTGAGAGGATGGAATGATACTTGACGAGAGGAACGACACAAAGCCTCCGGAAGAATTGAAATAGTTGAATGAAAAGAATGGAGAATAAAATGACAACTTGTGCCGCGAATGAAATTAGAAGCACCTTTAAAAGGGAGGTTTAAACGGAGTTGTTGAGAAAATCACCGACGAAAGAATAAGCTTGTTATGGTCTTATAGGTAACATCTCAAGAACATAAGGTGATAACCGGCCACAAACGGAAATTATTGGATAGCTGAGAGGAACGAAGAAATGCGAAACTCCACTTCAAAAGAATACGGAGAATTAATTGCACTTCGAGATGCGAGAAGGAAAGATACTTGAACTCCACCAACAAGAATCTTGATGAACTCTTTGGAGAATGAATTAAATCATGACGATCCACCGTGAAGAACTCCGGTAACAAAAGGTGATGAGATAGAAATGAAGGATGAAAGAATAAGATTAAGCCTGCGATGAATTAGATGGAGGATTCCGACGAAATGGCTGAGGAAATTTGAACTCCGAATAAGAAAAGATGAAAAGACTTGGAACTAGAATTTATTCAACAAGAACAAACTCCGAAGGAAGGGATTACTCACTTTGAGGAAATAAGAGTAAGATTTATTGTATGCTTATCCTTCATCAAATTAAATTGATGACAAGCAATGGATTTTGCATACTACTTATTCTTCTTGAAAAGGATTAAGGGGAAATACGGCGCAAAACTTGAGAAAGTCTTCATGAACCACCGGTAGGATTTGAGAGAACAAATGAATTAAAATGATAATCAAGGAAAAAGAATCTTGAACGAACCGCCGTTAGAAATGAAAATGAACGAAGAGAAGAGAACGAATCGCCGGAAAGAATTAGAAACCAATAAGCAAGAGGGGATTTAGATGCACAAGAACGAAGAGATAACGAGCTGATTAAAGAACACTTGAACGAAGCACCGGAAGAATATTGAGACGAACAAAGGGGCACGAATATAGAATAATTGGAGAACGACTTTGAAAACTTGGAACGAAGATATCTTCCGAAAAGATGGCCTCCGGATGATTGAGACAGCAAAAACAACTCCTGAAATACTCCGGATGGATGAAAAGAATTGCACGACTGGAAACAATTAGATAGGATAACATCGAGCTAGGACCGCGAATCTCCGGGAGAACAGACAAGATTTAAGAGAAAAAAATCTACGACGGTCTTCAAATGTTGAGAATGGCGGCGGGGAACACCAGTAAAATTGTTGAGATACTCCGGGAGAATGAAAAGCGAAGAGGTTGAGCCAACAATGAAATGATTCGAAATCGATCTTGGAAAAGGCAAGTGACTGATGATATTCATTCTTACGTCACACTTGAAAATAATTGGGAATAACTCCGGGAAAATTAGAAGAGTCAGGTAAGATCCTGGGAAAAGACCTGTGGGTTAGGGCCCACTAAAAGAAAACACCGTTGGAAAGGGATGTTGAACAGATAGATGATGCACCGGAACAATTGAAATATTTGAATGAGGTGGCAACCTCGAATTAATTCAAACATAGACGAATCTCCTGAGATGTGTTGAACACTCCTAAGGATAAATCAAGTAGAGGCGAACGAGCAGGAAAACACTTGATCCAAGGAAAAGAATGTGATCAACCCGAAAAACTTGAATTGAGTGCACCGGAAAAAAAGGGATGAAGAATGACGAACAAGACGAGAATTCACCGATTGAAATAATTAAGGGAAGACTGAAGAGGCTCCACACGAATGAAATTGATGGTCGAAAGAAACTCGAACTCCGGGAATAATAGGGTGGGAGGGCGGGAAAACAAAGACAACTTGGAAGGGTAAACCGACGAATATCTTGAAGAGACAACACCGGTTGAAATCATTGAGGAAAGAAAGCAAAGACTTCGCACGAGTAGGATGGATACTCGATTACGGACTCCGGTTCCGAGAAGAAGAAGGGTGGGTGGGTGGGAAAAGAAAACAACTGAGGATTGAACTCAAAGATGAAGAGACTCGAGTCAACTTGACGAGAGATGCACCGGATGAAAAGAGATGAGAACCAACGATCGGAAAACCAACTGCGTGATCCTAAGGAAAAATTTGAAGGGGAAGAGGAGTAGTTCAAAACACCTACGTCACGATTCCTGACCAGAGTGACGAAGGGCTGAGGAGTAAAAAGAATTCCTACTCTCCGATATAACTAGACTCCGAAAACAGTTTTCTTCTAGACTCAACAACGACCAAACTACACGATCAATCAAGGGGGCTCCTAAGGTCGGTCGAGGCTCTGATACCAACTTGTCACGCCTAATATGCGACCCTATCCAAAAGGAACTCGACGGTCCCACCAAGGATAGACCAAGATATTGAAACGCTTTTGCAAGGTGGATATCATTACATCAACATTACATAATGCATAGGATACATACATAAGGCACGAAAGTGCCACAAGAATACATCCACATCATATACAAGATCAACATCCGACTACGGATGAAACATAAACAAAAGCTCAACCGACATCCACTGCTAGCCCAGTCAGCCGACCGAACCTATCCCCCGAACGAAGAAGCGTAAGAAGAACTCCAAAACAAGCAAACATCGCTCTCGCGTCAAGATCATCGCACAACCTGTACTCGCAATCGGTGGTGTAGTAATCAGAGCCAGAGGACTCAAAGAATCCCATTACCATGGGTATCAAGACTAGCAAAGCTTAAATAGGAAAGGAAGGGATAAAGTGGTGAGGTTGCAGCAGCGGCTAAGCATATATGGTGGCCAACATACGCAAATGAGAGCGAGAAGAGAAACAAAGGAACGGTCGTCAACTAGTAATGATCAAGAAGTGATCCTGAACTCCTACTTACGCCGACATAACCCAGAAACCGTGTTCTCCTCTCGATCAACCCCGAAAAGAGACACTCACGGTTACTCACACGGTTGGTGTATTTTAGAAGAGTTTACTTCGAGTTTACTACAACCGGATATTAACAAATTCCCATCTGCCACATAACCGCGGGCACGGCTCTCGAAAGTTTATACCCTGCAGGGTGTCCCAACTTAGCCCATGATAAGCTCTCGCGATCAACGGAAGGATATTCCTTCTCCCCGGAAGACCCGATCAGTCTCGGAATCCGGCTACAAGACATTTCGACAAAGAATAAAGCAAGACCAAGAAGACCGCCCTGATACCGACAATCCCGATAGGAGCTGCACATATCTCGCTCTCGTGGCAACACCGGATGAGACAAAGCTACGAGTAAAACCAGGCCTCGAAGTTTCATGTGGTTTCAGGGCTCGGTTCGGGCCAACACTTAGACATGCATTGGCCCGGGGGGGGGGGCTAAAATAAAGATGACCCTTGGGATGCGCGACTCCCAAGGGAAAAAAGGTAATAGGTCAGGCAAATGGTAAAACCAATGTTGGGCCTTGCTGGACAAGTCTTATTCAAAGCGAACTGTCAAGGGGTCCCATAAATCACCCGACCGCGTTAGGGACGCAAAATCCGGGAACATAATACCGATATGACGGAAACTAGGGCGGCAAGAGTGGAACAAAACACCAGGCATAAGGCCGATCCTTCCACCCTTTACCAAGTATATAGATGCATTAAATTAAATAAGATATATTGTGATATCCCAACAAGTAAACATGTTCCAACAAGGAACAACAACAACATCTCCATGTTCCAACAAGGAACAAACTTCATCTTCTCCTGCAACTAGCAACGCTATAAGAGGGGCTGAGCAAAGCGGTAACATAGCCAATCAACGGTTTGCTAGGAAAGTATGGTTAGAGGTTTGACATGGCAATCTGGGTGGCATGATAGACAGGTAATAGGTAGCGCAGCATAGCGATAGAACGAAGCAACTAGCATAGCAATGATAGCAATGAGATCCAGGGTAGCGGTCATCTTGCCTGAAATCCCGCAAGGAAGAAGAATGAGTCCATGAAGAAGATGAAGCCACGAAGACGAACCAAGCGTGATTTAATCGAATCCTCACGATCGCAACGAAACGGGAACTATCGAGAAGAAGCACACAACAAACTAAACACACCACACATGAACATGACAAGATGCACAACAAGCACGATGCACGAACAAGACTACATGAAGCTACTCATGGCAAGAGATGATGCAAACAAGAGCAGCACATCAAAGCAAGTTTAAATGAGGCCTAAACAACATATAACAATTCCTTAAGTCCTCATATGCAAATTTTGAAATTGGTCCAGATCTGAATAAACCTTATGTTCAAGTTGTTAAACAGCAAGTTAAGATGCACCACGATGATCTACACGAAATTCTAGTCAAGTTACATATAAAGTTCATTTAATTCGGAGCTACGGTCTAGAAGATATGAGCAAAACAAGATAAGCATGGCATTGATGCAAAAAGCATACAAACATCAAGCAAACACCTCAAAACAAGGATGCAACATGGTAATATGAAGCTACATGGAAAATCAAGCAAGTTTCATATAGAGCACACTCAAAACGGAGCAACGGTTCAACACACACACTATACAAGACATGACAACAATCTGTCCAAAACAGCAACTAGGCATATTGCAAGCATCAAAACAACATGCTACAGGACCTCAACAAGAAAACAAAAGGCGTGGGTATGATCTAAAGGTAAAGCATGACAAAACATGAACACTGAGCTATCTCCAGAAATCACTAGAACATGCTCAAAATGACATGGCAAGATTGCAAATAATAACAGGTTCAGACTTTAGCAGAAATAACATCAGGTTGCAATGTTTAGAGCTATCAAACAACATGATATAGGAACTTCTCATGGCAAAAAAGGCATGGCATGAATCTACTAAATGCATAGAACAAGAGTCCCTTACTGACCATGAGCCAAAAATGATCAGAAAATATGATGGCACCCACGTAAACATAGCAAGTTATATGACATATTCATACATGGCAGGAACAACAATAAGTAGGCATGTTGGTGAGCTTGAAGCACTCACCACAGAGCAATACATGGCATGGAAAGGAAACCAACAGTAATAAGACATGTCATAGAAGCTATACATGTCAAGAACAACATCATAGCATACACGGATCAACTACAACAACCTTGGCAAAATTAAATAACATGTAAACAACCTGGCAGGAAACATTTTATAGCAAAAGTAGAGCTTGATTGACTCAAGCTATGGCACTCCATAATTGCAAACAAGGGCATAGATGGATAGAGAATAACCATATGCTCAAAACATCCTTAGTGAAGTATCTCAAAATAAGCATGGATCTCTCGGTAGCATCAAGTTTACATGGCATAAAAATATCAGCAGAACAAGGGCTGAAATCAGCAACATCATGAAGCCTAGTTTGCATGCTTGTGCTAGTCACCACAGGGATCACAAAAATACATGGCATACACCCCTGTAAAGATGGCATGACATATTACAATACACATGTAGGACTCAAGTTCATAGGGTGCACACATCAATCATGGCAAAAATGACAAAAGTGCATGTTCTGATAAGAATCTGAAACTAACATCACATAGCCCTATTCCAACAGCATTTCGGGTATCAAGATGAGCTCAAATGAAAATGATGCAATGAGATGAAATGATGTACTCGTCGAGGCGAACAATTTGACATATTATGCGCATGAAACGGAGCAATATGCAGAGAGTTATGGCACGATGAACATGCAACAAAATAATCACAGATAAATTGACTTAAAAGGAAATCGGGGGGGGGGGGGGGGGGAAGAAAGTCAACCGAGGCCCGCGGATTTGGAGGCAGGCGGCGGCTCACGCCGGAGAGCGACCGGAGGGGGGGTCGGAGGAGGCGGCCCGCCCGGATCTCGCCGGATCCGGCCGCGGCTAGCCGGACGGGAGGCCGGCTTAAGGGCGGGCGAGGAGCCGGGCGACGGGAAGGAGGCTCTGCTGCGGGCGGCGACGCCGGCGAGGAGGCTCCGGGCGAAAGCACTGCCGGGCGGCGGCGGATTTGGCCGAGCGGCTGGGCTCAAGGCCGCTGGCGGTGTACGGTGGCGCCACGTGGCGGCGGTCGAGGCGGCGGCGGCGATGACGTGTCGCCCGGATTGGTCCGGCGACGTGGCCGGGCGGATGTCCCGCGGGCGGACGCGTCCGGCGGCGCGAGGGGGAAAACTGCTAGGGTTTCGGGGGATTAGACCGCGAATTTCGGAGGGGATCACTTATTTATAGGTAGAGGGAGCTAGGAGAGTCCAAATGAGGTGCGGTTTTCGCCCACACGATCGTGATCGAACGACAGAGAGCATGGAGGGGAGTTAGATGGGTTTTGGGCCTCTTTGAAGGGGTGTTGGGCTGCAAAGAGAAGGAGGCTTTCGCGGTTACCCGGTTAACCGTTGGAGTATCAAACGACCTCCAAATGGCACGAAACTTGACAGGCGGTCTACCGGTGCTATACCAAGGCCGCTTGACAAACCTCGGTCCATTCCGAGACCGTTTAACACCCGCACATGAAAAGAGGCAAAAGGGGGCGCCGGGAGACATAGGAGTGCGGATTGGAAAACGGACAACGGGGAAAATGCCCGGATGCATGAGACGAACACATATGCAAAATGAAATGCACATGATGACATGATATGAAATGCAGATGATGACATGGCAAAATGCAACACGGAAGCAAATGACATGGCAAGGACGGTGAATAACTGACGGACACCTGGCGCATCGAATCCGGGGCGTTACAACGTATTACCATGTTATGCTTTGTGATGCTATGTTTTCTTTATATTTATTGTTTCTTCCACCTCTTATCTCCAGTAGACCTCGAGACCGATGATGCCCCAGTGATCAACTACGTCACTGACGACCCTTCTTCCTTTGCAGCTAAGCTTCCAGGCAAGCCCTCCGTTTGATCATCCTGATATCGCCCATTCCATCCTCTCATGCTTGCATTAGATTTTTGCTAATGTTATTGTTTGCTCCTATTCTGATGGATAGCCTACTTTTGTAACCTGCTCATTGTACCATACATGCTTATTCTAAACTGCTTAGTATAGGTTGGTTAGAGATCCATCAGTGACCCCCACCTTGTCCCAGTTGCCCCGCTTTATGTTCGATGACTCGATCAACGTGATCGACGTCCAGGCCCAACACCGCACATCACCCCCCTTAGTTGTACGACTCTGCAGAGTTACTATCGAGTGCCGAGGGTGATACCTCATCAGCACTTCTAATGTTAACCCTGTAGTGTAGCTATTTGGTCGTGGTCATCGAGGGTGATTCCTCCTTAACCACTTCGGATACGACTCTGTCGTGCAGCCCCTCAAGTGTGAACCTCGAGGGTGGTTCCTCCTACGTTCACCTTGATGATTACATTAAGTGGAATCCATCGAGGGTGATTCCTCGGGGTTTCCCCCTGGTGTTTGGACACACGGATACTTGGACTTTACAACTGTTACTTGGAAAGGCGGGTCGACCCTGAGGGGTACCCGCGAGTGATGTGGAGATGGGTTGACCTGGAGGGTACCCGATAGTTGAATACGAGGCATGGCCGGGCATTCTTAGCCCTTGCCGCAAGTCCTCGAGACGGGGCGACGGGGTCACATCTTTCGTGACTCTCTGCTCGTTACCGCAGTACCAACACACTAACAGTTTTTTTTATCCGAGGGGCCTCTGGCCTGATAGCACTAACCATCGCGTGGGCATAGTATGGGCGTTCTACGTCGTATACTTCAGCCGAAGCTTATTAGATGTCAGCGACTGAGCGACGCGCGATGGTTGGACTGGTAAGCACCTGCCTTTTTTAAGGAGGTAGCTAGGTCTGCTCATCGGCTGCCCACACAACGTGCACGAGTTTCCGGGGTGATGACCCAAGACCCGTGGGGGCATAGGTTTAGTCCGGCGTGCTGACCTCTCTGTTAAGTTTTTGGTCGGGTTGCGGTGTATCGTTTGGCCGAGGCCGGGCATGATCCAGCAAAGTGTGTCAGACCGGAGTTAATCGAGCGTGGTGGGTAAGTTGGTGCACCCCTGTAGGGAAGAAAACATATGTCGATAGCCTGTCCTACGGTAACGGATACTCGGAGTTGTATCCCGATTGAAACTAGAACTGGATACTTGTGATGAGGAATGGATAGTATGGCTCTGCGATTGCTTTCTCGCAGGGAGTCGAGGAATGATCTCTGGGCAAGGTTGATGACACTACTACTACTTTACTTTATGCTAGTCTGCACTCTTCTAATGCTGCAAGACCGCTGAAGATGTTGAAGATGCTAGTCTTCGATAGGACTAGGCTCTCCCCTCTATTATATCATTCTGCAGTTCAGTCCACACATACAACCTTTCCATTTGATACCAATGCATACTCAGTATAGATATGATGTTTGTGAGTACTTTGGATGAGTACTCACGGTTGCTTTTGCTACTCCCTTTTTCCCCTTTCTTCTTCTTTCCGGTTGATGCAACCAGATGTCAGAGCCCAGGAGCCAGATGCCACTGCCGATGCCTACTACTACGTGGAGACCGCCGACGACCAGGAGTAGTTAGGAGGCTCCCAGGCAGGAGGCCTTGCCTTTTCGATTGATGTTGCTTTTGTGCTAGCCTTCTTAAGGCAAACTTGTCCAACTTATGTCTGTACTTAGATATTGTTGCTTCCGCCGACTCTTATGTTTTAAAGATGATGTATTCGAGCCCTCGAGGCCCCTGGCTTGTAATATAAGGCTTGTATTATTTTAATTTGTGTCTAGAGTTGTGTTGTGATATCTTCCCGTGAGTCCCTGATCTTGATCATACACATTTGCGTGTATGATTAATGTACGATTGAATCAGGGGCGTCACAAGTTGGTATCAGAGCCGACTGCCTGTAGGTATCCCCCTTTCCAACTCCTTGGCCGAAGTTGAGTCTAGTCACTGAAAAACTTTTACTAACATGGCTGTGTGTCTTACGGGCCCATGTCGCCATTGGATGGTATTATGATCTTTTATTCCTCGACCTATATTCTGGGACTCTGATCTCTCTTCTATTCGGGTTAAATGATTTTACCAACTCTGACTCTAGGTTCTCGTAAATACTTTCTCCTGGAGAGCCCCTCAGTCCAGATGATCGCCTGCTGCACCAGAAGATTCCAAAGATACTCTATGATGTTCTCTCGAGACTTAGTGCCATCGCTTTTGCATTTCCCTTCCATCAATAAACCCCCTATGGATAACCACGTACACTTACCGTTCATACAATCAATTCCCTTTGATCTTGTTATTATAAGATGCCCCGAAATTCTCTCTATTACTCCAAGAATACTATGTGCCTACTGCTTTGCAGTTCTTTGCTACCTGAATACCCCTACGGATCATTTCTCGCACTTATCGAGTATCCGCTCATCCCCAGTTGATTCATGTATTTCACAAAAGTCTCTGAAATACCATTCGATCTTCTGAAAGTCCTTATTAGCCTATTGCTCTTGTTCTTCTTTGTCTGCTTGCATTATGGTTAAGTCCATATGTCTAGCAATATTCCTTAAAATCCTTTGTCATTGTCGTCCTTACCCTATTCATTCAACATGTGTGTGAGTGCACACAATCATCAATTGTTCCATGTAAATTTTCCTTCCAGCTCAGATGTCATTCTAGAAATGAGCTGATTCTCGGTAAATCAAACCTTGATTGATTGCCCATCTAATCCTATTCAACTTACTCATACTTAATGAGAGCATCTGGTTTTGATAGACTGATCTGGATATCATAATTCCTTTGTTAATTAAACTTTGAATTAGTCAGGTGTTTCTGTAATTCGATAGCTTTACATTCTTTCTTCCTCTGATTGAGTACTGATACTCACATCAGCTCCGTTGTGGACCGCCAAATCCTTTATTGGGATAATATCCGACAATGTTCTTCGCATTCAATAACTTGTGAGCCTTTCCTCGGATACATACTGCCTTTCATAAATTGTATCCTCTGCTTTCGCAACCATGCTCTGCTTTCGAGCTTGTATAATTTACTCCTGAAGTTTGTGTTATATGTTCCTAAGATGCCCCAATGGGTTGAACCTATGCCTTCCCTAATCTGTGTGAACTCGAAAATTATGCGGGTTATACTCTACTGGCTTTTCGCCAGATAAAATTTTAAGGCTACAACTTCTTCGAAAGCGAGAAGTGAATGAAAATTTGTGCATTGGAGAAGTGGGAGTCGACCTTGAACTTTGTGTTCATGCCCATGGAAACGATGTAGATCTTATCTTGGAAGGTTATCTTAAAATTAATTGTCCCCTTGGTATAAGTTCTTATATCCGGGATTTGGTTTTTTGCAGACGTGGTTCCGACCATATTGTTCTTCTTTGATCCCATTTCTCGGACAAGTTAAAATACTTGTCTTCTGCAGATGAATACACTTGTCCAAACTCTATTCTGCCCTATCTTCGAGTATTACCCTCTAGTATCTCGAGAACATCTAATAACCGTGCTTCTTCCTATGAGTCTTCATCTAGCATTGCTTTCCCTCGGGCTTTGTGTAAGTGCATCTAGTGCCCCTTAGTGATTTTGGTGTATTGAAGACTTATAGGTTAAGTAACTAATGTGTTTATGAGTGTACACAGGTCTATAAGTCTGTGAGGAGTTTGATATTTACAGAGAAAGTCGACCCTAAAATGAAGTTCTTCGATCAAGACTTTGATATTCTGAAGACTTTCTGAAGACTTTGAAAGTGAAGAAATTGGTGTGACCTTGAAGACTTGGTATTCATTTGAGGAACATGAAGCGTGAAGACTTTTGTTTTCGTTGTTTCATTTTTCTCTTTCTTGAGTCATAGGAAACACCGTACTGTTAAAGGGGGTCGAGGAAATACTAAGGAAAAATTTCCATGTGATGCTCAACTCAAAATCCTACACCTACCAATCCTTCGAGTGAAGCCTTTGGAAATCTCATATAGTTCAGTCAATTTCTTCAAAGGATGTAGACGAAGTTCTTCGTCACGAGGAATTTGTTCGACCGAGGAGTTAGGAATTCGCCAAAGGCGGATTGCCTACACAAAGGAGGAACATGATAGCCCTGAGGAATTTGAGATTCAAATTTCCGACCATTCTTTAAGGTCTTGCCACCTGTCCCAAAATATCTTATCCACCTAACAGTCATATCATTGAAGGGCATTTATGTCTTATCATGTCGGCTGCTCCCTAGGCTATAAATAGCCGCCTCTACAACCACTAGCTGGTTGGCTGCTCGAGAGAAACTTGACACTTGTCATTTGAGAGCAACCCATCCTCCGAGGACTTTGAGCGAAAATCATCGATCGAGGAAAACCCAAAACACCAAACCCCTACAAACCCAAAGTGATTGAGCATCATCAAGAGATTGATCCTCGTGGATCCGACGCTTGTTACCTTTGAAGACTGTGCTTCTTCCGGATGGTTAGGCGTCATAGTCTAGAGCATCCAAGAGGAATTGTGGATCGCCGAGTGACCAAGTCTGTGAAGGTTTGGAAGTCGCTCAAGACTTACCACGAGTGATTGGACGAGGTCTGTGTGACCTTAGTTCAAGGAGAATACGGTGAGGACTTGGTGTCCTGAGCTGCGTGCTCATCGACTGGGTGTCCGGGATTGTGTGTCCTCGAGTTTAAATAATCAGCCGCTCCAACCGTGACGCATAACCGAGACAGCAGCTTGGAACTGGTCTATCAAATCATTGTCTTCACCAACCTTCAGGTTCTATCTCCTCAACCCTCTCATTTCCTCATTACGTGTTGAGTGTTCATTCATATCTGTGTTTGAAGACTTTGATCAAGACTTTCTCAATTTCCTCAGTTCAATTTCTTCACCGCTTGTCTTCATCTTGTGCTATCCTGTGTTTACGCTTTTCGCATTTCTTTGATTGTCTTCATTTCATCATGATGACCATGCCCGCATTCTCTTATGCTTACTTTCCGAGTACTTATTCCGCTGCAAGTAGTTCTTCGCTAAGGAATTTCCTCACCGCAAATTCCTCGTTGAAGAATTCATAAAAATCGCCTATTCACCCCCTCTAGTCGATATAACGCACTTTCAATTGGTATCGAGCCTTGGAGATCCTCAAGAATTGAGCCAGGAGCTAGCACCGCTCGTGAAGAAATTCCGAAGTTCTCAAGACGTGGTCGCTTTGGAAAATCCTCAAGAAGCGGTGATTCCTTATCCAAAGGACTATAAGAGAAGACTTTGCCACAAATGCAAGAAACCTGGTCACTACATTCAAGATTGTCCTCAATGGGAAAAGGAATTAAAGAAGAAGAAATACAAGGATTACAGTTCTGATGACGCTAAGAAGAAGAAGAAATCGTCGAAATCTTCATCATCAAAATCCTCAAAGCCCTCTTCTCACAAGAAAAGCAGCTCCAAGAAGGCTCGGGCATTCATTGGCAAGGAAATGGACTCTGAAGCTGAATCTTAGGAACATGAGGAAGAGGAGGCATCAGAAGAATCTGAGTCTGGTGTGGTGAGTCTAGCTCTCGCCATCGCTTTCGCCGCAAGTCCATCTTCAACTCTGAAGAAAATGACCTCACCAACAAAGCTGATGAAGATAGTGATGACTACGCCCCACCTATTGCTTCATGGCAAAGGGTGCCAAAGTACTCAAATATACCTCCTCCGAATCTAGTGAAAATGAATCGATGAAGATCTAAAGCCCGCTTACTCAAAACTTGCTAAGATTGCTGTAAAACAACAAAGGGCTTTTGAAAAGGTTCAAAACATGCTAGATAAGAGTGATGATATGTTAGGTGAAGAAATGGATCGCACTAAAGCCCCTCGATCGAAAATCTTCAGAGACTTCACCGTTTGATAGCCTTCAAGGTCATCATAACACTCTCTTGTCTCGATCATGAGAAACTTTCTTATGAATTTCTTCAAAGAAAGCAAGATCTTGAGAAGCTAAGAGTGAGTTATGAAGATCTTCGTAAAGAGCGCGATTCATTACTTGCTCAACAAATCAGCGCTTCTCGTGAAGAATTTGTTCCTCCATGCTTAAAGTGCATTGAACGTGATTCTCGCTAATTCTTCACCAATGTTCAAATGCTTCAAATGTTACAAATTCTTCACCTGCCTCTGCTGTCACTAATTCCTCATCTCGAGGACATTGCTAGTATCACCGACGATGCAGGTGAAGGAATTGTACATGATAGGCATGTACAAAAAGCCTCAAAGGGCATCCGACTCTTTGTGATGTGCTCAAAAGCAGATCCTCAACAGAACCCTAGGAAAGAGGGTATTGCCTTTGAGAGGAAACTCAATGCTGATGGAACATATTGGAAGCCCGAGCGGTATCCCAAAACCTCATGGGTTGCTGCAAAGGGACCTCCAGCTTGATCCATCTAACTTATCTGGTTTTACATGTGAATCTCCTCATTCTTCCGATGAGTCATTTGACTCCAACTATAAACTGTTCAAAAATCGTAATGGTGAAGTATTTGCTAGATATGTTGGCACTAACTGCAGGAACGGTTCCCCTATGAAGAAAATCTGGGTTCCCAAGAAGTGCCTTGAAATTCTTCAGGTGAATGTCCTCATGACACCACCCGTGAAGAATAGGAACCCCAGATCAAACTCTTCATATGGACCAAATTCTTCATATGGATCCAAGTCCTCATACAGACCAAATTCCTCACGTGGATCAAATTCCTCAAAAGGATCAAAGTCATCATATGATTATCATCATGCTAACAACTCTGTTTCGCAGGGTAGAACTAAGGGCTATGAATATGTGCATTATTCTTCAAACCAATATGTTCATAAGTCCTCAAGAATTTCTCTCGCTTATTCATATGCTTACCCTAACCCCTCTTATGTGAAACGAAATGGATTGGCCTATATGCCACCATTCTCATATGGTGCTCGCAGAGTGATGAACTCTTTGCCACCCCTTCAGATGTGGGTGGTGAAGAAAATGAACTAACCTCTTCTGCAGGGTCAGGTCTCCAGACGTGCTTTAAACGTCTCAAGAATTTGTCAGGGGCCCGACAAAATGCTCGAAAGGACGCAGGCTAATCATGATGAAATGAACTTTCATTTCACACGTCCTCATATCGCTTATCTCATTATATCGCTCGATGAAATTCATCCGATGAACTTGATATCATATTCTTCACCGATGAAGTATATGAGATCGTAAGTTGCACTAATTCATCTGCAGGATGATCAACCCAAAGCCACCGAGTGGGTTCTCGATAGTGGATGTACAAATCACATGACAGGTGACAAGAATCTATTGATGGATGCTCCCTTATCACCGTCTCATCTCAAGCATATCATCTTTGCTGACAAAGGCAAAAGTCAGGTATTGGGTCTTGATAAGGTTGCGATCTCTAAGGACATACACATGGACAAAGTCATGCTTGTTGAGTCCTTAGGATACAACCTCATGTCAGTCTCAATGCTTTGTGATCTTGATATTGTTGTTATCTTTGGCAAGTATCGTTTTGTTGTGATTATGGAAGCTGACAATTCCAAAGTCTTCGAAGGCTTTAGGAGAGGAGAATTGTATATTGTTGATTTCTCTGTGACCACAACCAGCCGTGTGTCTACTTGCAAAAGCTTCGTATATCGGGCTATGGCATCGGCGACTTGGTCATGCAGGCATGAGGAATTTGCACACGCTTGCAAAGAAGAAGCATGTCATTGGCATTGAAAATGTCAAATTCCACAAGGATCACTTGTGTGGAGCTTGTGAAGCTGGAAAAATGACCAAGGCCAAGCATCCAAATAAGACTATCATGACAACTACTCGTCCCTTCGAATTGCTTCACATGGACCTCTTTGGTCCTAATCATTACTCAGCAGTCACTAATGATGCATCTATATATGGCTTTGTTATTGTTGATGATTACTCTCGTTACACATGGGTACACATTGTTACTTACAAAAATGAAGTGCAGGAAGTCTTCAAACGATTTTCCTCGAGGGCTTCAACTAACTTTGGTGTGAAGATCAGACACATCAGGAGTGACAATGGAACTGAGTTCAAGAACTCTGGTCTTGATGCCTATCTTGATGAACTTGGTATTACTCATGAGTTATCTGCTCCCTATACTCCTCAGCAGAATGGCGTCGTGGAGCGCAAGAACAGAACTCTTGTTTAGATGGCTTGCACTATGCTTGATGAATACAAAACGCCTAGTCGTTTTTGGATTGATGCAATTGATACCGCGTGCCACATCATCGACAGAGTATATCTTCACAAATTCTTGAAGAAGACTTCCTATGAACTCCTCACTGACAAGAAACCCAATGTAAGTTATTTCAAAGTCTTCGGTGCTAAATGCTGGATTAGAGATCCTCATCACAATTCTAAATTTGCACCGAAAGCACATGAAGGTTTTATGCTTGGTTACGGAAAGGACTCGCACACCTACAGAGTCTTCAACATCGCCCTTCACAAGATTGTTGACACTGTAGATGTGCGGTTCGATGAAACTAATGGCTCGCAAAGAGAGCACCTACCTTCTGTGTTAGATGAACCAGCACCGAGGAATCTATCAAGTTCAAGGCAATCGAGGATGTCATTCCCTCAAGAATATGCTCAAGAATTCATTCCTCAGACGCGAAGAACGCCGAGCTGATGCACCAAGATAATGCCAAGACAATGGTGCTTTGAGGAAAATGATCAAATTCCTCGACGACAACCAGCTCATCCTCCGTTGCAAAAGAAGTACAAGTTGACAAGATCATCGATGACATTGAAGCGCCAGTCCTCTCACACGCTCAAAAGCTTCACATTTATCTAACTTTTGTGGGCACTATGCTTTTGTCTCTATCACAGAGCCCACTAAGGTAGATCAAGCATTTCGAGCCCGAGTGGATTCAGGCCATTCAAGAAGAATTACATCGATTCGAGCTCAACAATGTCCGAACTGGTCAAACGTCCGCATCCTCGCAAGCATAATATCATTGGCACAAAGTGGATCTACCACAACAAGCAAGATGAAAATGGCCTAGTGGTGAGGAATAAGGCACGACTTGTAGCTCAAGGCTACACACAGGTTGAAGGAATTGATTTCGATGAAACTTTTGCACCTGTTTCTAGACTTGAGAATATTCGCATATTACTCGCCTATGCTAACCATCACAATATCACTTTATATCAAATGGATGTGAAAAGTGCATTCCTCAATGGTAAGCTTGAGGAAGAAGTATATGTTGCTCAACCCCGTGTTTTGAAGATCCAAAGAATCCTCGACAAAGTCTTGAGACTCAA
The DNA here is from genome assembly GCA_021605145.1 of Aegilops bicornis. Classification (NCBI taxonomy): domain Eukaryota; kingdom Viridiplantae; phylum Streptophyta; class Magnoliopsida; order Poales; family Poaceae; genus Aegilops; species Aegilops bicornis. Next base: position 335,367,938 of record CM038669.1, on the reverse strand, counting down.
CAAGGCCCTCTATGGTCTCAAAACAGGCCCCCACAGGCGTGGTATGATACATTGAAGGAATTCTTCGTGAAGAATGGTTTCACACCCGGTTCACTCGATCCTACTCTCTTTACTAAATCATATGATGGTGAACTGTTTGTGTGCCAAATATATGTTGATGATATTATCTTTGGCTGTACTGACCAATGTTATAGTGATGAATTTGCCTATATGATGAGTGAAGAATATCAAATGTCTATGATGGGAGAGTTGAAATTCTTCTTAGGTCTTCAAATTCGTCAACAACACAATGGCATATTCATATCTCAGAGAAATACCTCAAAGATGTCCTCAAGAAATTCGCATGCAAGATTGCAAAGGTGTCAAAATTCCTATACCCACAAATGGCCATCTATGCACCGATGAAAATGGTATTGACTTCGATCACAAGGTATACCGCTCCATGATTGGTTCTCTATTGTACTTATGTGCATCTAGGCCAGATATAATGCTTAGTGTTTGCATGTGTGCCCGATTTCAAGCTACACCAAGGAATCACACCATAAGGCTGTGAAGCATATTCTTCGATATCTAGCTCACACACCAACACTAGGATTATGGTACCCCAAGGGCTCTACTTTTGATCTCATTGGATATTCTCGACTGACTATGCTGGTGATCGTGGTGGACCGCAAGTCAACATCTGGTACTTGTCATTTCCTCGGACGATCTTTGGTCCGTTGGTCCTCGAAGAAACAGAATTGCGTATCACCGCTTCATCTGCAGAAGCTAAATACATTGCTGCCGCTCTTGTTGTGCTCAATTGCTGTGGATGAAGCAAACTCTCAAGGACTACGACATCAACGTGAAGAATGTGCCTCTCATCTGACAATGAGAGTGCCATCAAGATTGCTCACAACCCAGTTCAGCACTCGAAGACAAAGCACATTCAAATTCGTCATCATTTTCTTCGTGATCATGTGTTGAAGGGCGACATCTCCATCAAGCATGTGAAGACTGAAGGACAACTAGCCGATATCTTCACTAAGCCCTTGGATGAGAAGAGATTTAGCAAGTTGCGGTGTGAGCTAAATATCTTAGAATCTTCGAATGTTCTTTGAAAAGGACACACATCCTCGATACTTACGCAAAATTGATGACTTAGATGTGCAACACATGAAGAAACATTTTCTTCAATCAATGAAGAATAACACTCTAAGTGTGAAGAAATTAATGAAGAATTTGATTCTCAGAACCCTACGACAATTGTACGCGGTGTCTGAAATCATCATTCTTATACGGTGGGTCACGCCACCACCAAAGCTGAAAATCTTCAATTTGAGTTTTTCCTCACCTTTTGAAATTCTTCAGTTTTTCAAATTCTTCAACTTTTCAAAATCTTCACTGTTTCCGTTGTTTTTCTTCATTAGCTATATATATATATATATATATATATATATATATGGGTTTATGTCCTCTACATCATTCACTTATGCATATTTCTTCAAGTTGCTTTTTCTGCTAAGTGAATGTGATCGGACCCTTCCCCCTCTATGCTATACTCAACCCAGTCTATTCACAAATTCTTCATGTGCGTTCTATTTGAAACTCGTTCAAAATCTTCACTGTCCTTGTCACCGAAGAAATTGCGAACGGAACTTTAAAACTGATCTTATCCAAACTTTCGGTTTTGCCGCTCAAACCGCTCCGCATCCCACGATGGATTTATCTATTCACCCACGATCTAACACGATCTCCACTTTTCAAGACGTGGGTGACACATGTCGTGAGAAGGAGAATGGTCAGGCATGTTCGTCCCTAAATCTTGAGGCGAACAACTTTTCACCGCCTCTATAAATACCCTCTCCCCATCCTCACTTCTTTTACTCCGCCGATCTCTCTCTCCGCCGAGCTCCTCAAACCCTAAGCGCCGCCATCTCCATCGTCGCCGGTGAGGAAGAGCTTCACTGCCTCGACCTCGTCGCCGACGTACTCGCGCTGACCGCGGAAATCTTCACTCCGACGCCGCCATAGCTGTCTTCCTCCACCAAGTTAGGGCGTGGAAGATCCGAATCCATTTAACTTCCCAACTGTTCTTCTTAGTTCGTCGTGTTCTTCACTTCGGGTAATTAAAAGTTACTTTTATTACTCGCTTTGATTCTCAAACCTACCTGAAAATCTTCAAAGGTGTTTATTCTTCAAATCTTCACACATATGAACACCTCAATCAAAATATGCTCTTGATTTGTTTCTCTAAGCAATGATTTTCTTCAAGATTCCTCAATTGTGTGGATCCTCGATCTATACAACTCTGGAACCTAAGACAAAGATCGCCTAGTGAAATTCTTCAAGGCTCATCTGGTCAAATTCCTCAAACTTGTTCTTTTTGAAAAACCTTCTGAGAACGCATATGACCTCTCCAAATTCCTCGCAACTATACTCTGTTCACGGTACTCATGTCCCATTGCTGAATCACTAGGTTCTCATCAAATTAACTCATTTGCAGCGTTCCTCGAAGAAAAGTTGCATACTTCTTCAGAGAATTCGTTTGTTCAAATTCCTCACCAAGAATATGGCGTATGAAAGAAGCCACGTAAAGGAGGAAAGAGGCCTGAGGTCATGACTGCTTTTGAAATCCCTGAGGAAATATATGCTGATTATTGCACACCTGATGAAGCCGAGTTCGGCAAAGAAAACAAAAATCAGCGCAAGGTGCACATTCAAAGATTGAAAGGAGATGGGCAAGGGAATGGAGGGAGTACAGATATGCAACTCCAAAGTACATGAAGAAATTCGCACTCAATCCTCCATGCCCAAGAGCTCCATTGGCACCTGGTCAAGAAGCTGACCCCACCAGCATCAAGCGTGGTGAGGACTTTCCTGAAGAATGGGCCAAGCGCCAAGCCAAATTGCCAAGACAAGCCAATGAGGCAGTGAGGAAATTCAACGAGGACTCTGCTACTGCTGCTGCCATAGAGGCCTCTGTCAAGCCAAGAAAATCTATGGCAAAGAAGCCCGCACACAAGCCAAGTGCTTCACCAACAGTGCCCTCACGGCCAAGTTCTCACCGTGCCCTCACGGCCAATTCCTCATGCTGCTCCTGCTCCTCCAAAGTCCTCAGCTCCTTCAAAATCCTCAGCAGCTCCTCCCAAGTCCTCAGCAGTTCCGACAAAGTCCTCAGCACCTGTGCATCTGGCCACGTGACAAAGGATTGCAGGCTTCTCCATTGCATCCGTGTTTCAAAGAAGTTCCTCACCGCACCAAAGTCTTCATCCGCCCGACTCTGCTGAAGACTAAGGCCACAATGGGACAAGGTCCTCGCCAAGTTCCAAGAAGAAACAGTCGCCTTCCAAGAGCCACCGAAGATGATGAGGCTGATGATGATGAACTTATGGAAATCATCGAGATCGCCAAGAAAGGGCCGCTAGAGCCAAAGGCACACCTGTACATCTTTGTTGGATCCGAGGAAAATCCTCGATTACATTGATCTCGGCACAAGGATCCAAACACCCCTATGCCTGATTTTCATCGACCCTGGACAAAGTCACATGTCACCCATTTCATCATCAAGAGAATTGGAAGTTTGAAAAGGCAAGAGAGATTAAGAAAGCTCAATACGTAAAGGAGAAGTTCCTCAAGAAAACGTTGTCGTAATGACACCGAGGAACTTCTCAAGGTCCAGAATGAAATCCAAGCCCTCAGCAAAAACTTTGATGCTTATTATGCTGATTGGCAAGGAGCCAAAGTCAGATTCGTCAACCTGAGGAAGAAATTCACCAATGTTGCTGCCCCAACGCAACAAGAAATTCCCCAGGCTGGAGCCTTAGCTCAGCAGACTGAAGAACATGCCAGCACCAGCATGAAGTTCAGGTCTTTGAAGAAAATGCTAGTTCCGTGGCTGATGATCCCATTCCAAATTGAAGAAATTGCCGGGGCATCCACTAGTGGTGCGCTGAAGAAATCGAACAAGACAGGCAATCATCGATTGCGCTGAGGAAAATCAACCAGATTCCTCAGCTCCTCCTGCGCCAACACCAACTCCAATTCTTCCAACTGCATCTGATGTGAAGAAGACCAAGGCTGCAGAACGAGCTGCGGTGAAGAAACGGAAAGCATCAGCTGCGTCAAATTCTTCGGCTGCGAAGAAAATGAAGCCAATGACCAGCTCTTTTGAAAATCCTATTGATGCTGTTCCAATTTCCTCAATTCCACCAAAGGACCTTGTTCCTTTTGATGAAGATTATGTGATCCCAAGCGGATCTGATGAAGAAAATCATTCTGCCGTCACGAGCAGATTGATGAAGAAATTGAAGTGGAAGCAATCCCTTCAACCCCAATCATTTCCTCGCCTATGCCTCGGTTCACAAATCAAGAGGCCGGTGTTGAGGAAATTGAAGAAGATGTGGATATTGGAAGCCACAACGCCAGTGATGAACGATGATTTTTGGGAAAGTCAGCATCCAAATTCTCCACTCTTCACCCCAATCCAACAGATACCTCAGTCCCCTGCTCCAACGGTTCAAATGGGCTCTGAAGAAACTCATCCCACTTCATCCGTCCATGAAGAAATTCCAGCCATCAAGGCCGATGAACTCTTCTGCTGATCCTCGATCGCACTCAGAGGAACAAGAAATTCCTCACTGAAGAACCTGAGATTGCGATTCTAGAGGTCGTGATGCAACTCATCGACACTCCACCGCCAAAGCCAAAGAATCCCTTCTCAACAAAGCAAAAGTTCAAGGTGAAGACTTCTTCAATGAGCATGTATTCTTCATCGATTACAATCCATATGATTCTCGTCAGATAAGGAAGAGGCATTTCGGACTGCCGGTCAAGCCAATTTCTATTCCTCGTGCTCTTCAACAAAGACAAAGTCTTCGATCATGCACATATTCCTCATGTGGACATGGAGTCTCGCCAGCTTTGAGCCGGTCCTCGGTGTTCTTCACGATGCGTGACTTCAATTTCTGCATCGACATCTGTGATTGGAATGAAGAACTCATTCTTCAATTCTATGCAATGCTGCACATCACCGGAAACGCGAAGACGTGAACTCATGGGTGTTGGATCGATGTCCGAAAATACTCACTACAAGGCACCAAAGAATCGAATTGCTTCGTGCTCTACCACTCGGTCCTCCACTTGATGGTGCTCGTTGTATCTACAACGAACCATAACTTTCAAATCACTATATGCAAGTGCCGATGAAGCCTTTGAAGCCGTGGCAGGCCCCAAGAACCAAATTCCTCGTCAAGGAATTATTGTATGTGCCTCGGATCGTCTATCGGATTCTGACGAAGACAATGAGTCCTATCAAAGGCCACGACTCAAACGATGAAGAAGTCGTTGGCATCATGAAGAATATGCTTTTCAATATCATCCATGGCGTTCCCGTCAACTTCCATGATTTCTTCATGAGGACTCGGCAAACATTGCTATGTCACCATTTGAGTGAAGCCTTATGCGCCTTGGATAATGAGATTCATCAGACAAGGTCTTCACTCAATTACAATGTCGATACTACTGAACCACTGCAGCTACTTGCCCTCGATTGAAGTCCTCAAGCGGACATTTACCTCACCGATGACAAGGGCAAGGCTATCACATGATCGATGAAGGCATTCGTCCATTGGATGGACAGTTTAGCAAAGCTGCATCCTACTCCACCAATGATGACTCGCCACACATGACTCTGCCGCAAATACCTCAAACAAGCAAAGTCCTCAAGCCATAGCACCTGTGGTGATGATCGATCGTGAGTTACTCCTCGGTCTTCATCGGAAGGTTGATCGCAATCATAAATGGGTTAAGCGTCGCTTTGGTTCAATTCTTCACAACATGACCTCTACACACAATGCAAAGAAGAAAACCACTACTACCTCCATGAAACCTTCAAACGCACACTGATATTCTTTCAAATGTCTACAAAGATAGAAGAACTGACGACAATGGGTCTCAAGGAAGAATTTGACTGGTCTCGCACCTCCTCCTCCAAGAAATACAAGAAGGTCAAAGTTCCTTCCTTGGTGGCCAGCTCCTATTCTTCATCACGAGACACTGATGAAAATGAAGACTTGGACGACACTGCGGCAGGCCCCACTACAACAACCGACCCCAACAACGCTGGCGCTCCTTCCTCAACTTGAAATTCTTTAGGGGCGTCAGTCCTCAGTTTTGATCCTTTTGGTCATTCGATGACAAAGGGGGAGAAATTTGAGTTAGTCTTCAAGCGGGTCTATTATATGGGCAATTTTTTTTGTTAAGATACAACTCTCGTTCTTCTGAAACTTTTATTGGATCGAGTTGTAATCTTAAACCCGATGGTGCTTTGATACTTTTGATGCACTGAGCTCTGATTCTCCTGTGCTCTGATACTCTTGATGCGTTATTTTGCATGCCTGTTCCTCTTTAATGTTATTGCACGCATGCTGAATTTCATCAAGCACCATATTTCATCATGCATTTCAAATTCTTCATATTATATGTCAAATGCGTGTATGAATTACAAGATATAGGGGGAGATCTCCATGATTCAACTCTTCAAATGTGCATTGCCTCAAAAGCAAATTCCTCACTATGCACATCTTCAGGGGGAGTTCTTCTATATCTTGCAATCAAATTCCTCAATATCAGTATTTACGCTTCATATGTTTATCCCCGTTGAAAACTTAACCTATATCGTCATCAATCACCAAAAAGGGGGAGATTGTAAGTGCATCTAGTGCCCCTTAGTGATTTTGGTGTATTGAAGACTTATAGGTTAAGTAACTAATGTGTTTATGAGTGTACACAGGTCTATAAGTCTGTGAGGAGTTTGATATTTACAGAGAAAGTCGACCCTAAAAATGAAGTTCTTCGACTGAAGACTTTGATATTCTGAAGACTTTCTGAAGACTTTGAAAGTGAAGAAATTGGTGTGACCTTGAAGACTTGGTATTCACTTGAGGAACATGAAGCGTGAAGACTTTTGTTTTCGTTGTTTCATTTTTCTCTTTCTTGAGTCATAGGAAACACCGTACTGTTAAAGGGGGTCGAGGTAATACTAAGGAAAAATTTCCATGTGATGCTCAACTCAAAATCCTACACCTACCAATCCCTTCGAGTGAAGCCTTTGGAAATCTCATACAGTTCAGTCAATTTCTTCAAAGGATGAGACGAAGTTCTTCCGTCACGAGGAATTTGTTCGACTAAGGAGTTAGGAATTCGCCAAAGGCGGATTGCCTACACAAAGGAGGAACATGATAGCCCCGAGGAATTTGAGATTCAAATTTCCGACCGTTCTTTGTCTTCTTGGCGCCTGTCCCAAAATATCTTATCCACCTAACGGTCATATCATTGAAGGGCATTTATGTCTTATCATGTCGGGCTGCTCCCTAGGCTATAAATAGCCGCCCCCTACAACCACTAGCTGGTTGGCTGCTCCGAGAGAAACTTGACACTTGTCATTTGAGAGCAACCCATCCTCCGAGGACTTTGAGCGAAAATCATCGAGTGAGGAAAAACCCAAAACACCAAACCCCTACAAACCCAAAGTGATTGAGCATCACTGAAGAGATTGATCCTTCTTGGATCCGACGCTTGTTACCTTTGAAGACTGTGCTTCTTCCAGACGGTTAGGCGTCATGGTCGAGAGCATCCAAGAGGAATTGTGGATCGCCGAGTGACCAAGTCTGTGAAGGTTTGGAAGTCGCCGGAAGATTTACCACGAGTGATTGGACGAGGTCTGTGACCTTAGTTCAAGGAGAATACGGTGAGGACTTGGTGTCCTGAGCTGCGTGCTCGGCAGGTGTCCGGACTGTGTGTCCTCGAGTTTAAATACTCAGCCGCTCCAACCGGATGTACAACTGAGACAAAGCTTGAACCGGGTCTACCAAATCATTGTCTTCACCAACCTTCTTGGTTCTATCTCCTCAACCCTCTCATTTCCTCATTCTTGTGTTGAGTGTTCATTCATGTCTGTGTTTGAAGACTTTGATCAAGACTTTCTCAATTTCCTCAGTTCAATTTCTTCATCTGTTTGTCTTCATCTTGTGCTATCCTGTGTTTACGCTTTACAGACTCTTTGATTGTCTTCATTTCATCATGATGACCATGCCCGCATTCTCTTATGCTTACTTCTGAGTACTTATTTCGCTGCAAGTAGTTCTTCGCTAAGGAATTTCCTCACCGGCAAATTCCTCAGTGAAGAATTCATAAAAATCGCCTATTCACCCCCCCTCTAGTCGATATAACGCACTTTCACTCTGAGTTAGTAGTCACTTGAGAACACCAATAAGTGAATCGATTCTGCACTCCGATTCAATAAATCTATGTAATTTTTGTTGCTTACGAGTTTAATAATCCTTCCAGTCATTCCTTAGCCTGATCGGCTATATCATCTTTGTGCTAAATTTCAACTGTGCTACCTGGTCCTTCCTGGAGAACAATTTTCGACGATGAGCTAAACCTACGTCGATCTTCCTCGTCATATCATTTCACCTTGAACATCAAGCTTGATTTAGAGTTTGTGTCGTACTCGTGATTCCAATAACCTTTCGCTTCATCATTTCTTTGACTTGATGCCATCGTCGATCAATTACATCTTCATGAAATCTCTCGACTATTGTGTTGTAATCGTCATCCACATTATGAGCTCTTCGAGGATATCAGTCGAATTCATGGTGAGAAATACCATCCTTGTCCCTCAATGATTTGTGTTATCATCGGCAACATTCTTGTCTTCCCCCCAAAACAAAATTGTTCATATAAATTTTGGAAATGCATCCTTTGTGACATGTCGATGGATTGCTGCTGAACCCATCGGCCACATCCTCATCTTTTTCCTGGTAAAATTGCATGAGATGTTCTAAAAATTCCCGATGGAGCCTTGTGTTTCTGAAGTCTGACCTTTACCTGCTGACCATGTCAATGCTATCCCGAAGCATGTATGTGGTACTTCGATCATCAACAAGAACATTGGAAGCTCAATACTAAATGCTTCTTGATCGATAATCCAAACCCCGTTGTATGGGTAACAACATGAATTCCCTCGCCCCTTTACCTACTTGGTTATCTACTTACTATCCTACCATGGATATCGTCCTCTGCTTGTCCTTGGGAAGGGAATACTCCTTACAATTGTGTTTAAACACATTTTCCTTTCTATTGTTCTGATTAAACTAACAATCATATTTTCCCTTCCATTGTTTCGTTTAACCTTTCATATAATTTATGAGATCTAAGCAATAATAGCTCCCTGCTTATGTAAACACCTCGGTGTACAATTTGTAAGTATGACCCTGTTATTATTGTTGTTGATATTCCGGTAACCACCGATGGACGAGAACTTTGCCTATTGGTCCGCCTCGTTTCAACGAGAAGGGCAATGGTTCTCTTCGTCCCTCGCCCTTGGTACCAACGTTGTTGCCAACATAACTGACAGGCTATCCTCTGACATGCCTTATCATGACCATGCAAGATGTCAGCACCCTTCCTACTTTTTAACCCACATGGTGGGCCCATAACCGACAGTTCCACAGGATCGTTACCAGACTCTCCTGTTCATCCCTGTTTTCAAAAATTGTTCCTCGCACTTGGCTTCGTATGTAATTCACGAGCCACATTCCTAGCGATCTATTTTGGTATCAGACGCAATACCTATTCCCATTGCCGTGAACCCCTTTCACCCTCTGTTTCAGGCAACGAATGATTGCCTACCCGGTTGTAGCTTCTTATTGCACCTCCTTACCTTGCTCTCGACGTCTTTCTTGAATTTCGACTCGAGAGGTGCCTCTATGCCACGTTCACTGAGATAGCCCCCAAGTACCTATCTTGTGTTGAGCTCCGTCCTTCCCGAGTCTTCCCCCCTTACTCCACCCCTTAAATCTCGGGATGAGATTTTTTTAGTGGAGGAGATTTGTAACACCCCCAGTGTCATGCTACAGTAATCCACTGTGATTAAAGCTGATTGTTTTGCTAAACAGTGCTTGACCAACTTCAATTCAAATATCATTTGAAATTCCACTTTGAAATGAAATTCAATTTGCAAGTGAAATATGGAGTTGCACCAAAGTTGCTGCAAATTAGTTCATCATTTAGCCAAAATTCCATAACATTTAATTGTTAAGGAAAACAACATCACCTAAGAGCTAAGATGGATCATGTAATTATTACAATGCAATTTCAGCATTTTAAAGTGCTATTTTATTTGTGAAAAATGCAAATGGATTCCTCTGGCCTCCAAACCTTTTTGTGGCAGTGCCTAAAAATGCAAACTATGTATTAGGCCAAGTCCCACATTTTTCTGAGCTCTTTTAGTCACCCTATATAATCATTTCTATCTCTGTGAAATAAACAAAAGATTATATAAAAAAAGAGCTAAAAGGAGCTACTTTGCACCTGGGCCTGATGCACAGTGCAACAACCCAGCCCAACTCCCCATATCTCCTTCTTCCCTGTTCATCACACGCACCGTGGATGCACGCGCCACGTCCATGGCTTCGATTGCCATGCATCGTCCATCTATTGCCCTCCCGCGGTGCATTTGACCTCCCCCGAATCCCCTGGACATGAACCCTAGCCCCCACTCTTCCTCCATTGCACTGTTTTCTTCCCCGTGATGCTTGGCCCTCGCCTTGCCGTTGTCGATGCCACGACCCGTGCCCACCTCAAGCCACCCGGAGGTGTCCAGGAGCTTCACCACTGTCGGTGTCAAAACCGGCTCTCGGGTAGGGGGTCCCGAACTGTGCGTCTAGGATCGATGGTTACAGGAGACAGGGGACACGATGTTTACCCAGGTTCGGGCCCTCTCTATGGAGGTAATACCCTACTTCCCGCTTGATTGATCGTGATGAATATGAGTATTACAAGAGTTGATCTACCACGAGATCGTAATGGCTAAACCCTAGAAGTCTAGCCTGTATGACTATGGTAATGAGTATATCCTTTCCGGACTACACCCTTCGGTTTATATAGACACAGGGGGGAACTAGGGTTACATAGAGTCGGTTAGATAGGAAGGAATCTTCATAGTTGATCGCCAAGCTTGCCTTCCACGCCAAGGAGAGTCCTATCTGGACACGGGTACAGTCTTCGGCCTTCATGTCTTCACAGCCCATCAGTCCGGCCCATGGATAACAGGCCGGACGCCCGAGGACCCCTTATTCCAGGACTCCCTCAGTAGCCCCCGAACCAGTCTTCAACAGCGAGGTGTTCGGCACATGAATTGTCTTCGGCATTGCAAGGCGGGTTCCTCCTTTAGTGATTTCCAAGTAGTGTATTCGGCCGTAGATTCAATGTCTCCCCTCGGCTTCTGCGCGTTCAATAACCTCGTCTTCCACGTGTCGAGAAAATGCGAGGGGTCAGGGTATTTTTGCAAATAACACCCTGTTTAGGCTAGGAAGAGCGTCTATTTAAGGAGATCGGATCTTAGATCCATTCAATATCTCGTGGAGAAAAATCCCCAACGACCACTAGGAGAAGCCATTCCAACATGGCTAGCATTCCCAGTTCCTCCTTCGACTCAGAGAGAGGCGAGTGGGAGAAGTGCTCAGTGGCCTACAGCCAATTAAAGAAGCTGCAAACGCAGGGATTCCTCCCCCCTGCAGATCTGGTCCCTGTTCGAGCAGGGCAAGCTTCCCTTAACGGTGAGACCCAGGCGGAGGATTTTCCCAATCCATCCGGGGGGAGCGAGTATGTTTCGTCCCTTACCTGCTAAGGGGCGTTGGGTTCCCAATCCATCCGTTCCTCCGGGGGCTTCTGGAATACTGTGGCCTTCAGCTGCACAATTTTACTCCTGCCTCCATTTTGCATATTGCGGGCTACGTCGCTTTGTGCGAATTTTTTCTGGGCATCGAGGCCCATTTCAAACTATGGAGAAGGTTGTTCTGTCTCGTCCCGCGCAATCACCAGGGGTCAATATTTGAAGTGGGCGGAGCCAAAGTATGGTGTGTCGCCGATACAGGATACCTGTCCGGCACACCTAGGAAGGCATCTGAAGAATGGCCTTCTGAATGGTTCTATATAGAAGACGTCGCTCTTCCCGACCCCGTTCGCAGGGGTCTCCCGGAATTTGCAAGCGTTTCGTTGAAGAAACGTCACAGCTGCCGTCCCCGAAGTCTTGAAGAGGAGGACAGTGCAGAAGTCCGTCAAGTCCTGGGCAAGATAAGGACGCTTGCCCAGTCCGGCTTTACAATAGTAGAGGTAATGGCGACCTCCATAGCGCGGGGGATTCAGCCACTTCAATACAGAGGGCTCCCGATGTGGCACTAGAATGGGGAGGATGACGCCTCCCGTTGTGGTCGAAAAGGTCCGGACACCTCCGCCGCTCTAGCCAAGATACTGGTCGAGCTGTTCAAAGGGGAGGAAGAAGAATTTTTCTGCATCAATCGGAGAGACAGATACTCCATGTACAACCCTCCCAGCTGGATAAGTCTTAACCCCTTTGCTTTTATTCACTCCTCTCTCATAGCCATCTTTGACGAATCCCCCATCCGTCTATTTTGAAACAACATTGGCGGAAGGTAGTAGCCCTGCCCCACAGCCGGAGAACCACAACCGGGAGCTTGATCCTGGGTTCGAAGAGGACCCGGATATATTTGTGGTACTCGCGGAAGGGGTGTTTTACCAGACTAGCTATGATGGCACGGAAGTGGCCATCATTGCCGATTATCCTGGTCTTCTTCCAGCTTCCCACGTAAGTAATCAGGAGAAATCCCCCTCGAAAGAGTTTCCTCGCACTGCCTCACCCACCGCACTGTCTCATGCTTCAAAGGGGAGGCGTTCGGCACGTCATGCTACGCCGGGGATGACTCCAAGAAGAGCGGCTCCCGCGCCGAGCAAGGCCTCGAAAAGGAAGGTCGGCGAAGACAAGGCCGGTCCTTTGTCGAAGAGGTATGGGTTTGAAGGTATGCTTTGGCAGTCATACCCAACCGTGATTGTTATGTTGGTCTTGTATCAGGAAAAAGGTTCACCGGACTAAGTCCGGGGATTCGATCGGTCGCACTCCCAACAACCGGGATTTAGATCCCATCGGAGAGGTGGAGGCCGCTATGGGGACAATGCCGGACTGTCCTTCGGACGAGGGTTCGGAAGACATGCCCGTTACCAACTCGGAAGTAGAAAGCGCCATGAATCATCGGTGCTGCAGGGCTGTCTTACGAGACCCCAAGTTCTTGGGAGAGGCATTCAATGCCTTCAGCTCAGCTGACGCATACATTCGAGCTGCTCGAGATGGGCTTAGAAAAGCCACAATGCAACATTTGACAGATGTGCAGGTAAGTTTTTTTGTCCGAAAAGGATAACCATACACCCGCAGCCCCCGAGACTGAAAGCAGTTGGTACAACTGATTTAAGGATCATTGTATAACCAGGTCCTTACAGAGAAGAATTGTCTGGTAGCCCAAGAGCTGGAGCAGTGTCGAGCGCAGCTGAATGCTGCTACCGCCGAACTGGAAAAATTCAAGAAGGCGTCTTCTGGTAACATTCCCCTCCATCGAGGAACAATAGTTGTATACCAACTGTACTAATAATGTTGCTGATCGCATAATAGGATCGCCCGATCAACTTGAAGAGAAGTTGAAGATCGCCCAAGAGGAAGAAAAAGAGGCGAAAAGGCTACACGCCGCAGGCGAGCGTGTGCTGACCCGAGTCAGAGGGGAGAAAAACAAGCTACATGATTCCAATACTACGTTGGGTGAAGAATTCAAATATGTGCGAGCCCAGCTATCCGACTCTGTGAAGGAGAACAAGAAACTGCGGGGCGGCATATTCAGTATGTGTCTGAACTATTTTAAAAGTAGTTAGGAGATAAATGGAACTGATATAGTTATGATTGCAGGTATATTGACGGGCCGTCCTGAAGAGGAGGTGTCCGGATCATCAAGTGATCTGCTGCAAGGGTTGTCGCAAGTGCACGAATAGGCTCGGCTGGCGATGCGGAGTGTTGCCAAGGCTCTATGCTCATCCGCCTCCCCTCCAGGAAGTATGGAGGAGCTTGTAGAGCTGTTCAAAGGAGCGCGTCAGCGTATCGGACTTTAGAAGATATCAGCATGCCGAGAGGGTGCGTGTAGCGACCAGACCCGAATGGATCTAGTGCTCTGTGCTCAGTGTCATCCCTGGATCAGTAATGCTGACACCACACAGTACTTCGAAGGATTTATAGCAGAGTAGCAATCACACACTTATTACCTCGTTGTCCACAAGGGAACTTAATACAATAATATGGCTTAAGGCCATCTAACAATAACAGCGGAAGGCTTGGAAGACAAGTGAGTCCATCAACTCCATCGGCATCATCGAGTATAGAACCACGACCTAACACCTTACTGCCGTAAATGCGAAAAGTGCAAGCGTGAAAAGTTGCAGCCCGAAAACGGGTCAAGACATGGAATATCTTGGCAATGTAACACATAGAGAACAATGAAGCAACAAGCCTATACTACATGCATATATGGCTGGTGGTAAGGCTCTCTGATTTACATTTTTGCATAAAGCTAGTTTTTCCCTACATCAAAGGAATAATTTTATTTAACTATCATGGTGGTTGTTAAACATTGAGAATGGTTGTGACATCCTCAATCCCAATTAAAAAGTACTCATTAAAACCCAATAACTTTATTATTAGAAGTAACATGTTGAGATTCACATGATATTCAAGTACTAGATACTCAAGATGTCCATAACCGGGGACACGGCTAATCATGATTAGTTTATACACTCTGCAGAGGTTTGCGCACTTTTCCCCACAAGACTCGATCGCCTCCGCTTGGTTCTCGCACTACATGGTGTTTGAGAAAGCGGATGACCGAGACATAGTCTTTCGTAAGCGCTAGCACCTTACATGTGGGTAGACCGTACCAACCTACATCCCCTACATCAGCTAGCCTACCCGTAAGAGTTCGCACAACTTAGTCAACTACGCCAGAGCCCATAATTGGCTTGTGGCTGCACGGAAGTTTCTAGTTTGAATAATCTTATGATCCCTTAGAGCACAGGTGGCGGTCCAAGAAATACAGTGCAAGTCCTGATAGAAACCAGGTGCCTCAATCCACCCAGATGTGTGTTTAGGTTGCCACCTTAGATAAACCATTAATTAACAATCTCACATCTGTCATGGATATTCACTCACCCAATCCACGTCTACTAGCATAGCATGGCATAATAAGCAAACGTAGAAGTAACTCCCAAGGTTTCATAAGTAAACAGGTAATAGGTACTACCTCAATCTACTTCCCATCCCACAATTTAATTAGATCCTAAACATGCAAGTGTTTGAGGATTTTATCTAAAGCAAAAAAACTGGGTATGAGAAGAGTATGATCAAAGTGTTACTTGCCTTGCGATGATCCATGAGACCTAGAGATTCAAGTAACAAGCGGCGCACTCCGGGTGATCTAACGCAGACAAACAACAAGCATACAATAAGTACTCATCTAATGCACAGGAAATCTCGAATAAAAGATCTAACCAGATAGTTCAACTTAAGAACCCTGGTTGCAAAAGAATCGAATCAAATAAAGCATCGAAAGTCGAAACTTCGAGAGAACGACTCGGTTTAGCAATCTGAAACTAGGTCAAAATTTTACAGTAGCAAAACTACGTGTCGATGGGTTAGTCGGAACGGCGGTTTCGTGAACGAAACTCCAGCGCTTGAATCACCTGATTAGATAAACGAGCAAGAAATAAAACAGATATGAAAATCGGATCGAAATCGAATCGAAAATAACGGATTAAATCCGATTAAAAGAAAAGCAGACGAACGGATTAAATAACGGATGTTCGATTAAGTAACTAATCCAACGAACACATTCATTGAAACGAGCGGTTCGGTGAGCGTTCGTTAATTAAGAAAACCGAAAAAATAAAAACCATCTAGGGTTTTGAAAAACCGAACATCTTCAAAAAATGGATCGGTTTTAAAGCAAAAAGCGGATCGGATCGGGCGTGGCTACCTCGGTGGCTTCACCGGTGGTGCTCGGCGGGCCCGAGGCGGCGGCGAGGGGTCCGTGAAGTCGGGAGGCGAGGCGACGAGGGGCTCCGGCGACGGCGGGAACGGCGGCTCGGGTTAGGCGGGCGGGATGAGAGAGAGGGGGGGCGCCGGGTATAAATAGAAGGCGGTGGCGTCCGTGTCCGACCCGGACACGGCGGCGGCGGGCGGTGGCGTCTGCGGCGGGCACATCACATGGCGGGCGTGGCGCGAGGGAGAGAGGGAGGTGGGTGGGCTGGGTCGGGCGCGGCTGGCCTTGGCCTGTGCGAGTTTTTATTTTTATTTTTAAACAAAAGAAAAGCGGATTAAAAAATACCAAAGCGAACTCCGATTTTAGTAAAACTAATTTTCCCCGACTCCTAAAAATGAGTCGAACAAAATGAACTTTAAAAGCGGCAAACATGCATAAATTTTTAAAATGCTCATTTTGCATAATCAAAATAAATCTTCCAAATCCAATTTTTGATTTATTTATAATATCTTCATTTTTCCTAAATATTGGGAAAGTCATATTATTCCCTCTCTTAAGTTTTTTTATAGAATAAACTTTATGAAGATAATTAAATAAATCCAATGATCCTATTTTCAAAATTGGAGAAATCCCAAATATGAAAATAATGAAACTTCCAACTCTCTCCGAGGGTCCTTGAGTTGCGTGAAATTTCCTAGGATCAGAAAATGCGAGAAAATATGATATGCATGATGACCTAATGTATAACATACCAAATTGAAAATTTGGGATGTTACAAACCTACCCCCTTAAGATGAATCTAAGCCCTCGAGATTCGGGTTGGCTAGAAAATAGGTGAGGGTGGTCCTTGAGCAAAACTTCCTCTCTTTCCCAGGTGGCTTCATCCTCCGTGTGGTGGCTCCACTGAACTTTGCAAAACTTGATAACCTTGCTGCGGGTAACTCTGTTAGCATAATCGAGAATCTTAACCGGTTTTTCCTCATATGTCAAGTCATCCTTCAACTGAATTGCTTCCAAAGTGGCCGTGTCTCTTAACGGTACCTCTGCTATCTCGGGTGACATTTCTTCAATCGAGAAACATGGAATACATCATGAACTCCTGACAGTCCTTCTGGTAATTCCAACTTATAAGCAACTTCTCCCATGCATTGCAAAATCTTATACGGTCCAACGAAACGGGTTGCTAACTTTCCTTTAACTCCAAAACGCTTAACTCCTCGAAGCGGGGATACTCTAAGATATACTCTATCTCCAACTTCATACTCAATCGCTTTGCGCTTTGAATCGGCATAGCTCTTTTGTCTGGACTGGGCTACCTTGAGCCTATCTCGAATCAACTTAACCCTCTGTTCAGACTCCTTAATCAAATCTGGTCCAAACAATCGGCGATCTCCGGTTTAGTCCCATAACAACGGTGTCCTGCACCTTCTTCCATCTGAGCCTCGAAGGTGCCATCTTCAAGCTGGTTTGGTAGCTGTTGTTGTAGGAAAATTCTGCATCTGACAAATTATCATCCCAGCTAGATCCATAATCTAGGGCACAAGCTCTCATGTCCTCCAAAATCTGATTGACTCTCTCGATTACGTCCATCGGCCATGCATGGGTGGAAAAAGTCTTGAATTCAATCGGGTTCCCAATGTTTCGTAACTGGTTCCAAAATTTCGAGGTAAACCGGGTTCCTCTATCCGATACGATGCTCCTCGGAACTCCGTGCAAACACACAATTCTGGTCATGTATATCTTTGCCAACTTAGCACTGCTATAGGTGGTCTTGATCGAATGAAATGAGCTACCTTTGTTAAGCGATTAGACTATAACCCAAATCGAGTCATATCACGAGCAGTCTTTGGTAATCCTGTGATAAAATCCATGCCTAGTTTATCCCACTTCCATTCGGTATCGGCAATGGTTGTAACAATCCTGGCTGGCTTCGATGTTCTGCCTTTACTTTTCGACATACGTCACAAACTGCTACATACTCCATAATATCCTTCTTCATTCGGTCCACCGTAAAGTATTCTTCAAATCCAAGTACATCTTGGTATTTCCTGGAGTGAATCGAATAGGGTGAATCATGAGCTTCTTGTAAAATCAACTTCCCGATCTCTCGGGTTATTGGGCACATAAACACGGTCCTCAAACCATAGGGTATCGTGCTCATCCTCACGAAATCCTTTAGCTTTTCCTTTGCTCATTTTCTCCTTTATAGAGGCAACTTCCTTATCTGCCTTTTGGGCTTCTCTAATTTTGTCCATTAGTGTCGACTGAATCTCCAACGCTGCTACATAGCCTCTCGGAACTATTTCCAAACATAGCCCTCGAAGGTCCTCGGCTAACTCATTGGGTATTCCTCCCATCGTTAGGGTATTGACGTGGCTCTTACGGCTCAATGCGCCTTTCTGACATTAGCCTTTCCGGGTGATAATGCAATCTCATGTCATAATCCTTGATAAGCTCTAACCATCTCCTTTGTCCGAGATTCAATTCATACGTGTGAAAATGTACTTCAAACTCTTGTGATCCGTATACACTTCACAATGATTTCCAATGAGAAAATGTCTCCACGTCTTCAGGGCATGCACAACGGCTGCTAACTCCAAATCATGAGTGGCATAATTCAACTCATGGGGCTTAAGTTGTCGTGAAGCATACGAAACAACTCTTCCTTCCTGCATAAGCACAGCTCCAAGTCCTCGACGTGAAGCGTGTAATACACCTCATAATCCTTAGTCCGATATGGCAATATCAAAACTGGTGAGGTAACCAATCTTTTCTTCAACTCCTGAAAACTTGCCTCACAGTCCTTAGTCCATATAAATTTGTTTTCCTTTTTCAACAATTCAGTCATAGGCTTAGCAATCCTTGAGAAATTCTCAATGAATCTTCGGTAGTATCCTGCGAGTCCAAGGAAATTCCGAATCTCTCCAACTATCGTTGGTGCTTCCCATTTGGTTACGGTCTCAACTTTTGTGGGGTCAACTGCTATTCCTTCTCCGGATATAACATGTCCGAGAAATCCAACTTCCTTTAGCCAAAACTCACACTTGCTGAACTTGGCATACAACTGGTGTTCCCTCGGTTTCTCCAAAACCAATCGCAAATGTTCCTTGTGTTCCTCTTCATTCTTCGAGAAAATCAAAATGTCATCAATGAACACCACGATTTAACTTATCCAAAAACTCCATAAACACTTTGTTCATCGGGTTCATGAAATAGGCTGGTGCGTTAGTCGATCCAAATGACATAACGGTATACTCGTATAGTCCATATCTCGTGGTAAATGCTGTCTTGGGTATGTCCTGCTCCCGAATCTTCAATCGATGGTACCACGATCGCAAGTCGATCTTGGAAAACACCTTGGCTCCTTGCAAGCGATCAAACAGATCATTTATCATAGGTAGTGGGTACTTGTTCTTGATTGTTACTTCATTCAATCCACGATAATCAACAACCATTCTTAACGATCCATCCTTCTTCTCCACTAGCAAAACGGGTGATCCCCAAGGTGAAGAACTTGGGCGTATAAAACCTTTATCCAAAAGCTCCTTAATCTGCTTCTTGATTTCCGCCAAATCCTGTCTTTGGCATCACAGACGGTCGCTTCGATATCGGGCCTGTTCACGGCAACAGCTCGATCAAAAACTCAATGTCTCTATCCGTGGCATTCACAGCAACTCTTCCGAAATACATCGGGATAATCCTTCACCACTGGTACTTCTTCCCGCACCACTCCTGATAAGCAATTAACTTGCGCTCTTCTCGGCTCTTGCCGTGATACATACTTAATCCTTCTTCCTTCTGGTGTGGTGAGCAAAATTGACTATGCGGTGCAATCTATGTTTCCTCCATACCTTGATAACCAATCCATACCTAATATCACATCCAATCCTTGGGATTCCGTAACTATTAGGTCCGAGGGGAAAACATAGTGTCCAATCCTTAATGGCGGTCGATCACACCATTTACTAGCCATGTACTCTGCTCCCGTGAGGTTACTAGCATGGGTGACCTAAGGGCTTGGGTTGGTAACTTGTACTTATCCACAAATCCCTTGATATGTATGAATACGATGCACCAAAGATGTCGAAAAGAACAACTGCAGTAAATGACTTAACCAAAAACTTACCGATTCTTTGCATCGGGCTGATCTTCAACCTCCTCCACTTCAATGTGGTTCACATCCCCTGTTGAAAGGGTTGGGTTTCTTTCGAGCTTCCATTGCCATTTCCATTCGCCTTCGGGCCGATACCATTGGCATAATGCCCAGTCTTATGCGGCACTTAAAGCAAGTAATATGACTTAGGTCTACTTTGGATGGTGTTGACGGGTTGGTGCGATTCTGTCCATTGCTTCCTCCATTCCCGTTCCCATTCTTGGTGCCATTATGGTTATGCGAATTACCTCCTCCATGGGTATGTCAAACTGAATTCTGACTTAGGGGTATAACGAGGTTTCTGCTGAGCTCGAGTTATACTTCCCTTGTCCATACTTCCGCTATGTTCTCAATTTGTCTTTGCTTTCCTTCAATCATGAGGGCTCGGTCTACTAACTCCTGGTAGTTATTGAAACTGGCTACCATCAACGGCATGTCAACTCATCATTCAGTCCTTCTAGAAACTTCTCTGTTTAGCTGCATCGGTAGCAACGTCATCCGGGGCATAACGTGCTAGTTTACTAAAGTCATCCACGCATCGCCAACAGTCCTTCCTCCTTGGCGTAAGTTATAAACTCACGCTTCTTCATGGCCATAGCTCCTGCTGAAACATGGGCGGTCTGAAAAGCTTGTTGAAATTGATCCCATGTGACAAAGGTGTCTACATGGTAAGTGGTCGTGAAATTCTCCCACCATGTCTGCTGCGGGTCCTTCAAGCTGATGTGCCGCAAACTTCACTCTTTCTCCATCTCATGCATCCTGCAGTTGGTCAGCTCCCTTCCTATCTTGCGGAGCCACCATCTGTTACAATCGGCTCGGTGCTACCGGAATACACCGCGGGTTTAGTCTAAGGAAACGAGTCGGATGATCCGCGGTGGTGGTGGTGGTGGTGGGTTGTTATTGTTGTTGCCACAGTTCTCGCACCAATGTTTGAATCGTGGTATTCTGCTGCTGGATCGATTGGGTGATCTCTGGCGGAAAACAAATCCGAGTCGCGTCTCGAGTCATCTGATTGGTTTAGAAAAGATGAGAATTTAGAATAGAATGAGGTCTAAGGGGAATCACTACCCAAATGCACATGAGCAAATACACACAAAATCACTTCATTCAATCAAACAAGGGCTTACAACGATCTAACTATCGCAAAAGTGCATATACTATAATGTTTACATGGAGGGAATACTAATAATATGTGGGGGACTTCTACTAATTTGAACCAGTGGAAGACTCCATAATGTCTGCTCCAGCTTCGTCTTCAAAGTCGGGTTCACTTGGATCTGAATCGGTGTCGTCGATGTTGATGTAGTCGCTTGGGCAATCGACATACTGGTCTTCATTCCTGAGCGCCAACTTCTTCTTGAGTTCTTCAATCTAGTACTTAAGATCGTTATTGTGTCTTGCTAGAGCTACGATCTCGTCCATATAGTCCTTGCGAGTTGTCTTTAGTTCTTCTTCAAGTTCGATGATCCTTCCCTTTGCATTCTGCAACTCCAACATATCATTGCACATCCGGTTCTCCTGGCGTCGAATGTGCTGGTTTAACTCCTGGATGAACGCTGCAATGGATCTATCCTTCTTGGTGCTGACGACGTCCCATTTGTCATCTCGGCGTCCGCAAATCTGGTAGATAGTGTCCTTGAGGTCTTCTTGATAAACTTCTCCAATGCGTCCCATGGTGATGTGAGCTGCCATGCTCTTTCCTGCACTCCAAGTTGGTGCAATCGAAAACACTATCTATAGGTTTGGTGATTGGGGCGAATGTCCTTCCCGAACGTGAGCGTGAATCTTCCAAATCCTCTTCAGCAAGAGTGGCGTTGAAAGTCCGGTGAAGCTTGGTAGTCCAATGTTCGTGTACTTGGTAACTTCCTTCAAGTGAAATCCAAAAGGTGTGCCTTCATCCGGTTGGGTGTACTTGATCTTCGTGTCCTTCATCCTAAAGAGAGTAGAAAAGATGAGGAGTTAGAAAATGGGAAGAGAATAGTGATCTATGGCTTTATCTTAGTGGTCGTGTCCTACAGTCAGCGTGTGCTCTGATACCATTCTCTCAGAGCGACCGGACCGAATGGATCTAGTGCTCGTGCTCGGTGTCATCCTGGATCGATAATGCTAACACCACACAGTACTTCGAAGGATTTATAGCAGAGTAGCAATCACACACTTATTACCTCGTTGTCCACAAGGGAACTTAATACAATAATATGGCTTAAGGCCATCTAACAATAACATCGGAAGGCTTGGAAGACAAGTGAGTCCATCAACTCCATCGGCATCACTGAGTATAGAACCACGACCTAACACCTTACTCGTCAGTTCGAAAAGTCTCCATAGCGTGAAAAGTTGCAGCCAAACGGGTCAAGACATGGAATATGCCGCAATGTAACACATAGAGAACAATGAAGCAACAAGCCTATACTACATGCATATATGGCTGGTGGTAAGGCTCTACGGTTACATTTTTGCATAAAGCTAGTTTTTCCCTACATCAAAGGAATAATTTTATTTAACTATCATGGTGGTTGTTAAACATTGAGAATGGTTGACATCCTCAATCCCAATTAAAAAGTACTCATTAAAACCCAATAACTTTATTATTAGAAGTAACATGTTGAGATTCACATGATATTCAAGTACTAGATACTCAAGATGTCCATAACCGGGGACACGGCTAATCATGATTAGTTTATACACTGCAGAGGTTTGCGCACTTTTCCCCACAAGACTCGATCGCCTCCGCTTGGTTCTCGCACTACATGGTGTTTGAGAAACGGATGACCGAGACATAGTCTTTCAGAAGCTCTAGCACCTTACATGTGGGTAGACCATACCAACCTACATCCCCTACATCAGCTAGCCTACCCGTAAGAGTTCACACAACTTAGTCAACTACGCCAGAGCCCATAATTGGCTTGTGGCTGCACACGGAAGTTTCTAGTTTGAATAATCTTATGATCCCTTAGAGCCCAGGTGGCGGTCCAAGAAATACAGTAAGTCCTCGATAGAAACCAGGTGCCTCAATCCACCCAGATGTGTGTTTAGGTTGCCACCTTAGATAAACCATTAATTAACAATCTCACATCTGTCATGGATATTCACTCACCCAATCCACGTCTACTAGCATAGCATGGCATAATAAGCAAACGTAGAAGTAACTCCCAAGGTTTCATAAGTAAAACAGTAATAGGTACTACCTCAATCTACTTCCCATCCCACAATTTAATTAGATCCTAAACATGCAAGTGTTTGAGGATTTGATCTAATGCATAAAAACTGGGTATGAGAAGAGTATGATCAAAGTGTTACTTGCCTTTGCCGATGATCCGCGAGACCTAGAGATTCAAGTAACAAGCGGCGCACTCCGGTGATCTAACGCAGACAAACAACAAGCATACAATAAGTACTCATCTAATGCACAGGAAATCTCGAATAAAAGATCTAACCAGATAGTTCAACTTAAGAACCCTGGTTGCAAAAGAATCGAATCAAATAAAGCATCGAAAGTCGAAACTCGAGAGAGAACGACTCGGTTTAGCAATCTGAAACTAGGTCAAAATTTTACAGTAGCAAAACTCTGTGTCAGTAGGTTAGTCGGAACGGCGGTTTCAGAATTGAAACTCCAGGCGCTTGAATCACCTGATTCCGATAAACGAGCAAGAAATAAAACAGATTTGAAAATCGGATCGGAAATCGAATCAGAAAAATAACGGATTAAATCCGATTAAAAGAAAACGACGAACGGATTAAATAACGGATGTTCGTTAACAGAACTAATCCAATGAACACATTCATTGAAATGAACGGTTCGGTGAACGTTTGTTAATTAAGAAAACCGAAAAAAAAATAAAAACCATCTAGGGTTTTGAAAAAAACCCGAACATCTTCAAAAAAAACCGGATCGGTTTTTAAAGCAAAACCGGATCGGATCGGGGCGGCGGCGGCTACCTCCGGTGGCCACGGTGGTGCTCAAGGCTCCGGGCGGCGAGGGGTCCGCGGGGTCGGAGGGGCGAGGGCGACGAGGGGCTCCGCGACGGCGGAAAACGGCGGCGGCGGCGTCCTCCGGCCAAGGCGGCTCGGGTTAGAGGCGGCGGGATGAGAGAGAGGGGGGGGGCGCCGGGTATAAATAGAAGGGGGGGGCTGCTTGGGGAAGGGGCGGTGGCGTCGGCGTGTCCGACCCGGACACGGCATGGCGGCGTCGCGTGGCACGGCGGGCACCTTGCAAGGCGTCTTGTGAGGGAGAGAGGGAGGTGGCCGGGCGTGGCTGGTTGGGCCGGGCTGGGCCTTGGCCCAGGCGCAGCTTTTTAAACAAAACAAAACGGATTAAAAAATACCAAACGAACTCCGATTTTAGTAAAACTAATTTTCCCGACTCCTAAAAATGAGTCGAACAAAATGAACTTTAAAAACGCAAACATGCATAAATTTTTAAAATGCTCATTTTTGCCTAAGCAAAATAAATCTTCCAAATCCAATTTTGATTTATTTATAATATCTTCATTTTTCCTAAATATTGGGAAAGTCATATTATTCCCTCTCTTAAGTTTTTTATAGAATAAACTTTATGAAGATAATTAAATAAATCCAATGATCCTATTTTCAAAATTGGAGAAATCCCAAATATGAAAATAATGAAACTTCCAACTCTCCGAGGGTCCTTGAGTTGCGTGAAATTTCCTAGGATCGGAAAATGCGAGAAAATATGATATGCATGATGACCTAATGTATAACATACCAAATTGAAAATTTGGGATGTTACAGTGCGCGAGAGGCCTGGGCCATGGTGAAGACGCGATATGCCAAGCTGGATCCTAATCACATGGCCCGTGTCGGACCGCTAGGGTCGGATGACCAAGTAGAGGTGGCCGCCAAATATTCCCAACAAGATCTCAAATTAGACCGCCTTTTGGACGGTGTAGAGGAGGAAGTGTTTGAGTCCAAGTGACTATGTACTTTCCTTGATATATGTAACTCTAGCCTGAATTGTATAGCATTTGTCATGGCAGACCTTTTCGCTTCAACCTCCGGACCCGAAGGTGCAGAGTGTTTCCGAATACCCGCACGGCCGAATAGACCGGGGTATGAGCGAAAACTAGGCGTAGGGGTCATAGTTGCTTGAACAGACAAGTTGTATCCAGCTAGCTATATTATATTACATTGAAATTGTAAGAAAAATCTTCCAGAGAGAATAGTTTCGTTAAGGGTTCCTTTCCCTGGGTGTGCATGCATTAGTATACATGTCCGAATTGTGATGTGAAAATCACAGTGTGTATAGCGTCTAGGGGTTCACAACGGAGTGAGTGCAAAAAACATCTTTAGTTTGCCGACCGAATATTCCCTTAAGAACGCTAGCTTTCGGCTTCACCTAGTCTGAGGTACACATCCGGATGACCCGGCAGTAACAATCACAGAGATGCTCCCTTTATGCCCTAGCCGAACTAACGGGAACGTAGGGCATAAGCACAGGAGCCAGGCAACCCAGCTTGGCCAAAACTTAAATCACATCGATGCATATAGTGGCGAAGAAAAGGTACATATGGAAAAACTCATACGTGAAGAGCTTGATGCTCAGGGAATAATAATAAAAAGCTTCTGTCCGAGAAACCCCCAGGTATAATGGACGTACATATTTAAAGATGTATGCATCAGGGGTGTGCGGTCTAGCCCTTCGAAAGCTTTAAAGCGAGAAAGAAAAAAGTAATCGGAAAAGAGATAAAAAATAATGGAAACTACAGGGGAGAAGGAGACGAACAAGGAGTTCTGGCTAGGCATAGAATCTTCGGAGTCAGGCCGCGTTCCAGGGGTTCGGCTCGAGGCGATTGGCTGATGCATCGCGAAGACGGTGACGCCCTCCGTGAGAACTTCACAATTATGAAGGACCCTCCCATTTGGGCTTGAGTTTGTCCTTTTTCTTCTCCGGCAGGCGTAGAACGAGTTCGCCAATGTTGTAGGTCTTGGCCCGTACTTCTCTGCTTTGATATCTTCGAGCCTGCTGTTGGTAAAATGCTGAACGGGCTTTTGCGACATCGCGCTCCTCTTCCAGGGCATCTAGGTTGTCCTGCCGATCAAGCTCGGCTTCTCTCTCTTCGTACATGCGCACTCGAGGTGAGTCATGGATAATATCACAGGGCAATACGACCTCCGCTCCGTACACCATGAAGAAAGGTGTGTATCCAGTAGTACGGTTGGGCGTGGTCTGCAACCCCCAGAGTACGGAGTCGAGCTCCTCAACCCAGTACTTGTCTGATTCTCTCAAAGACCGCACTAGTCTGGGATTGATGCCGCTCATAATAAGACCATTGGCTCGTTCGACTTGACTGTTGGTTTGCGGGTGGTAGACGGAGGCGTAATTGAGTTTAATGCCAAGATTAGTACACCAGGTTTTCACCTCATCGGCTATGAAATTAGAGCCGTTGTCGGTGACGATGCTGTGTGGGACACCGTAACGGTGCACAACACCGGATATGAATTCTATCACCAGGCCGGACTCAACCGATTTGACTAGTTTAGCCTCTATCCATTTAGTGAATTTGTCCAGCATGACCAGTAGATATTTTTTCTTATGGCTTCCCCCTTTAAGGGGTCCAACCATATCCAAATTCCTGCATCATGAAAGGCCAAGTAATGGGGATAGTTTGTAAGGCGCTTGGGGCATGTGGCTTTGGTTGGCGAAGAGTTGGCATCCGACGCAGCGTTGGACAAGGTCCTGCGCGTCTGCCCGGGCTGTCGGCCAATAAAACCCAGTACGGAAGGCCTTGCTAACAAGGGCCCGAGCTGCGGCATGGTGTCCGCCGAGACCAACACGAATTTCCGCTAAAAGTTGCCGCCCCTCTTCCTCGGAGATACATCTTTGAAGTACTCTGGTAGTACTTTTCTTGTAGAGCTCTCCGTCTTGAACCTTGTAGGCCTTCGAACGCCGGACAATGCGGCGAGCCTCATTCTGGTCTTCGGGAAGCTCCTTCCTATTAATGTAGGCCAAGAAGGGTTTGGTCCATGGGGCAATGACTGCCATAATGAGGTGGGCCGGTAGTGTTATTTCGGTGGCTGAGCCCCCGATACTAGGGGTGTGTTTGGGATCTGGGGTTGTATTCGAATCTGGACTGTTGTTGCCGCCCTCCCCTTGCCACACCACAGATGGCTTGAAAAGCCTTTCCAGGAAAATGTTGGGTTGGACGGGGTCGCGCTTGGCGCCGATGCGAGCAAGGACGTCCACTGCCCGATTACTTTCTCGGGCGCCGTGATGAAATTCGAGCCCCTTGAACCGAGCCGACATTTTTAAGATGGCATTACGATAAGCTGCCATCTTTGGATCTTTGGCATCAAAGTCTCTGTTTATTTGAGATATTGCGAGGTTTGAATCCCCGCGCACCTCTAGGCGTTGTATGCCCATGGATACGGCCATCCAAAGACCATGCAATAGGGCCTCGTATTCGGCTGCGTTGTTAGAGTCTGTGTATAGTATTTGGAGTACATACTGGACGACGTCTCCAGTGGGGGATGTTAACACGACTCCCGCTCCTAGCCCCGCCAGCATTTTGGAGCCGTCAAAATACATAACCCAGTTGGAATATGCGCTGTACTATTTAGGGAGTTCGGCCTTTGTCCATTCGGCGACGAAGTCAGCCAGCACTTGGGATTTGATAGCTCGACGTGGCTTGTATGTTATGTCAAATGATAGTAGCTCTATGGCCCATTTGGGATCCGTCCCGTGGCATTGCTGTTGTTTATTATGTCATTGAGTGGGACTTCAGAGGCCACCGTGATTGAACACTCCTAGAAGTAGTGTCATAGCTTTCGGGATGCCATGAAGACCGCGTATGCTATCATTTGGTAATGGGGTACCCGGATTTGCATGGTGTGAGGATAGCAGATACATAGTATACTGGTTTTTGGAGCGGAAATTTGTGTTCGTCCTGTTCTCGTTCAACGACAAGCACGGCGCTAACCACCTGATGTGTTGCCGATATGTATAGCAACATGGGTTCGCCAGCGTTTGGTGCGTCCAGGATTGGGTTGCTTGCTAGGAGGGCCTTTATTTTCTCCAGTCCGGCAGTCGCCACGTCTGTCCATTCAAAGTTATCGGTGCGCCGCAAGAGGTGATAGAGTGGTAGTGCCTTTTCTCCTAATCTGGAGATAAAGCGACTTAACGCTGCCACGCAACCAGCTAGTTTTTGGACTTGTTTGAGGTCTATTGGTGTAGCCAACTGTGACAGAGCTCGGATTTTGGCTGGATTTGCTTCGATTACTCTATTGGAAACGATGAAGCCCAGCAGTTTTCCAGCGGGGACGCCGAAGACACACTTTTCCGGGTTGAGCTTAATGTCATACGCACGGAGGTTGTCGAATGTAAGACGTAAGTCGTCTATTAGTGTTTTGACGTGCCTATTTTTGATGACAACGTCATCGACGTAAGCTTCTACCGTCTTTCCGATCTACTTCTCCAGACATGTTTGAATTATGCGTTGGTATGTGGCGCCGGCGTTCTTGAGTCCGAAGGGCATGGTGTTGAAGCAGAATGGCCCATATGGGGTGATAAATGCTGTTGCAGCTTGATCGGACTCCTTCATTTTGATTTGATGGTATCCGGAATATGCATCGAGGAAACACAGTGAGTCGTGTCCTGTGGTGGCACCAATGATTTGATCAATACTGGGGAGGGGGAAGGGATCCTTAGGGAAAGCCTTGTTGAGGTCTTTGAAATCGACACACAGGCGCCATGATTTGTCCTTCTTTGGTACCATCACCAGGTTTGCCAGCCAGTCCGGATGTTTGATTTATCTAATGAATCCGACCTCGATAAGCTTGGCCAGCTCCTCCCCCATGGCCCGTCGCTTGGGTTCGGAAAAGTGCCGCAGTGTTTGCTTAACCGATTTAAATCTCTTTAATATATTGAGGCTATGTTCGGCCAGCTTGCGTGGGATCCCTAGCATATCTGAAGGGTGCCAGGCGAATATATCCCAGTTTTCGCGTAGGAATTCTCGTAGTGCAGCGTCAACTGTTGGGTTCAGTTGCGCTCCGATAGATGTTGTCTTCTTGGGGTCCGTTGGGTGGACCTGGAATTTGACTATTTCTTCTGCTGGTTTGAAGGAGGTTAATTTGGGGCGTTTGTCGAGGATCACATCATTCCTATCCACCGTGGAGCGTAGTGCGGTTAGTTCTTCGGCCGCAAGGGCTTTGGATAGCGCCTCAAGGGCGAGGGATGCTGTTTTGTTTTCAGCGCGGAGTGCTATGTCCGGATCACTGACGAGAGTGATTATACCATTCGGTCCGGGCATCTTGAGCTTCATATACCCGTAATGAGGTATAGCTTGGAAGCGTGTAAAAGCATCCCGCCCCAACAGGGCGTGGTATCCGCTGCTGAAAGGGGCCACTTGGAAAGTGATTTATTTGGACCGATAATTCTCCGGCGTGCCGAATACCACGTCAAGTGTGATTTTTCCTACACATTGCGCCTCTCGACTGAGAATGATTCCTCGGAAGGTTGTACTACTTTGCTTGATACGACTCCTGTCTATTTCCATTTCGTGGAGTGTGTCCTCGTAAATGAGGTTTAGTCCGCTGCCGCCGTCCATGAGGACCTTGGTAAGTCAAAACCCGTCCACGATGGGACTGAGGGCTAATGCAACTGGCACTCGGACTGTCCTGTACTTCGGCTCGTCACCGGCATTAAATGTTATAGCCGTGTCGTTCCAAGGGTTTATTGCAGCAATTTGGCAGACTTCGGCAAGGTCACGAAGTGCTCTTTTGCGCTTGTTGTTTGAAGCGAATGTCTTGAAGACCGTCAATACTCTTGTGTCATCGTTTTCCGGAGGGTGCTGTTCTGGAGCGTCCTTGATGAGGATGACCTCGCCGCTCTTGGCTACCTGCCGGAGTATTCAACAAGCTCTAAGGCTGTGGGTTGCCACGGTATCTGGCGTCGTGTGTATTTTGCATGGGCCATCGAGCCATCCCTCCAGAACGGTGCCGTGCCGCGTAATGGGTTTATGTTTCTTGGTATTGTTGACTGGGCGTGCCGCGAGGTGCGCCCTCTTCGCCTGTAGGAGGAGTTGAGTTGGGACCGACGGTTCCCAGCAAGCTGCCTGAGTTTTCCAGGCGCTTTCCATCATGCTGTATTTCTGTACGATAGTTGCTAAGTCAGCGAACTTCAGTATGCGGCGACGATTGATGGCGTTGAGGATTCCTTCGTCTGCGCAATTGTTGCGGAATGATCATACAGCGTCCTCGTCGTGGCAATCTTTTACCTTGTCTTTGACAAGGAGGAATCTGGCCCAAAAGTGGCGAACCGTTCCGTAAGACTGCTATTTTATGCTCATGAGGGCGTCTATGTCCGAGTGGGTGGGTGGAATTAAATCCGAACCCTGACCTGACCGATTATCCGGAGTCTGAAGACCTTCCAGACTCAACAGTCCGGGCTCCGGAATATCTTCTGATTGCTTAGGACTGTCGTCCGATTCTATGTTCGGAGGGCTGGTCGCATCCTTTCGCTAGTGGGTATCTGGCTCTTCCTGATCGGCGATCCGAACATAGTCCGTCTTTGATATAGAAGAAGACTCGCCGTCCTGCTCCTCGACTACCGCTATCTGGTGGGTGATCGGTGGAGTTTTGATTTCTCCTTGATCGGTTTTAGGCTCGATCTGATCGTAATCTGTGGCGATTCCCAAAGCGGCGATGCGATCTTGGAGTTCATTCAAGGATGAAAACTCTGCCGGATCCATCTGCTTGGAGTGTTCGGAGTTGATGCGAAGCGGTTTTCGATGGCTCGAGAGGATTGGCTCAACGGCCGAACGGGTGATCATAGTAAAGCCGCCCAGCCGGAGGGTTTGGCATGGGGCCAGAACTCCCCCGGAGGTGATGTTGTCTTTAAGGACAAGGCGAGCCATCGAGCCTTTCGCCGACGTCACAGTGGAACTCTCAATGAAAGCACCAATGTCGGTGTCAAAACCGGCAGATCTTGGGTAGGGGGTCCCGAACTGTGCGTCTAGGATCGATGGTTACAGGAGACAGGGGACACGATGTTTACCCAGGTTCGGGCCCTCTCTATGGAGGTAATACCCTACTTCCTGCTTGATTGATCTTGATGAATATGAGTATTACAAGAGTAGATCTACAACGAGATCGTAATGGCTAAACCCTAGAAGCCTAGACTGTTATGTCTATCGTAATGAGTATATCCTTTATTGACTACACCCTCCGGTTTATATAGACACCGGGGGATCTAGGGTTACATAGAGTCGGTTACATGGGAAGGAATCTTCATATTTGATCGCCAAGCTTGCCTTCCACGCCAAGGTGAGTCCTATCCTGACACAGGTACAGTCTCCGGCCTTCATGTCTTCACAGCCCATCAGTACGGCCCATGGATAAGAGGCCGAACGCCCGAGGACCCCTTAGTCCAGGACTCCCTCAACCACCATCGCCTCCTTCGTCTGCGCTATTGGGTTGGACCGGGGAGGCTCAGTACGCACGCCATCACCGCTGTCTTCGTCACCTACATCGCTGACCATCATCATCGATTCCCACCGCTCCAATCTACCCCCGGCCTCCTCGACCGCGCCCCCGAGCTTGCTGTGAGCTCCTCTCCTAGATCCCCTATTCTCCTGCTTCGATATGTCGCCGTTGAGGACGTCCCCGCGCTTAGGGCCGCCATGGTGAGCTGGTCCGCCAAGACAACCGTGATACCTCGACTACCTGCAGCTGCGCTTTAGCGATCACAAGACGCCCGCTCCCATCATCGCCCGCCTGTAGCCACCCTTGCCTTCCCTCGCCTGGCCGCACACTGCCACGACCCACCCCGTCTATGCGTGCGACCCGGGCTCGCTGCTGCCCGCGCTGCCTGCTCCTGCCCTCCTCTGTTGCTCGCATTCGCCGCTCCGTGGCCGCGTCCCCGCTCATCGCCGCTCGCTGCTGCCTGCACTGTGCCGCAGCCGCCGAGCCACCCCACCGCGCCTCAACGCATGCCCCTGCTGCCAACCGCGACCCAGCCGCCCCGCGCAGGCCTGCGCCTGCATCGCTCGCTGTTGGCCACGCCTGCTGGCCAGGGCCGCGCCTTGCTTCCCCTCCGCCCGTGCACTGGGCACCGGCCACCGGTGCTCCTCTGTGAGCGGCCGTGGGTGCTCCCAGCCATGGCCTCTGGCCACTGCACGATTTGGGGCCGACCGACCAAATCGGGGATTAGCCCCTGTAACTAGATAGATGGCCTAATGACCGGTGGCCCCCACCCCCCATATTAGTTAATTAACTAAGAACTAAATTTAGTTAAATTATTAGACAATGACATCACAACCCCACTATTTAATTAGATTAATTAAAATCGGTTATTTGTTCAGCCAATTACATATGGGTCCCACAGGCGCCTTTGACTAGTCGAATGCTGACCAGTCAACTGCTGACTGGCAGTTGACTGGGCCCCTGTCAGCCCCACACAGCCACGGGCTGGGTGTACTTTTGGGTACACTTAGCATTTCTGATCTATTTTTTCGAAATATTACTAATTGCGGAATATTGTTTAAACTTTGAAGATTCGTAGAAATTAAACCGTAACTCAGATCGAAAAACTTTATACATGAAAGTTGCTCAGAAAAGCGAGATGAACCCGATTATGCAGTTCGTTCGTCTTCCACACATCTCTAGCATAGAGAACATGCAACCTTCCCCGTCTGTTTCATCTGTTCGAAAATGCCTAAAAACGGGAAAACCCCTTCGGATGTTTTCCCTCTCCGCCTGCAATGTCTAGCACTGTGTTAGTTCATCTCTAACACTGCTTATTACCATGTTATGCTTTGTGATGCTATGTTTGCTTTATATTTATTGTTTCTTCCCCCTCCTCTCTCTGGTAGACCCCAAGACCGATGATGCCCCCGTGATCGACTACGTCACCGACG
Source organism: Aegilops bicornis (assembly GCA_021605145.1). Classification (NCBI taxonomy): domain Eukaryota; kingdom Viridiplantae; phylum Streptophyta; class Magnoliopsida; order Poales; family Poaceae; genus Aegilops; species Aegilops bicornis. Next base: position 335,334,999 of record CM038669.1, on the reverse strand, counting down.
ACCCTTCTTCCTTTGCAACTGATATCGCCCATTCCATCCTCTCATGCTTGCATTAGATTTTGCTACTATTATTCTGATGTATGGCCTGCTTTTGTAACCTGCTCATTGTACCTTACCCGCTTATTCTAAACTGCTTAGTATAGGTTGGTTAGAGATCCATCAGTGACCCTCACCTTGTCCCAGTTGCCCCGCTTTATGTTCGATGACTCGATCAACGTGATCGACGTCCAGGCCCAACACCGCACATCACCCCTGAGGGAGTCCTGGACTAGGGGGTGTCCGGATAGCCAAACTATCATCTTTGGCCGGACTCCTGGACTATGAAGATACAAGATTGAAGACTTCGTCCCGTGTCCGGATGGGACTTTCCTTGGCGTGGAAGGCAAGCTTGGCGATATGGATATGTAGATCTCCTACCATTGTAACCGACTCGTAACCCTAACCCTATCCGGTGTCTATATAAACCGGAGGGTTTTAGTCCGTGAGGGATCTAACAACAATCATACCATAGGCTAGCTTCTAGGGTTTAGCCTCTACGATCTCGTGGTAGATCCACTCTTGTACTACCCATATCATCAATATTAATCAAGGTGAGTAGGGTATTACCTCCATCGAGAGGGCCCGAACCTGGGTAAAAACATCGTGTCCCTTGTCTCCTCGTTACCATCCGCCTAGACGCCTTACGATTGGGACCCCTACCCTAGATCCGCCGGTTTTGACACCGACATTGGTGCTTTCTTTGAGAGGTCCTCTGTGTCGTCACCTATAGGCCCGATGGCTCCTTCGATCATCAACAACGACGCGGTCCAGGGTGAGACTTTTCTCCCCGGACAGATCTTCGTATTCGGGCGGCTTTGCATCATGCGGCCAATTAAGCTTGGCCATCTGGAGCAGATCGAAAGCTACGCCCCTGGCCATCATGTTAGATTTGGGAGTTTCAACTACACGGCCAACATCCGCAGAGACTTGATCTTCGACAGATTCGAGCCACAGCCAAGTGTGTCGCACTGTCTCGATGGGCACGATCTAGCTCTGCCGCCGAACAGTGTCCTGGAGGCCGCACCAGCGTCCGCTCCGACCCTTAGCTCGGAGCCGAATCCCCCGATCGAGGACGAGTGGTTGGACACCGCCTCGGGGGCTACGATCTCAATGGCGATTGAGCCGAACTCCATCCCTGTCCTTTGCGAAGACAGTGACTCCAGGGTGCCGGACTCCTCTCCGGACTCCGAACCCTCCGCGCCTCTGCCAATCGAATCCGATTGGGCCGTTATGGTGTTCATCGCCATGACATTTTCAAGACTCGCCCTTTGGCGACATCCTGAATTCACTAAAGTCTCTCTCTTTATCCGGAGAGCCCTGGACGGACTACGGACAGGAAGGTTGGGATGCGGACGACGAAGAAATTCAACGCCCACCCACCACCTACTTTGTAGCCACCGTCGATGATTTAACCGACATGCTCGACTTCGACTCCGAAGACATCGATGGTATGGACGACGATGCCGGAGACGACCAAGACCTAGCGCCTACAGGGCACTGGAAGGCCACCTCGTCGTACGACATATACATGGTGGACATCCCAAAAGATGGGAACGGCGATGGAAAAGCGGAGGATGACCCCTCCAAGAAACAGCCCAAGCGTCGGCGTCGGTGACACCGCTCTAAATCCCGCCACAAAGCAAAAACGGTGATTCCAAAGATGGGAGATAATAACACCCGAACAAGGTTGAAGACAACCCTCCAAAGCAGGATTCAACACAGAGGAGGGAGAAGCAAGTCCGCATCGACAAGACGGCAGAAAGAGAGGTAGAGGACGATAATTATCGCGCCCCTCCGAAGACGAGGCAAGCCTCGACGACCTATTTAATTTGTCGTGCCGAAGGATCCCGCCAACAGGAGCATTTCAAACGCAGGCTTATGGCCACGGCAAGCGGGCTCAAGAAAAGCAGCAGCCTTAGAGCTGACTAAGACTTGTTAGCTGACAGATGGACTGAAGTCCTTGCAGCCGAAGAGTATGAACTCGAACACCCCTCCAAGAGATACCCCAAACGCAGGCTACTACCCCAATTAGAGGAAGCAGCACCCAAACCTACATCACCAGCGCATGAAGCGGCCGACCGGCCACCCCATGGTCGCGACAGAGAGGCCTCTAGAGCCTCCATTCAAGCCGCACTCCGGCGTCACTCGAAAAGTACCAAGGCACGGGGAAACACGCCAGACCTGCGAGACATACTGGAGGACAAGGCAAGGCAAACAAGATCGATCTACGGATCGCGTGGGCGCCCCACGACACGTGATGATAACCGTCACGCCAGATAAAGAACTCCGCCGGGCGAACACGTGAGACAAAGCTCATATGAGCTACGTCGTGATATAGCCCAATACAGGGGCGCCGCACACCCACTATGCTTCACAGATGAAGTAATGGATCATCAAATCCCTGAGGGCTTCAAACCCGTAAACATCGAATCATACGATGGTACCACAGATCCTGCGGTCTGGATCGAGGACTATCTCCTCCATATCCACATGGCCCGCGGTGATGATCTACATGCCATCAAATACCTCCCACTCAAGCTTAAAGGACCAGCTCGGCATTGGCTCAACAAATTGCCGGCAGAATCAATTGGTTGTTGGGAGGACCTCGAAGCCGCATTCCTTGATAACTTCCAGGCACATATGTGTGACCACCAGACGCCGATGACCTCAGCCACATAATTCAGCAACCAGAAGAATCGGCCAGACAATTCTGGACACGGTTCCTAACCAAGAAAAATCAAATCGTTGATTGTCCGGATGCAGAGGCCCTCGCAGCCTTCAAACATAACATCCGCGACGAGTGGCTAGCCCGGCACCTAGGACAGGAAAAGCCGAAATCCATGGCAGCCCTGACCACACTCATGACCCGCTTTATGCGGAGAGGACAGCTGGCTAGCTCAGTAGTAACAACTTGACCAAAAACCCCGGTAGTTCGGATACAAGGACATCAATGGCAGGTCGGCAAGAACAAGAACAAGCGCTGCATTAACGGGCGATAATGATGAAGATCTGACGGTCAATGCCGGATTCAGAGGCTATAAACCCGGTCACGGAAGAAGCCATTCAAAAGAAATACCAGGGCCCGTCCAACTTGGACCGAATACTCGATCGCTTGTGCGGATACATGGCACCCCGAAAACCAGCCAATCACACCAACAGGATTGTTGGGTGTTCAAGCAAGCGAGCAAGCTAAGTGCCGAACTCAATGACAAGGGGCTGCATAGTGATGACGAGGAAGAGCGCCGTCACGAACAATAGAGGATGTAAGGGCTTTCCCACACAAGTGCGGACGGTGAACATGATATACGCAACCCATATACCCAAAAGGGAGCGGAACTGCGCACTAAGGGACGATATGCGATGGAGCCGGCCTCAAGTTCAACCCATGGTCTTCCTGCCCGATCACCTTTGATCAAGGGACCACCCCACTAGCATCCGTCCACGGCGGTTTCGCCGCATTGGTTCTTGACCCAATTATTGACGGATTTCACCTCACTAGAGTCCTGATGGACGGCGGCGCAGCTGAACCTACTTTATCGGGATACAAGGCGCAAAATGGGCATAGACCCCTCAAGGATTAAACCCACAAAGACGACCTTTAAAGGCGTAATACCAGGTGTAGAGGCCAATTGTACAGGCTCAGTTACACTCGAAGTGGTCTTCGGATCCCCAGATAACTTCCGAAGCAAAGAGTTAATCTTCGACATAGTCCCGTTCCGCAATGGGCTATCACACATCGCTTTGACGAACCGCATTGCAAAGTTCAATGCGGTGCCGCACCACGCATACCTCAAGCTCAAGATGCCAGGCCCTCGAGGAGTAATCACGGTCAATGGAAACACCGAACGCCTTCTCCAAACGGAGGAGCACACGGCTGACCTCGCGGCGGAGGTGCAAAGCAGCCTCTCACAACAATTCTCGAGTCCGCCACTAAACGTCCGGACACCGCCAAGCCGCCACCGAGTAACCTACAACAAGACCGCCTGCACGATTCAAGCATCGCCAGAGTAATCCGCCCCAACCCCAGCCCTCGCGAAATTGCGAAGCCAAGATTACGCGTACATAACTACGCCCGAGATACCATGGGCATAAGGGAGGGGCACGACCACGGCAAGACGCCTGCACGCGGCTCAACCGCACTGTGGGCTCCCAATTATGTCATTCTTTTTTCTTCTTCTTTTTCTTACATTCAGACTCCGTTTTCCGGAAGCCCTGTCCGGCACTTGAATTGCCAAACTCACGATGCAACAGCCAGGGAAGCAGAAAGCTACCTCGAATGTCCAGGTGGTCTCTATTACGAGCATTATACCTGTTTTACATACCATCCCGCAGCTTACCCCTTGAGGGGGACATGTTAAATAGTCCCATCCCTTGCTTATCGCACTATTTGTATCGCTTTTATGCTCATCGCAGACCTTTTGAATAAACAATACATAGCTTTTGCCTATTATTGCACTCCTTTCTATATCTATATATATGTTCATTTCATGACATGTTGCACCTGCACACTTTGGTACGGCCAATACACCAGTGGGGCTTAAGTATCCCAAAATTATGGTGTGATAAGTCCGAACACTTTCACAAGTGCGGCACCCAACTTATAGCATTATATGCATCGGCTCGAATCATGTCTTGGGTCAATAGTTGGGTTTGCTGGCTCCCATGTTTTGGTACCTTACGTTCCCTTATATCGCTAAGGTAGCACTGGAGAACCACTGCGATTGTGCCTCGGTTGAGCTGGGTTGAGCACCTCGAGAGAAAGCTAAAACTGACCGTCATGATAGGGCGAGAGCCGGTTGCTGTTCGAGAGGTTTTTTCGGGTCCCTAAAGACTTATGCCGCTTAGAGCGAGGAACTGGCATTGTCCAACCAAGGCGTGGATAGCGCCCCGAACTCGGTCTTCCGAATACTAGGGGCTTCACTAAATTTAAAATTATAGAATTCTATGGCTAAGTGAGAGTGTTCAAGCACTATAAGTCCGGTTGCCTTGTTCGCTATGCTGAGCGCCTCCCTCGACGGACCCAAGAATGGGAACAAGAGCGCTCAAGTTTATCCCGAACACCCCAAAGCACTGTGGCATGGGGGCTGAAGCCAACGACTTGCCATCTCTAAAATTTGATAAACGGCCGCCTGACGTAAGGTAATATTTTAAATTAACAAGCGTTGCTTAGCGCATATGAACAAGTTTTCAGCGTAAGGATAACAAATGCGAGTCTATTCAAAAATTACATATTTGGAGCACTCATCCGCTATACAATGGGCACCCTTCAGACGCCCTCATAGTACATTTCGGCTTACGATGATCCTTGCCCTTCTATGGGCCCGTCTGGTCACAAGCTTCTCCGCATCCAGCTTGCCCCAAAGGCACTTTAGCATCGGCAAGGGCCCGACGGCACCTTCAATGCAGACGGAGCGCTTGATGACTTCAATCCATGGACAAAGGCCCACCAGCCGCTGCACTAACCCAAGTAGCTCCTGTGCATGGCTTCCAAAGGCCACAACCGAACTATGAGGCTCTTCATGGCCTGTTCGGGCGACCTTAGGAGCTCGACCAGCTGCTTCAGCTGGTCTCTCAGGGGCACCGGACGGTCGGCCTCAGCATACTGAGACCAGAACACCTTCTCCGTCGAGCTCCCCTCCTTGGCGCGGTAGAACGCGGCAGAATCAGACACACTACGGGGCAGATCTACGAACGCTCCTGGAGAGCTCCAGATTCGGGTAAGTACTAGATAATTGACTTTTACATTCTTGCTCTAGATAAAGAATGCCTTACCCGCCGCGATCTTATTTATTGCCTCAATCTCCTGGAGGGCTTTTTGGGCCTCGGCCTTAGCAGCTTTGGCACTCTCAAGAACCGAGGCAAGCTCGGACTCTCGGGTCTTCGAGTCATGCTCCAAACCTCGTGGTTTTTCCACGAGAGCCTGGAGCTCTTGCCGCATTCTCCGCCACCAGCGCCTCCCCTTCTCTCGCTCGGTGCGCTCCACACCGCTCGGTGCACTCCACACCGCTCGGTGCGCTTCCACACCATACGCCTCCGCCAAGAATAACCTACAACAAGACCGCTGCACGATTCAAGCATCGCCAGCGTAATCCGCCCCAAACCCAGCCCTCGCGAAATTGCGAAGCCAGTACTACGCTGCATATAACTACGCCCGAGATACCATGGGCATAAGGGGAGGGCACGACCACGACATCGCCTGCACGCGGCTCAACCGCACTAGGGGCTCCCAATTGTGTCATTCTTTTTTTCTTCTTCTTTTTTCTTACATTCAGGACTCCGCTTTCCAGAAGCCCTGTCCGGCACTTGAATTGCCGAACTCACGATGCAACAGCCAGTGGAAGCGTAGTTACCTCGAATGTCCAGGTGGTCTCTATTACGAGCATTATACCTGTTTTACATACCATCCCGCAGCTTACCCCTTGAGGGGGACATGTTAAATAGTCCCATCCCTTGCTTATCGCACTATTTGTATCGTTTTGCGTTCATCGCAGTACCTTTTTGAATAAACAATACATAGCTTTTGCCTATTATTGCACTCCTTTCTATATCTATATATATGTTCATTTCATGACATGTTGCACCCGTACACTTTGGTACGGCCAATACACCAGGGGCTTAAGTATCCCAAAATTATGGTGTGATAAGTCCGAACACTTTCACAAGTGCGGCACCCTGAACTTATAGCATTATATGCATCGGCTCCGAATCATGTCTTGGGTCAATAGTTGGGTTTGCCTGGCTCCCATGTTTTGGTACCTTACGTTCCGTTATATCGGCTAAGGTAGCACTGGAGAACCACTGCGATTGTGCCCCGGTTGAGCTGGGTTGAGCACCTCAGTGGAGAAAGCTAAAACTGACCGTCATGATAGGGCGAGAGCAGGTCGCTGTTCGAGAGGTTTTTTCGGGTCCCTAAAGACTTATGCCACTTAAAGCGAGGAACCGGCATTGTCCGACCAAGGCGTGGATAGCGCCCCGAACTCGGTCTTCTAAATACTAGGGGCTTCGCCGAAATTTAAAATTATAGAATTCTATGGCTAAGTGAGAGTGTTCAAGCACTATAAGTCCGGTTGCCTTGTTCGTTGCGTTGAGCGCCTCCCTCGACGGACCCAAGAATGGGAACAAGAGCGCTCAAGTTTATCCCGAACACCCAGCACTCGTGGCATGGGGGCTGAAGCCAACGACTTGCCATCTCTCAAATTTGATAAACGGCCGCATGTAAGGTAATATTTTAAATTAACAAGCGTTGCTTAAGCGATATGAACAAGTTTTCAGCGCATGGATAACAAACGCGAGTCTATTCAAAATTACATATTTGGAGCACTCATCCGCTATACAGCGGGCACCCTTCAGGACGCCCTCATAGTACATTTCGGGCTTACGATGATCCTTGCCCTTCGGTGGCCCGTCCGTCACAAGCTTCTCCGCATCCAGCTTGCCCCAGTGCACTTTAGCACGGGCAAGGGCCCGACGGGCACCTTCAATGCGCACGGAGCGCTTGATGACTTCAATCCATGGACAAAGGCCCACCAGCCGCTGCACTAACCCGAAGTAGCTCCTGTGCATGGCTTCCAAAGGCCACAACCGAACTATGAGGCCCTTCATGGCCTGTTCGGGCGACCTTGTGGAGCTCGACCACCGCTTCACCGGTCTCTCGTGGGCACAGACGGTCGGCCTCAAAGATACCGAGACCGTAACACCTTCTCCGTCGAAGCTCCCTCCTTGGCGCGGTACAACGCAGAATCGTAACAAACTACAGGCAGATCTGAACGCCTCACGGAGAGCTCCAGATTCGGGTAAGTACTAGATAATTGACTTTTACATTCTTGCTCTAGATAAAGAATGCCTTACCGCGCGATCTTATTTATTGCCTCAATCTCCTGGAGGGCTTTTTGGGCCTCGGCCTTAGCAGCTTTGGCACTCTCAAGAACCGAGGCAAGCTCGGACTCTCGGGTCTTCGAGTCATGCTCCAAACCCTCGTGTTTTTCCACGAGAGCCTGGAGCTCTTGCCGTACCTCCGCCAGCTGCGCCTCCCCCTTCTCTCGCTCGGTGCGCTCCACAGCCGCTCGGGGCACTCCACAGCCGCTCGGTGCGCTCCACAGCTGCGCCTCCGCCAGTAACCTACTACAAGACCGCCTGGCACGATTCAAGCACGCGTAGCAATCCGGCCCCAACCCCAGCCCCTCGAAATTATGGGCCAAGATTACGCTGCATTACATAACTACGCCCGAGATACCATGGGCATAAGGGAGGGGCACGACCACGCACGCCTGCACGCGGCTCAACCGCACTGTGGGCTCCCAATTGTGTCATTCTTTTTTCTTCTTCTTTTTCTTACATTCAGACTCCGCTTTTCCGAAGCCCTGTCTGCACTTGAATTGCCAAACTCACGATGCAACAGCCGTGGAAGCGTAGCTACCTCGAATGTCCAGTGGTCTCTATTACGAGCATTATAATTGCTTTTACATACCATCCCGCAGCTTACCCCTTGAGGGGGACATGTTAAATAGTCCCATCCCTTGCTTATCGCACTATTTGTATCGTTTTGCGTTCATCACAGTACCTTTTTGAATAAACAATACATAGCTTTTGCCTATTATTGCACTCCTTTCTATATCTATATATATGTTCATTTCATGACATGTTGCACCCAGACACTTTGGTACGGCCAATACACCAGGGCTTAAGTATCCCAAAATTATGGTGTGATAAGTCCGAACACTTTCACAAGTGCGGCACCCGAACTTATAGCATTATATGCATCGGCTCAGAATCATGTCTTGGGTCAATAGTTGGGTTTGCTGGCTCCCATGTTTTGGTACCTTACGCCCCTTATATCGGCTAAGGTAGCACTGGAGAACCACTGCGATTGTGCCCCGTTGAGCTGGGTTGAGCACCTCGAAGGAGAAAGCTAAACTGACCGTCATGATAGGGCGAGAGCTGGTCGCTGTTCGAGAGGTTTTTTCGGGTCCCTAAAGACTTATGCCGCTTAGAGCGAGGAACTGCATTGTCCGACCAAGGCGTGGATAGCGCCCTAACTCGGTCTTCGAATACTAGGGGCTTCACCAAATTTAAAATTATAGAATTCTATGGCTAAGTGAGAGTGTTCAAGCACTATAAGTCCGGTTGCCTTGTTCGTTGCGTTGAGCGCCTCCTCGATGGACCCAAGAATGGGAACAAGAGCGCTCAAGTTTATCCCGAACACCCCAAAGCACTGTGGCATGGGGGTGAAGCCAACGACTTGCCATCTCTAAAATTTGATAAACGGCCGCATGTAAGGTAATATTTTAAATTAACAAGCGTTGCTTAGCGATATGAACAAGTTTTCAGCGTCTGACAGATAACAAATGCGAGTCTATTCAAAAATTACATATTTGGAGCACTCATCCGCTTATACAATGGGCACCCTTCAGACGCCCTCATAGTACATTTCGGCTTACGATGATCCTTGCCCTTCGGTGGCCCGTCTGTCACAAGCTTCTCCGCATCCAGCTTGCCCCAAAGTGCACTTTAGCACGGGCAAGGCCCGACGGCACCTTCAATGCAGACGGAGCGCTTTGATGACTTCAATCCATGGACAAAGGCCCACCACCGCTGCACTAACCCGAAGTAGCTCCTGGGCATGGCTTCCAAAGGCCACAACCGAACTATGAGGCTCTTCATGGCCTGTTCGGCGACCTTGTGGAGCTCGACCAGCCGCTTCAATTTGGTCTCTCGTGGCACTGGACGGTCGGCCTCAAAGATATCGAGACCGTAACACCTTCTCCGTCGAGCTGCCCTCCTTGGCGCTGTAGAGAACGAGGCGTAATCGGACACACCACGGGCAGATCTACGAACGCTCCCGAGAGCTCCAGATTCGGTAAGTACTAGATAATTGACTTTACATTCTTGCTCTAGATAAAGAATGCCTTACCGCCATGATCTTATTTATTGCCTCAATCTCCTGGAGGGCTTTTTGGGCCTCGGCCTTAGCAGCTTTGGCACTCTCAAGAACCGAGGCAAGCTCGGACTCTCGGATCTTCGAGTCATGCTCCAAACCCTCGTGTTTTTCCACGAGAGCCTGGAGCTCTTGCCGTACCTCCGCCAGCTGTGCCTCCCCCTTCTCTCGCTCGGTGCGCTCCACGTACCGCCGGTGCACTCCACACCGCTCAGTGCGCTCCACACCTGCGCCTCCGCCAAGAACCTACAACAAGACCGCCTGCACGATTCAAGCATCGCCAGAGTAATCCGGCCCCAAACCCAGCCCTCGCGAATTATGCGGAAGATTACTACAGCGTACATAACTACGCTCTGGAGATACCATGGGCATAAGGGGAGGGGCACGACCACTCATACGCCTGCACGCGGCTCAACCGCACTGTGGGCTCCCAATTGTGTCATTCTTTTTTCTTCTTCTTTTTTCTTACATTCAGCACTCCGTTTTCCAGAAGCCCTGTCCGGCACTTGAATTGCCGAACTCACGATGCAACAGCCAGGGAAGCAGAAAGCTACCTCGAATGTCCAGGTGGTCTCTATTACGAGCATTATACCTGTTTTACATACCATCCCGCAGCTTACCCCTTGAGGGGGACATGTTAAATAGTCCCATCCCTTGCTTATCGCACTATTTGTATCGTTTTGCGTTCATCGCAGTACCTTTTTTATAAACAATACATAGCTTTTGCCTATTATTGCACTCCTTTCTATATCTATATATATGTTCATTTCATGACATGTTGCACCCGTACACTTTGGTACGGCCAATACACCAGGGGCTTAAGTATCCCAAAATTATGGTGTGATAAGTCCGAACACTTTCACAAGTGCGGCACCCTGAACTTATAGCATTATATGCATCGGCTCCGAATCAGTCTTGGGTCAATAGTTGGGTTTGCCGGGCTCCCATGTTTTGGTACCTTACGTTCCGTTATATCGGCTAAGGTAGCACTGGGAGAACCACTGCGATTGTGCCCCGGTTGAGCTGGGTTGAGCACCTCGATTGGAGAAAGCTAAAACTGACCGTCATGATAGGGCGAGAGCCGGTCGTTGTTCGAGAGGTTTTTTCGGGTCCCTAAAGACTTATGCCACTTAAAGCGAGGAACCGGCATTGTCCGACCAAGGCGTGGATAGCGCCCCGAACTCGGTCTTCTAAATACTAGGGGCTTCGCCGAAATTTAAAATTATAGAATTCTATGGCTAAGTGAGAGTGTTCAAGCACTATAAGTCCGGTTGCCTTGTTCGCTATGCTGAGCGCCTCCTCGACGGACCCAAGAATGGGAACAAGAGCGCTCAAGTTTATCCCAACACCCCAAAGACTTTTCGTGGCATGGGGGCTGAAGCCAACGACTTGCCATCTCTAAAATTTGATAAACGGCCGCACAGAAGGTAATATTTTAAATTAACAAGCGTTGCTTAGCGCATATGAACAAGTTTTCAGCGTACAGGATACAAAACGCGAGTCTATTCAAAAATTACATATTTGGAGCACTCATCCGCTATACAGCGGGCACCCTTCAGGACGCCCTCATAGTACATTTCGGGCTTACGATGATCCTTGCCCTTCGGTGGCCCGTCCGTCACAAGCTTCTCCGCATCCAGCTTGCCCCAGTGCACTTTAGCACGGGCAAGGGCCCGACGGGCACCTTCAATGCAGACGGAGCGCTTGATGACTTCAATCCATGGACAAAGGCCCACCAGCCGCTGCACTAACCCGAAGTAGCTCCCAGGCATGGCTTCCAAAGGCCACAACCGAACTATGAGGCCCTTCATGGCCTGTTCGGCGACCTTGTGGAGCTCGACCAGCTGCTTCAGCTGGTCTCTCAGGGGCACCGGACGGTCGGCCTCAGCATACTGAGACCAGAACACCTTCTCCGTCGAGCTCCCCTCCTTGGCGCGGTAGAACGCCGTAATCGGACACACACCACGGGCAGATCTGAACGCCTCTGGAGAGCTCCAGATTCGGGTAAGTACTAGATAATTGACTTTACATTCTTGCTCTAGATAAAGAATGCCTTACCGCCGCGATCTTATTTATTGCCTCAATCTCCGGAGGGCTTTTGGGCCTCGGCCTTAGCAGCTTTGGCACTCTCAAGAACCGAGGCAAGCTCGGACTCTGGTCTTCGAGTCATGCTCCAAACCCTCGTGTTTTCCACGAGAGCACGGAGCTCTTGCCGCATTCTCCGCCACCGTGCCTCCCCTTCTCTCGCTCAGTGCGCTCCACGGCCCGCTCGGTGCACTCCATGACCGCTCGGTCGCTCCACATTGCGCCTCCGCCAAGAACCTACAACAAGACCGCTCGCACGATTCAAGCATCGCCAGAGTAATCCGCCCCAAACCCAGCCCTCGCGAAATTGCGAAGCCAAGATTACGCTGCACATAACTACGCTCTGGAGATACCATGGGCATAAGGGGAGGGGCACGACCACGGCACGCCCAGAATGCGGCTCAACCGCACCAGGGGCTCCCAATTGTGTCATTCTTTTTTTCTTCTTCTTTTTTCTTACATTCAGGACTCCGTTTTCCAGAAGCCCTGTCCGGCACTTGAATTGCCGAACTCACGATGCAACAGCCAGGGAAGCGTAGTTACCTCGAATGTCCGGTGGTCTCTATTACGAGCATTATACCTGTTTTACATACCATCCTCAGCCTTACCCCTTGAGGGGGACATGTTAAATAGTCCCATCCCTTGCTTATCGCACTATTTGTATCGCTTTTATGCTCATCGTAGTACCTTTTGAATAAACAATACATAGCTTTTGCCTATTATTGCACTCCTTTCTATATCTATATATATGTTCATTTCATGACATGTTGCACCCAGACACTTTGGTACGGCCAATACACCGAGGGGCTTAAGTATCCCAAAATTATGGTGTGATAAGTCCAAACACTTTCACAAGTGCGGCACCGAACTTATAGCATTATATGCATCGGCTCGAATCATGTCTTGGGTCAATAGTTGGGTTTGCTGGCTCCCATGTTTTGGTACCTTACGTTCCGTTATATCGCCTAAGGTAGCACTGGAGAACCATCGCGATTGTGCCCGGTTGAGCTGGGTTGAGCACCTCGATGGAGAAAGCTAAAACTGACCGTCATGATAGGGCGAGAGCCGATGCTGTTCGAGAGGTTTTTCGGGTCCCTAAAGACTTATGCCGCTTAGAGCGAGGAACTGCATTGTCCGACCAATGCGTGGATAGCGCCCGAACTCGGTCTTCGAATACTAGGGGCTTCACCAAATTTAAAATTATAGAATTCTATGGCTAAGTGAGAGTGTTCAAGCACTATAAGTCCGGTTGCCTTGTTCGCTATGCTGAGCGCCTCCTCGACGGACCCAAGAATGGGAACAAGAGCGCTCAAGTTTATCCCGAACACCCCAAAGACTGTGGCATGGGGGCTGAAGCCAACGACTTGCCATCTCTAAAATTTGATAAACGGCCGCATGTAGGTAATATTTTAAATTAACAAGCGTTGCTTAGCGCATATGAACAAGTTTTCAGCGACAGGATAACAAATGCGAGTCTATTCAAAATTACATATTTGGAGCACTCATCCGCTATACAATGGGCACCCTTCAGGACGCCCTCATAGTACATTTCGGGCTTACGATGATCCTTGCCCTTCGGTGGCCCGTCCGTCACAAGCTTCTCCGCATCCAGCTTGCCCCAGAGCACTTTAGCACGGGCAAGGGCCCGACGGGCACCTTCAATGCAGACGGAGCGCTTGATGACTTCAATCCATGGACAGGCGTCCACCAGCCGCTGCACTAACCCGAAGTAGCTCCCAGGCATGGCTTCCAAAGGCCACAACCGAACTATGAGGCTCTTCATGGCCTGTTCGGCGACCTTGTGGAGCTCGATCACCGCTTCACCGGGTCTCTCGTGGGCACTGGACGGTCGGCCTCAAAGATACCGAGACCGAACACCTTCTCCGTCGAGCCTCCTCCTTGGCGCGGCAGAGAACGCGGCAGAATCAGACACACTACGGGGCAGATCTACGAACGCTCCTGGAGAGCTCCAGATTCGGGTAAGTACTAGATAATTGACTTTTACATTCTTGCTGTGGATAAAGAATGCCTTACCCACCGCGATCTTATTTATTGCCTCAATCTCCTCGAGGGCTTTTTGGGCCTCGGCCTTAGCAGCTTTGGCACTCTCAAGAACCGAGGCAAGCTCGGACTCTCGGGTCTTCGAGTCATGCTCCAAACCCTCGTGGTTTTTCCACGAGCACAGGAGCTCTTGCCGTACCTCCGCCCATGATGCGCCCCCCCCTTCTCTCGCTCAGTGCGCTCCACAGCCGCCGGTGCACTCCATACCGCTCGGTGCGCTCCATACCGCTGCGCCTCCACCAAGAACCTACAACAAGACCGCCTGCACGATTCAAGCATCGCCAGAGTAATCCGCCCCAAACCCAGCCCTCGCGAAATTGCGAAGCCAAGATTACGCTGCATATAACTACGCCTGGAGATACCATGGGCATAAGGGGAGGGCACGACCACCAAGACACCTGCATGCGGCTCAACCGCACCAGGGCTCCCAATTGTGTCATTCTTTTTTTCTTCTTCTTTTTTCTTACATTCAGGACTCCGCTTTCCAGAAGCCCTGTCCGGCACTTGAATTGCCGAACTCACGATGCAACAGCCAGGGAAGCAGAAAGCTACCTCGAATGTCCAGCTGGTCTCTATTACGAGCATTATACCTGTTTTACATACCATCCCGCAGCTTACCCCTTGAGGGGGACATGTTAAATAGTCCCATCCCTTGCTTATCGCACTATTTGTATCGCTTTATGCTCATCGCAGCATACCTTTTTGAATAAACAATACATAGCTTTTGCCTATTATTGCACTCCTTTCTATATCTATATATATGTTCATTTCATGACATGTTGCACCCGTACACTTTGGTACGGCCAATACACCAGGGGCTTAAGTATCCCAAAATTATGGTGTGATAAGTCCGAACACTTTCACAAGTGCGGCACCCCGAACTTATAGCATTATATGAATCGGCTCAATCATGTCTTGGGTCAATAGTTGGGTTTGCCGGGCTCCCATGTTTTGGTACCTTACGTTCCGTTATATCGGCTAAGGTAGCACTGAGAACCACTGCGATTGTGCCCGGTTGAGCTGGGTTGAGCACCTCGGTGGAGAAAGCTAAAACTGACCGTCATGATAGAGGCGAGAGCTGGTCGCTGTTCGAGAGGTTTTTTCGGTCCCTAAAGACTTATGCCGCTTAGAGCGAGGAACCGGCATTGTCCGACCAAGGCGTGGATAGCGCCTCGAACTCGGTCTTCGAATACTAGGGGCTTCACGAAATTTAAAATTATAGAATTCTATGGCTAAGTGAGAGTGTTCAAGCACTATAAGTCCGGTTGCCTTGTTCGCTATGCTGAGCGCCTCCCTCGATGGACCCAAGAATGGTAACAAGAGCGCTCAAGTTTATCCCGAACACCCCCGCACTCGTGGCATGGGGGCTGAAGCCAACGACTTGCCATCTCTAAAATTTGATAAACGGCCGCACAGAAGGTAATATTTTAAATTAACAAGCGTTGCTTAGCGCATATGAACAAGTTTTCAGCGTACAGGATAACAAATGCGAGTCTATTCAAAAATTACATATTTGGAGCACTCATCCGCTATACAAATGGGCACCCTTCAGACGCCCTCATAGTACATTTCGGGCTTACGATGATCCTTGCCCTTCGGTGGGTTCGTCTGTCACAAGCTTCTCCGCATCCAGCTTGCCCCAAAGGCACTTTTAGCACGGGCAAGGCCCGACGGGCACCTTCAATGCAGACGGAGCGCTTGATGACTTCAATCCATGGACAAAGGCCCACTAGCCGCTGCACTAACCCGGAAGTAGCTCCTGTGCATGGCTTCCAAAGGCCACAACCGAACTATGAGGCCCTTCATGGCCTGTTCGGCGACCTTAGGAGCTCGACCAGCTGCTTCACCTGGTCTCTCGTGGGCACTGACGGTCGGCCTCGAGATACCGAGACCGTAACACCTTCTCCGTCGAGCTCCCCTCCTTGGCGCGGTAGAACGCGGCGAGAATCGCACACACCACGGGCAGATCTACGAACGCTCCTGGAGAGCTCCAGATTCGGGTAAGTACTAGATAATTGACTTTTACATTCTTGCTGTGGATAAAGAATGCCTTACCCGCCGCGATCTTATTTATTGCCTCAATCTCCTGGAGGGCTTTTTGGGCCTCGGCCTTAGCAGCTTTGGCACTCTCAAGAACCGAGGCAAGCTCGGACTCTCGGGTCTTCGAGTCATGCTCCAAACCCTCGTGTTTTTCCACGAGAGCCTGGAGCTCTTGCCGTACCTCCGCCAGCTGCGCCTCCCCCTTCTCTCGCTCGGTGCGCTCCACAGCCGCTCGGTGCACTCCACAGCCGCTCGGTGCGCTCCACAGCTGCGCCTCCGCCAGTAACCTACAACAAGACCGCCTGGCACGATTCAAGCACGCGTAGCAATCCGGCCCCAAACCCAGCCCTCGCGAAATTGCGAAGCCGATTACGCTGCGTACATAACTACGCTCTGGAGATACCATGGGCATAAGGGAGGGGCACGACCACGGCTGCGCCTGCACGCGGCTCAACCGCACTGTGGCTCCCAATTGTGTCATTCTTTTTCTTCTTCTTTTTTCTTACATTCAAAGACTCCGCTTTTCCAGAAGCCCTGTCCCAAGACTTGAATTGTCGAACTCACGATGCAACAGCCTGGTGGAAGCGTAAAGCTACCTCGAATGTCCGTGTGGTCTCTATTACGAGCATTATACCTGTTTTACATTCCATCCCGCTGCTTACCCATTGAGTGGGACTTGTTAAATTGTGCCGTCCCTTGCTTATCACACTATTTGTATCGTTTTATGCTCATCGCAGTACCTTTTGAATAAACAATACATAGCTTTTGCCTATTATTGCACTCCTTTCTATATCTATATATATGTTCATTTCATGACATGTTGCACCCGTACACTTTGGTACGGCCAATACACCAGGGGCTTAAGTATCCCAAAATTATGGTGTGATAAGTCCGAACACTTTCACAAGTGCGGCACCCCGAACTTATAGCATTATATGCATCGGCTCCGAATCATGTCTTGGGTCAATAGTTGGGTTTGCCGGGCTCCCATGTTTTGGTACCTTACGTTCCGTTATATCGGCTAAGGTAGCACTTTGGGAGAACCATCGCGATTGTGCCCGGTTGAGCTGGGTTGAGCACCTCGGTGGAAAGCTAAAACTGACCGTCATGATAGGGCGAGAGCCGGTCGCTGTTCGAGAGGTTTCTTCGGTCCCTAAAGACTTATGCCGCTTAGAGCGAGGAACTGCATTGTCCGACCAAGGCGTGGATAGCGCCCGAACTCGGTCTTCTCGAATACTAGGGGCTTCACGAAATTTAAAATTATAGAATTCTATGGCTAAGTGAGAGTGTTCAAGCACTATAAGTCCGGTTGCCTTGTTCGCTATGCGTTGAGCGCCTCCCTCGACGGACCCAAGAATGGGAACAAGAGCGCTCAAGTTTATCCCGAACACCCCAAAGACTTCGTGGCATGGGGGTGAAGCCAACGACTTGCCATCTCTAAAATTTTATAAACGGCCGAACCTAAGGTAATATTTTAAATTAACAAGCGTTGCTTTGCGAATATTAAAATTTTTTCTGCTTAATTTTTAACAAATGCGAGTCTATTCAAAAATTACATATTTGGAGCACTCATCCGCTATACAGCGGGCACCCTTCAGGACGCCCTCATAGTACATTTCGGGCTTACGATGATCCTTGCCCTTCGGTGGCCCGTCCGTCACAAGCTTCTCCGCATCCAGCTTGCCCCAGCAGCACTTTAGCAGACGGGCAAGGCCCGACGGGCACCTTCAATGCAGACGGAGCGCTTGATGACTTCAATCCATGGACAAAGGCCCACCACCGCTGCACTAACCCGAAGTAGCTCCTGGGCATGGCTTCCAAAGGCCACAACCGAACTATGAGGCCCTTCATGGCCTGTTCGGCGACCTTAGGAGCTCGACCAGCTGCTTCACCGGTCTCTCGGGGGCACGGACGGTCGGCCTCAAAGATACCGAGACCGTAACACCTTCTCCGTCGAGCTCCCTCCTTGGCGCGGTAGAACGCGCGCGTAATCGCATACACTACGGGCAGATCTCTGAACGCTCTGGAGAGCTCCAGATTCGGTGTAAGTACTAGATAATTGACTTTTACATTCTTGCTCTGCATAAAGAATGCCTTACCCGCCGCGATCTTATTTATTGCCTCAATCTCCTGGAGGGCTTTTTGGGCCTCGGCCTTAGCAGCTTTGGCACTCTCAAGAACCGAGGCAAGCTCGGACTCTCGGGTCTTCGAGTCATGCTCCAAACCCTCGTGTTTTTCCACGAGAGCCTGGAGCTCTTGCCGTACCTCCGCCAGCTGCGCCTCCCCCTTCTCTCGCTCGGTGCGCTCCACAGCCGCTCGGTGCGCTCCACAGCTGCGCCTCCGCCAGTAACCTACAACAAGACCGCCTGGCACGATTCAAGCACGCGTAGCAATCCGGCCCCAAACCCAGCCCTCGCGAAATTGCGAAGCCAGTACTACGCGTACATAACTACGCTCTGGAGATACCATGGGCATAAGGGAGGGCACGACCAAGACGCCTGCACGCGGCTCAACCGCACCAGGGGCTCCCAATTGTGTCATTCTTTTTTTCTTCTTCTTTTTTCTTACATTCAGGACTCCGTTTTCCAGAAGCCCTGTCCGGCACTTGAATTGCCGAACTCACGATGCAACAGCCAGGGAAGCAGAAAGCTACCTCGAATGTCCAGGTGGTCTCTATTACGAGCATTATACCTGTTTTACATACCATCCCGCAGCTTACCCCTTGAGGGGGACATGTTAAATAGTCCCATCCCTTGCTTATCGCACTATTTGTATCGTTTTGCGTTCATCGCAAGACCTTTTGAATAAACAATACATAGCTTTTGCCTATTATTGCACTCCTTTCTATATCTATATATATGTTCATTTCATGACATGTTGCACCCGTACACTTTGGTATGGCCAATACACCAGGGGCTTAAGTACCCCAAAATATGGTGTGATAAGTCCGAACACTTTCACAAGTGCGGCACCCCGAACTTATAGCATTATATGCATCGGCTCCGAATCATGTCTTGGGTCAATAGTTGGGTTTGCGCGGCTCCCATGTTTTGGTACCTTACGTTCCGTTATATCGGCTAAGGTAGCACTGGGAGAACCACTGCGATTGTGGCCCGGTTGAGCTGGGTTGAGCACCTCAGTGGAGAAAGCTAAAACTGACCGTCATGATAGGGCGAGAGCCGGTCGCTGTTCGAGAGGTTTTTTCGGGTCCCTAAAGACTTATGCCGCTTAGAGCGAGGAACCGGCATTGTCCGACCAAGGCGTGGATAGCGCCCCGAACTCGGTCTTCCGAATACTAGGGGCTTCACCAAATTTAAAATTATAGAATTCTATGGCTAAGTGAGAGTGTTCAAGCACTATAAGTCCGGTTGCCTTGTTCGTTGCGTTGAGCGCCTCCCTCGACGGACCCAAGAATGGGAACAAGAGCGCTCAAGTTTATCCCGAACACCCCAGCACTCGTGGCATGAAATTTGAAGCCAACGACTTGCCATCTCTAAAATTTGATAAACGGCCGCCTGAAGGTAATATTTTAAATTAACAAGCGTTGCTTAGCGCATATGAACAAGTTTTCAGCGTACAGGATAACAAATGCGAGTCCATTAAAAAATTACATATTTGGAGCACTCATCCGCTATACGGCGGGCACCCTTCAGGACGCCCTCATAGTACATTTCGGGCTTACGATGATCCTTACCCTTCGGTGGCCCGTCCGTCACAAGCTTCTCCGCATCCAGCTTGCCCCAGTGCACTTTAGCACGGGCAAGGGCCCGACGGGCACCTTCAATGCAGACGGAGTGCTTGATGACTTCAATCCATGGACAGGCGTCCACCAGCCGCTGCACTAACCCGAAGTAGCTCCCAGGCATGGCTTCCAAAGGCCATAGCCGAACTATGAGGCCCTTCATGGCCTATTCGGTGACCTTGTGGAGCTCGACCAACTGCTTCAGCTGGTCTCTCAGGGGCACCGGACGGTCGGCCTCAGCATACTGAGACCAGAACACCTTCTCCGTCGAGCTCCCCTCCTTGGCGCGGTAGAACGCGGCAGAATCAGACACCACGGGCAGACTGCGAACGCCTCCTGGAGAGCTCCAGATTCGGGTAAGTACTAGATAATTGACTTTACATTCTTGCTCGCATAAAGAATGCCTTACCCGCCGCGATCTTATTTATTGCCTCAATCTCCTGGAGGGCTTTTTGGGCCTCGGCCTTAGCAGCTTTGGCCCTCTCGAGAGCCGAGGCAAGCTCGGACTCTCGGGTCTTCGAGTCATGCTCGAAACCCTCGTGTTTTTCCACGAGAGCCTGGAGCTCTTGCCGTACCTCCGCCAGCTGCGCCTCCCCATTCTCTTGCTCGGTGCGCTCCCACGGCCCGCTTTGTTTCGACGCGGACACCGCCTCCTTCGTGGTCGCCACCTCGCTGCGTGGCCCCTACAAGACCCATGTTATTCCTGTTATCTTTTGCAACCAAATCCTTTCTATAAGGTAGTTCTTTAATAAGGTATTACATTACCTTCCTTGTCCTCGAGCTGCTTCTTGGCAAGGCCGAGCTCGTTCTCGGACCGCCGAGGCTCGCTTCAATGCATTGACCTCCGCAAATCGGCGGGCAGAGGTCGCCAGCCTCCATTCGCATATTGACATACTTATGTTAGACTCCTGCGTATATCTTTTTAGATCCTTAGTCCGGCTTTTCTTTTGAACACCGAACTAAGCATCTGGGCTACCGTCTATGCGGTAATATTTTCACATATTCTAAACTTACCTCAAAGCCTGTTAGAAGGCTGGTACAGGCTTCGATCGTAGCTCTTGGCGGATCGAATCTTCTGGATCACCACACTCATAATGCGGTGCTCCTCGTCGATGGAGGCGCCGTTATGCGCCTCCAAGAAGTTATCCGGTGCCTCGGTTGGGACGGAGGACACCGGGCGTCTTACTCCTTCCTACGAAGGGACCGCTTGCGGACTTGAACCGGCCAAGGTTCCGGTATGGAGTCCGGACAAGGGTCGGGCTTAGAGCCCCGGGGTCTCGCTCCCACGCACCTTTGAGTCCGGGAGGTTGCCTTGCGGCGCCTCCTGCGCCACCTCCTCTTGACCAGGCCCCCCTTGGGGCCCCACCTCAGCGTCGTCCGCAGCGTGGGGTGAGGAGGCGGCCGCAAGTGAAGTACTCTCCATTTCCGACGAATTCAGGGACCCGCTCGACGAAGCGGCGAACTCGTCCTTGGGCGGGCTGCATGATTGTTCGGCATTAGAGAACACTATGCAATAAAAAAAAGCCATGGTTATCTGGACACTTACGATCTCGCTAGGGGCTTGGCCCTTGTTGGCCGCTCCTCCCCGTCGTTGTCGGCGTTGGTGGAGAAGTCCGGAGGAAGGGTCCTTCCCTTCTTGGACCCTCCGGCCTCCCCAGTTGGGGCGACCTTCCTTTTCTTCTCTCCCCCCGCTGGGGGAGAGGCTTCTTTTTCCTCCTCCTCTTCCTCAGAGGAGGATTCCGCCTCAGAGTTGTCGGGCGGTGAGTCCGACAGCACCTGGCGCCGGGAGCTCCTTCGAGTTCCCGTGGCCTCCTTCTTGGCCTTCTTCTCCGGCACCACGTGAGGTGCCGGAGCCAAGCAGCCCGTCAATCAAGGCGTCCCGGCTGGTCTTCTGGAAAAAGGGCAGACAGTTAATCTGTCCGACGTCTTCAACCGATCTGTCAAAGGTTAGGGAGTTTTAGATCCCACATAGAGTCAATCTATGAAAAACAAGAGTCCCATAAAGGGTAAAATAACTTACCTCGCTGGCTTGACGCTGCGAGCTGAATCCGCGATCTTCGGTAGAGGATGTGGGAGCCTCGGCACCCATGAACAGCACCTTCCAGGCATCTTCATACGTAGTGTCGAAGAGCCTTTTTAGAGTTGGGTGCTGTGCCGGATCGAACTCCCACAATTTGAAGGCCCGTTGTTGGCATGGGAGAATCCGGCGGATGAGCATCACCTGGATAACGTTGACAAGCCTGAGATTCTTGTCCACCAGGTTTCGGACGCAGGTTTGGAGTCCGGATAGCTCGTCCGAATCCCCCCACATCAGGCCCGTCTCTTTCCATGATGTGAGCCGTGTGGGGAAGCCAGATCGGAATTCGGGGGCCGCCGCCCATTTAGAGTCGCGCGGCTCGGTGATGTAGAACCACCCCGATTG
This sequence comes from Aegilops bicornis, assembly GCA_021605145.1. NCBI lineage: Eukaryota > Viridiplantae > Streptophyta > Magnoliopsida > Poales > Poaceae > Aegilops > Aegilops bicornis. The sequence goes on along the minus strand of CM038669.1, from coordinate 335,312,676 downwards.
CCACCCCTTTATGGTCTCCACAAAGGAGCCCTCGAGCCATAGGACTTTGGCCATCTTGCCAACCATGGCGCCTCCGCACTCCGCTTGGCGGCCGCCCACTACCTTTGGCCTGACATTGAAGATCTTCAGCCATAAGCCGAAGTGGGGCTGGATGTAGAGGAAGGCCTCGCACACGACGATAAACGCTGAGATGTTGAGGATGAAGTTCGGGGCCCGATCGTGGAAGTCCAGGCCGTAGTAGAACATGAGCCCCCAGACAAATGGGTGAAGTGGAAAACCTAGTCCGCGGAGGAAGTGGGGGAGTGTGACGCCCTCGATTCGATCGTACACTAATCATGCACGCAAATGTGTACGATCAAGATCAAGGACTCACGGGAAGATATCACAACACAACTCTAGACACAAATTAAAATAATACAAGCTTTATATTACAAGCCGTGGGCCTCGAGGGCTCGAATACATAAGCTCGAATACACAAGAGTCGGCTGAAGCAACAATATCTGAGTACGTACATGAGTTAGACAAGTTCGCCTTAAGAAGGCTAGCACAAAAGCGACAACGATCGAAAAGGCAAGGCCTCCTGCCTCGAGCCTCCTAATTACTCCCGGTCGCCGCCGCCTCCACGTAGTAGTAGACATCGGCATTGGCATCGACTTCCGGCTCCAACATCTGGTTGCATCAACCGAAAGAAGAAGAAAGGGAAAGCAATTAAGCAAAGCAACCGTGAGTACTCATCCAAAGTACTCGCAAGCAAGGATCTACACTACATATGCAACATTATCAAAGGGATGATGTATATGTGGACTGGGCTGCAGAAATGCCAGAATAGAGAGAAGGCCTAGTCCTATCGAAGACTAGAATCTTCTGGAAACCACCATCTTGCAGCAACCGGAGGGCGTAGAGTAGCATAAAGTAAAGTAGTAGAAGTGTTATCAACCTCGGCTGGAGATCCTTTCTCGACTCCCTGCGAGAAAGGCATCCCAGAGCCATACTATCCGGTTATCATCACAATCAAATCCTCATCACCATCCAGTTCTCATCACAAGTATCCAGCTTCTAGTTGTATCGATCGGGATACAACTCCAAGTGTCCGTTATCAGTAGGACAGGCTATCGATAGATGTTTTCTTCCCTGCAGGGGTGCACCAACTTACCCACCACGCTCGCTTAACTCCGGCCGGACACACTTTCCTGGGCCATGCCCGGCCTCGGCCAAACAATACGCCGCAACCCGACCTAGGCTTAATAGAGAGGCCAGCACGCCGGACTAAACCTATGCCCCCAGGGGTCATGGGCCATCTCCCCGGGAACTCCTGCACGTTGCGAGGGCGGCCGGTGAGCAGACCTAGCTACCTCCTTCAACAAGGCAGCGCCACGCAGTCCAACCCGGTCGCGCCCGCTCGATCGGCCGACGTCTATTAAGCTTCGGTGATGTATACGACGCAGAACGCCCATACTATGCCCACGCGATGGTTAGTGCTATCGTGCCGAGGCCCTTGGATAAAATATCCAAATCGTAGTGGATTAGGAACGCGGTAACAAGCAGAGACTCACGAAAGATGTGACCCCGTTGCCCCGTCTCGAGGACTTGCGGCAAGGGCTAGGAATGCCCGGCCACGCCTCGTAATTATCTCACGGGCACCCTCCGGTCAACCCGTCTCCACATCACTGCAATTAAGCTCGCTGGTACCCCTTAGGGTCGACCCGCCTTCCAAGTAACAAGTGGTAAAGTCCAAGTATCCGTGTGTCCAAACATCAAGGGGAAAACCCGAGGAATCACCCCCGATGAATTCCACTAGATGTAATCATCAAGGTGAACGTAAGAGGAATCACCCCCGAGGTTCACACTTGAGGGTTTGCATGACAGAGTCGTATCGGAAGTGGTTAAGGAGGAAATCACCCTCGATGACCACGACCGAATGACTACACTACATGGTTAACATCAGAAGTTCCGAAGAGGTTCACCCTCGGTACTCGATAGTAACCCAGTAGTGTTGAGCAACTAAGGGGAAAGTGATGTGCGGTGCCGGGGCCTGGTCTGCGGTCCCGTTGATCGGGTCTTCAATGATGAAGCGAGGCAACAAGGACAAGGTGGGGTCAGCGATGGATCACTAACCAACCTATACTAAGCGGTTTAGGATAAGGTGTAAGGTACAATAGCAGATACAAAAGCAGGCTATGCATCAGAATAGAAGAAAACAATAACAGTAGCAAAATCTAATGCAAGCATGAGAGAATGGAATCGGCGATACCGGGATGATCAAAAGGGGGGGGCTTGCCTGGTTGCTCTGGCAAGGAGGAGTCGTCGGTGACGTAGTCGATCACCGGGGCATCAATAGCCACGGGGTCTACCGGAGAGAAGAGGGGGAAGAAACAGTAAATACATAGCAAACAGAGGTAACACTAAGCATGACATGACGATACGTAGCGCTAGGCGTGCTCTAACGCGGTACTACACATTGCGCATTTAAGGGGGAAACATCCGAGGGTGAATTCGACGTTAGGTGGATTCCGGACAAAAGAAAAGAGGGGGGAAGTTCCATGTTCAGCATGCTAGGGGCATGTGACAGATGAACGGACCACGTATCCGGATTCGTTGGATTTTTCTGAGCAACTTTCATATAGAAAACATTTTCATCCGAGGAACGATTTAATTTCTATGAATTTTTAAAGTTTTATTAATATTATGAAATTATTTATATTAACAGAAATGGAATATGATGTCAGCATGACGTAGGAGTGACGTCAGCAGTCAACAGGACGGCTGACCAGGTCAAACTGACCCGTGGGGCCCACATGTCAGCCTCTGTTAACTCTAACAGTAAATTAAACTAATCCAGAGGTTAATTAGCTACTGGGCCCCACATCTCAGTGAAAGATTAGATTACTAGTTACTTTTATTTATAAAAACAGTTAATTAGCCTAATTATACGGTGGGGTCTGCATGTCAATGGCACTGGGCTGCCCAGTCAATAGTTGACTGGGTCAACCCACCAATCTGGGCCCACGGGCCCACCGGCGGTGAGCGAGGTGGGGCCCGCCAGCCACGTCGGCGGAGGCAAAGGCGTCTCGCCACCGGCGACGCTAGAACACGGCGGAGCCGCCGCCTCATCGAATAGCGTTTTATGGCGCCATTCGACACGCTGCTGGGTCCGTTAAATACCACTCGGACGCCGCATCGATTGGTGGTGGTGGCACGGGCGGACTTGGCGGAAATGGCGCCAGCGACAAGGTTTATGCGGTGGAGCGTCATGCGGGTGACGATGAAACGGAGCTACTACGGCGTGCTACGACTCGGGAGAAAGGCTAGGAAGGTGCTGCGCGGCGCGGTGAAGCTAACGGGCATACGCCGTGACCAATCGTCACCGGAGACTCGCTGGCGACGAAGCTCCATGGCGCTGCTCGGGCGCACGTGGGGAAAGCAGCTAGGGGGCGCGCCAAGTCGGCAAGGAGAGGGAGAAGGTAGGAGAGCTCACCGGGGAGGCACAAGGTGGCCTGGTGTAAGATTAGTAGCAGCGGCAGTTGCCGGAGACGACGGAGTTCGCCGGCGACAGAGGCGAAAGGGGGCGGCTCGATCCGCTCCCCGCAGTGGCCCCCGGCTCGCGCTCACGTACGGGGACGGGGTAGACAACGACAGCACAGACGATGGGCACGATGTCGAGGCGAACGGCGCTCGATGGCCGCGAGGACGGGCGAGGCACGACGGCGACCGCGTCGGCCTCCTCTCCAAAACGAAGGATAGGGAGAGAGAGAGAAGGGGAGAGTGGGTGAGGGAGAGCCAGGGGGACGGAGTAGCGGGAGCGGCGGTAGGTGAGGGGGAGGACTCGAGGCATCGGAGGGGGGCGCTCTTATCCACCCGCGGCGCTGCCGGCGAGGTGGTCGGGCGGCGACGAGCCCCTGTAGCGGTGCGCACCGGGGGAACAGGAGGAGGGCGCGGTACGGGGGAGCTGGGCCGGCTTGCTGTGGTGGGCCGAGGCCCATGGGAAGGGGGCGCGGTGGCCAGCTGGGCCAGTCGGCCCAGTTGAGGGGGGCTTTCCCTTTTTTTATTTTAAAGCTTTTTCTGGTTTTAGCTATTTCAAGCCATTTAGACATTTTGCAAAAATATCGGTTCACCACCAATATTACCAGAAGAATATTTTCCACATGATGAACATTTTAGTTTTCATGTTTGAGCATTTTGAATTTCACACAGAATTTGAATTTGAAATCAACTGGAATGTGAAAGAGCATGAGACAATAATGATCAGGCACATGTTTAGCAAAACAATTAACTTAACCCCAGGGGTTACTGTAGCATCATTACACCGGGGGTGTTACAACTTGTGATGATAACCGGATAGTATGGCTTTGGGATGCCTTTCTCGTAGGGAGTCGAGAAAGGATCTCCGGCCGAGGTTGATAACACTTCTACTACTTTACTTTATGCTACTCTACTCCCTCCGGTTGCTGCAAGATGGTGGTTTCCAGAAGATGCTAGTCTTCGATAGGACTAGGCCTTCTCTCTATTCTGGCATTTCTGCAGCCCAGTCCACATATACATCCTCCCTTTGATAATGTTGCATATGTAGTGTAGATCCTTGCTTGCGAGTACTTTGGATGAGTACTCACGGTTGCTTTGCTTCCCTGTTTCCCCCTTTCTTCTTCTTCCCGATTGATGCAACCAGATGTTGGAGCCCAGAAGTCAGATGCCACCGCTGATGTCTACTACTACGTGGAGGCCGCCGACGACCAGGAGTAGTTAGGAGGCTCCCAGGCAGGAGGCCTTGCCTTTTCGATCATTGCTGCTTTTGTGCTAGCCTTCTTAAGGCAAACTTGTCTAACTCATGTCTGTACTCAGATATTGTTGCTTCCGCTGACTCTTGTGTATTCGAGCTTATGTATTCGAGCCCTCGAGGCCCTTGGCTTGTAATATAAAGCTTGTATTATTTTAATTTGTGTCTAGAGTTGTGTTGTGATATCTTCCCGTGAGTCCTTGATCTTGATCGTACACATTTGCGTGCATGATTAGTGTACGATTGAATCGAGGGCGTCACAAGTTGGTATCAGAGCCGACTGCCTGTAGGTAGCCCCTTTCCAACTCCTTGGCCGAAGTCGAGTCTAGTCACTGAAAAACTTTTACTAACATTGGCTGTGTGGCTTACGGTCCCACGTCGCCATTGGGTGGTATTAGCATCTTTTACTCCTCGTCTATACTGGGACTACGAACTCTGTTCTACTCGGGTTAAACGAATTTACTAACATTAGGATGCCGTGACCACATTCACCCCGAAGTTGGATAAAGCCATAGTTATTCCTTAGAATAGCCTCTTGAATAGTACACACACCTGTCGTGTTGACTACGAAGTGGAATCCATCGTACATCTTTCCTTATGCATGTTTCATCATGAATGATCCTTGCCTTTGCAAATGCTCAATGCTGAACTACCCCCTGTTACATGTTAGCAGGATGGTTAGACCTACTGGTCGTGGCCGTGGTGCCAACGATCCACCACCGCCCGAATTCTTTGCTGGAATGATGCAACAATTTGAGCTGAACCGCCAGTTCATGGAAGGAATGATGGCTCAGTTTCCTCGTCCGAACATGAATCAACAGCCAACCCCAGTAACTCTGCAGGACTTCATGCGCCTCAACCCGACTATTTACCGCAGCTCAACTCAACCCCTTGATGCTGATGACTGGCTCCGCGACATCACATATGAAATGGAGTCTGCAAGTGTTGCCCCTGCCAGCTATGTCACCTTCGTATCCTTCTTCCTCAAGGGTCCTGCTGCCCAATGGTGCGACAGCCACAGGCGTACCCTACCTGCTGGAACGGTCATTACTTGGCCGGAATTCCAAGCTGCCTTTCGTGCCCGTTTCATTCCTCAGGGAACCATGGACAGGAAGAAGTGAGAGTTCCGCAACCTCACCCAAGGCAACAAGTCTGTAGATGCATATCAACAGGAATTTCTGGACTTGTCACGTTATCTTTGAAGAAGACATTGCTACTGATGCTCGTAAGCAAGAGAAGTTTCGTGATGGACTTCACCCTGATATCAAGCTAGCATTGCTCGTTCATGACTTTGCCGACTTTGCCACCTTGGTGAACAAGGCTATTCAGGTTGAGACTGGTCTTCAGGAACACCAGGGATCCCTTAGGCGTAGTCGCGACGTTGGCTCATCTTCGGGCCCGTCAGCGCAGAAGCGTCGGATATGGATTCCCCACAGCATGTATCATCCAACTGCACCTGCACCAAGACAGTCCTATGTTGCACCTCGTCTGCCTCCTCCACCACAGAGGCAGCCCCTTTGGGCTGTACCACCCCAAGCTTCTGCTCCCAATCCCAATGATGGTCTATGCTTCAAGTGTGGCCTTCCAGGTCACCGCTCCAGGAAATGCCCTCAAAATCAGGATCAGCTGGCTCTGCCTTCAATTGGTCGTAACAATCAGCCCCATAACAACAATGCCAGACCTTATTGTCGTGGTCAGGCTAATCATGTTGATCTGAATGAAGCTCAAGATCAACCTGCCACTGTGATGGGTACTCTTCTCGTTAATTCATGCAGACTTCGCTTTATTCGATTCAGAGCCTCGCATTCATTCATGTCGGAAAATTTTGCATACGCACCACGACATTCGATGCGAGCCCATGAACACTCCGATAGTGGTACGCACCCTGCAGGTCGTTGTCGAACTACCATGATTGGTCGCGGCGTCCCGTTGAAATTGAAGGGCTGGAATTTCATGTTTCTCCCATTATTCGAGTCTTCCAACATTGACCTCATTCGGGAATGGAATGGTTCAAAGCGCATATCGCCTCTATCGCTTTGCGCCACCAAAGTTGTTCACCTCCTACATCCTTCCAATGAAATAGTAAGCTACCATGCTCAGCTTGTTCAGAATATTTGAAGCACGAATGTATGCTTTGAATGCGTTGAACGCAGCACCTCTTGAGGAATTGAAAAGATTCCAGTTGTTCGCGACTTCCAAGACGTATTTCCGGAAGAACTTCCAGAATACCCCCTGCCGGGCTGTTGAGTTCGTCATCGATTTGAAACCGAGCACCGTTCCTATCGCCAAACGGCCCTACAAGATGCCGCCTCATGAGCTCCTTGAACTGAAGGAGGAAATCGACAAATCTCTTCGCAGTGGTTTCATTCGTCCAAGTTCCTCTGCTTGGGGAGCACCTTCTCTCTTTGTCAAGAAGAAGGACGGTACGGACCGTTTGGTCCAAGACTATCGTCCTATCAACCAAGCTACAATTCAGAACAAATATCCCCTTCCTCGGATCAATGATCTGTATGATCAACTGGCTGGATCATCGATATTCTCTAAACTCGACTTGAGGTTGGGTTACCACCAGATCCGTGTTCGTGAAGAGGATATTCCAAAGACTGCATTCGTCACTCGTTATGGTTCTTACGAGTACACCATCATGTCATTCGGTTTAACCAATGCTCCAGCTACATTCTCTCGTCTGATGAACTACATATTCATGGATTACCTCGACAAGTTCGTCGTAGTCTATCTGGATGATATCCTGGTATATTCGAAGAATAAAGAAGAACATGCCGAACATCTTTGTCTTGTTCTGGAAAAGCTTCAAGAGCATCAACTTTATGCCAAGTATTCCAAGTGTGAATTCTGGTTGCCCGAAGTCACCTACCTTGGTCATGTCATCTCCAAGGATGGTATTGCCATCAACCCAGAGCGCGTTCAGGCTATTCTTGATCGACCCCTCCTAAGACTGTCAAGCAAGTCAGAAGCTTTCTCGGCCTAGCCAGCTACTGTCGCCGCTTTGTCGAGAACTTCTCCAAGATCGCCAAGCCACTGACTAATCTGCTTCACAAAGGTGTTAAGTTTGATTGGACAGACAAATGTCAGGAAAGTTTCCAGACACTCAAGGGTAAGCTGACTTCTGCCCCAGTGCTTGCTCCCCCTGATTCTCGCAAGGACTTCGTCATCTATTGTGACGCTTCACGTCAAGGATTAGGCTGTGTTCTAATGCAAGAGCGCAGGGTGATTGCTTATGCTTCCCGTCAAGTGCGTCCTCACGAGGAAAACTACCCGGTTCATGACCTTGAGCTTGCAGCGGTTATCTTTGCACTGAAGCTATGGCGATAGTACCTTCTCGTGTCGTTGCAAGATCTTCACCGATCATCGAGTCTGAAGTACTGTTTACTCAACCAGATCTGAACCTCCGTCAGCAGCGGTGGATGGAAGCTATTGCGGACTACAACTGCGGTATATCTTATACCCCTGGTAAGGCTAATGTAATGGCTGATGCCCTGAGCCGCAAGTCTTATTGCAATAATCACATGGTCTACAAAGCTCAACCCCGCCTTTATGAAGAGCTATGCAAGCTAAACCTTCAACTAGTTCCACAGGGTTCTCTGAATAACCTTGTACTGGAACCAACTCTTCTAAAAGCAATTAAGTCTTCTCAAGCCAAAGATGCTCACATTGATTTGATGAAAAAGGATCTTGCCTTAGAGAAATCTAGAGAATTCTCACTTGGTGAAGATGGAACCTTATACTTCAGAGATCGCATTGTAGTACCCCGGTTCGAGCTTATGACAGAGAAGGTGATGAAAGAAGCGCCATGACACCCCTCTCTCCATTCATCCGGGAAGTACCAAGTTGTATCTAGACATCCGTCAGAAGTACTGGTGGTCTAAAATGAAGAAAGACATTGCTCGATATATCGAAAAATGTGACGTTTGCCGTCGCGTCAAAGTAGAACATCAGAAACCGGCTGGACTTCTACAACCGCTTCCGACTCCTGAATGGAAGTGGGATAAGATCCAAATGGATTTCGTCACAGGCCTTCCCAAGTCTCAAAAAGGTAACGATGCTATCTTTGTTGTCATCGACCAATTCTCGAAAGTTGCTCACTTTCTGCCAGTCAAGGAGACAATCACTGCTAGTCAATTAGAAAATTTGTATATCTCCAGAATCGTGTCATGCCATGGCATTCCGAAGGAGATCAGTTCAGACCGTGGCAGTTTATTCACTTCAAAGTTCTGGGATAGTTTCCAAGAGGCAATGGGAACTCATATTACCTGGAGCACTGCTTATCATCCCCAATCCCAAGGCCAAGTCGAGCGAGTCAATCAAATTCTTGAATACATGCTTCGAGCTTGTGTTATTTCTTTTGGCAAGAAGTGGGAAGAATCTCTCCCTTATGCGGAGTTCTCTTATAACAACAGCTATCAAGCCAGCTTGAAGATGGCACCCTTCGAAGTGCTCTATGGACGTAAGTGCCGAACCCCTCTGAATTGGTCAGAAACTGGGGAACGGGCACTCATTGGTTCGAACATTATTCAACAAACTGAAGAGCAGGTTCGCATTGTCCGGGATAATCTCAAAGGCGGCCCAGTCCCGCCAGAAGAGCAACTATGACCGGAAACACTGGGGTTCAACTTATCAACCTGGTGAACAAGCTTATCTGCGTATCACTCCTTTGAGAGGCACTCATCGGTTCGGAGTCAAGGGCAAGCTAGCTCCGCGCTACATTGGTCCTTTCCGCATTCTGGCCCGTCGTGGGCTGGCGGCTTATCAACTTGAGTTGCCACCTCATTTCTCTCATGTTCATGACGTCTTCCACGTGTCGCAACTTCGTCGATGCTTCAAGGATCCGGAACATGAAGTGGATCCGGAATTGATTGAAATTCAAGATGATCTCACATACAAGGAGCATCCGATCTGCATTCTTGAAGAAGCCGAGCGTCGAACACGCCGGAAAGGTTACCAAGTTCCTCAAGGTGCAATGGTCAAATCATTCTAAGGATGAAGCCACTTGGGAACGCGAGGATAACCTCCGTGCTTTGAATACCCCGCCTGTTCCTTCTACCTCTTAATTCTCGGGACGAGAATTTCTTTTAGAGGAGGAGAGTTGTAACACCCCCGGTGTAATGATGCTACAGTAACCCCCGGGGTGAAGTTAATTGTTTTGCTAAACATGTGCCTGATCATTATTGTCTCATGCTCTTTCACATTCCAGTTGATTTCAAATTCAAATTCTATGTGAAATTCAAAATGCTCAAACATGAAAACTAAAATGTTCATCATGTGGAAAATATTCTTCTGGTAATATTGGTGGTGAACCGATATTTTTGCAAAATGTCTAAATGGCTTGAAATAGCTAAAACCGTAAAAAGCTTTAAAAAAGGGAAAGCCCCTCAATCGGGCCGACCGCCCAACTGGCCACCGCCCCCTTCCCATGGGCCTCGGCCCACCACAAAGAAGCCGGCCCAGCTCCCCTGCATCACGCCCTCCTCCTGTTCCCCGGTGCGCATCGCTTCTGAGGGCTCGTCGCCGCCCGACCACCTGCCGGCGCCTTGGTGGATAAGAGCGCCCCCCTCCGACGCCTCGAGTCCTCCCCCTCACCTACCACCACTCCCGCTACTCCATCCCCCTGGCTCTCCCTCACCCACTCTCCCCTTCTCTCTCTCCCTCTCCTTCGTTTTGGAGAGGAGGCCGACGCGATCGCCGCCGTGCCTCGCCCGTCCTCGCGGCCATCGAGCGCCGTTCGCCTCGACATCGTGCCCACCGTCTCTGCCATCGTCGTCTACCCCGTCCCCGTCCGTGAGTGCGAGCCGGGGGCCACTGCGGGGAGCAGATCGAGCCACCCCCTTTCGCCTCTGTCGCCAGCGAACTCCGTCATCTCCGGCAACTGCTGCTGCTACTAATCTTACACCGGGCCACCTTGTGCCTCCCCGATGAGCTCTCCTACCTTCTCCCTCTCCTTGCCGACTTGGCGCGCTCCCTAGCTGCTTTCCCCACGTGCGCCCGAACGCAGCGCCGCGGAGCTCGTCGCCGGCGAGTCTCCGGTGACCAGTTGGTCACGGGCGTATGCCCGTTAGCTTCACCGCGCCGCGCAGCACCTTCCTAGCCTTTCTCCCGAGTCGTAGCACGCCGTAGCTCCGTTTCATCGTCACCCGTAGCCGCTCCACCGCAAACCTCGTCGCCGGCGCCGTTTCCGGCCAAGTCCGCCCGTGCCACCACCACCAATCGATGCGGCGTCGAGTGGCTGTTCGAACGGACCCAGCCGCGTGTCGAATGGCGCCATAAAACGCTATTCCGACGAGGCCCGAGCGGCTCCGCCGTGTTCTAGCGTCGCCGGCGGCGAGACGCCTGCCTCCGCCGACGTGGCTGGCCGGGCCCCACCCCTGGCTCACTGCCAGTGGGCCCCGCGGGCCCCAGTTCAACTGTTGACTGGGCAGCCCAGTGCCATTGACATGCAGGCCCCACCGTATAATTAGGCTAATTAACTTTTTTTATAAATAAAAGTAACTAGTAATCTAATCTTTCACTGAGATGTGGGGCCCAGTAGCTAATTAACCTCTGGATTAGTTTAATTTACTGTTAGGGTTAACAGAGGCTGACATGTGGGCCCCACGGGTCAGTTTGACCTGCTCAGCCGTCCTGTTGACTGCTGACATCACTCCTACGTCATGCTGACGTCATATTCCAAGAATATTAATAAAACTTTAAAAATTCATAGAAATTAAACCGTTCCTCGGATGAAAATGTTTTCTATATGAAAGTTGCTCAGAAAAATCCAATGAATCCGAATACGTGGTCCGTTCATCTGTCACATGCCCCTAGCATGCTGAACATGGAACTTTCCCCCTCTTTTCCTTTGTCCGAATCCACCTAACGCCGAATTCACCCTCCGATGTTTCACCCTTAAATCGCAACGTGTAGTACCGTTAGAGCACGCCCTAGCGCCACGTATCGTCATGTCATGCTTAGTGTTACCTCTGTTTTTGCTATGTATTTACTGTTTCTTCCCCTCTTCTCTCCGGTAGACCCCGAGGTCAGCGATGCCCCGGTGATCGACTACGCCACCGACGACTCCTCCTTGCCGTGAGCAACCAGGCAAGCCCCTTTGATCAT